>OZ018335.1:95769508-96129508 GCA_963969495.1 Ceratothoa steindachneri
CTTTAGTAGCTTTTCACCCATCAAGTCAAATATTTCCTCAGGGATTCAGTTGTTTTTTCTTCTCATATTTTATGGAAGTACTTTTTCATTGCCTTTTTCTATTTCATTACTTATCCTCTTCCACTGTTGTCCAGGATCGTTTTCGTCACATTCATCCCTCAACATATCGTATTTATTTTCTACTGTCACTATATAACTCTGATATAATTCTTCATTTAACCTCAGCACCTGTACATCTTTTCTTGGTTTAACTTCTTCTCTCCTCACTTTCTTTAATCTCACCCTGATGTCTGCTACAACTGGAACGTGATCGGTATCACAATCTGCTCCTGGATGTGTTCTCGCTTTTGTAACCGCATCTCTGTATCTTCTATTAATGGTCACGGAATCTATTTGATTTCGTGCTCTGTCTCCAGATGAATTCCATGTCTAGTCTTCGTGGATGCTGCCTGAACCAAATATTCATCAGCATCTGTTGCCTTTCTGTACACCCATTTTCTCATCTTTCTTCTCTCTCATTACTCTCTTCCAGTCCAAAGGGTCCCACGGCCTCTTCTTCACCACCTTTGCATTTATATCACCCATAACAATTATAATCTGCAAATTCTTACATTTGTCTCTTGCTTGATCTAATTTATCATAAAACTCTTCCACTTCATCTTCATCACTGTCACTGGCTGGAGCGTATACCTGTGTGATAGTTTTATCAAATAGTTGGCCTCTGCTTTTCACCACGAGCACTCTGTCCGACACTATCCAGTATCCATTCAGGCATTATCTACTTTCGGACTCGTCATAACTCTAACTCCTCTAACCGCCTCATCTTCACTTCTCGTCTCACCAACTCCCGGCCTTCGAACCTCACTGACTCCCAAGATATCAATCTTCATTTTATTCATTTCACCCCATACACCATCAAATCTCCTGCTTGGTACAATGTTCTTACACTCTATGTTGCTATTCTCATCTTTTACTTATGGGAACCAGTTGCATGATGGCGGTCAGGTCCCGCCTGTTGCTCACTGAGTGCCTGACCAAGCGTGGTAGACTACCTCCCTTCTAGAATGAGACGACTCCCATTAACGCTGTTGTAACTATTATTTCTTTGGCTTTCTCCCGTGGTTATACTTGGATAGTATATAGTAAGGGATCCAATCCTTTTCTACGATGAAAGACCGATTATCTTCTATCTGCCAGGCTCGCCCTAGATGTGTTACCCATCTTGTTCTCAGGCTAAACTCACCAAAGGCCCCAAATTTATTCTCAGCTTGCTGCTTGAGATTTCATCTAGTAGAGTTGGTAAGACTCCTTCCCATAGGAGCAATAACCCCTATGGCTCCCCCCCTCCATTTGGTTTGGCCCATCAGTCAAGATGGTTGCCCATGGTGGGGCCGCTGCCCTAGACTAGCAGCTACTTGGAGCCACAAGTGAGAATTGGGTGAATGGTTCTGCTCAGGTGCATGAAGTCATCCCGTAGTATGTGGCTGCGCCATTGGCAAGGTGCTACAGCTTCCATTACACCCTATACACCCCAGGTATGGGGTGTAATGAGACAAAATAAGACAACATACGTATAATGTTGTCTTATAATGTCGTAATGTCTGAGTATTTATGTGTTTAGAGATAGTAGGCGTGGCTTGCTTTTACTAATGGGGTATCTAGGGAGGAATTTTGTCCGAAGGTCGAGTCGTTAGATGAATGACTTGCGAGCGTTGAGAAGAAATGAGAGGAGCTGAAGATGAACATTTGTGAGGCGATGAGTTTGATAAAATAAGCTCCTTCTGAATGCCCTCGGGCTGTGTTATGAGAGGTCGTTGATGAGGTTTTATCTGAAACTTCAGTTGGTCACCGGCTAAATGTGAGCTACCTTATGAGGTTGCATAGTTGAGCTTATCACGTTGACTGACCTGATAATGTTTCAGGATGCACTCTGCTGTTGGTGCTGAGTGAGTTTCGGGGCATGTTGCCGTTGCCCTGTGTGAGTGCTGAGTGCTGAGTGCTGAGATGGGCGTATTGCCATAACCCTGTGCGAGTGCTAGTGAGTTGATGAGCATGTTGTCGTAACACTGTCTAAGTGGTAATAAATGAAGTGGGATGAATTGATGCGATATTTTTCCTTTGAAGCCGCATGCAATTTACCGATCTAGCAATTCGGCTAAAGAGGAGCTTTGGGACTAAATCTGCTGATATAAGTTGAAAATTATTGTTGATGTTGTGTTACTTAGAGAAGAGTGATCTGATTGAGAATGGGAAAGTTGCACGTCGTGGACCTTGACTGTCCCGTGAAGGTGAATTGTTGCCTCAGTGAGATGAATGTAAGTTCCTCTTCGATGGGGACTCATACTGCCTGCGCCTGATCACTAACTCATTGGATGGAGTTCGCGGTTATCCTGATGAGGCGTTCCATGTTTGCAATAACGTTGAAGCAATTCGAGGGCGACTCCAGAAATTGATGAGATGTCACTTCGGATGATGATGAGATGTAACTCCAGAAAATGATTTTTTTTATCATTCCCGAAAATTATGAGTTTTGTAGTCAGTCCGGGGTCACCACTTGTGGCGAGAGAAGGTGGTTATCTTCGATTGGGGTGGGGTCACCAGTTTCACACAGGAACAAAAAGGAGTTTTGTTGTTCGGTAGAAACAAATTCGTCTTTTCTTGCGTATGTATTCAACTTTAGTATTCGAGTTTGTTTCTGAGGGTGATCACCAAATAAAACCGTATTTGGATTTGTAAACAATTTAATAAAATAACTATTTTGCACTTGACGTTTGGTAAGATGAATAAATGTACTCGGTGAAGTTAAGTCCCTTTTCGATGGAATGAGTGAATGTGAACACGGATGGAAAGAAGACAGTTTTTCTTATGTAATGTGACGGACTGTGAATCCCTCCACCGATGACTTTTTGAGGAAGTGAATGTGTGGACTTTAGTTGAGTTGAAAGTCCTTCCTCGGTGGATGAAGCACAATGTGAACACGAATGGAAGAGACTTCTGTTTCTTGAAAATATATGACCAACTGTACTATAATGACTTATAATGTCGTAATGTCTGAGCATTTGTGTTTAGGAAAAGTAGGTGGGGCCTGGGGAGGGGCTTTGTCTGAAAGTAAATGTTTGTTGGCATGTGTTTAAGAGAGATAAAGAGAGATAGATAGATAGATAGAGAGAGAGAGAGAGAGAGAGAGAGAGAGAGAGGGATAGAGAGCAGAAATTAACTGTATTCTCAATCAAAGAATTTATATGAGAGTAGAGATAACTGCTGAAAAAAAGAATTGATAATGGTTTAGAGGAAGTTCGGGAAAAATGCTTTGTAGGAGTTCATGTTTAGCACGTTGGCGTTAATAAACAAAATAGAAAAATGACAGTCTCGTGTAGCCGAGGATATTGTGATTTGGAAGAAAGATATTTGACAAAAGGAAAAAAGGCAAATATCTATAGTCAGTCGGAAGATTTGTGCCTGGGAGAGTACCGCGTAGTAAAGTTTGTATATATAATCGCATAAGTGAATAATGTAGTCATCTTATATATATATATATATATATATATATATATATATATATAGAGAGAGAGAGAGAGAGAGAGAGAGTGTACAAGAGAAAATAAGAATTGAACGCGAATGAGCAAATGAGACAAGAACCCGTAGTTTTTTAAAGGCAAGAGAGAGGGACATTAGAAGAATCCAGAATCAAAGGGAGCAGAGGGCGGCACAGTGAAGGCGATCCTTTACCGAGAAGACAGAAATATCGCCAGGGAAAAAATGTTTTGAATTCCTGGCTGGGACTCGAACCCGGGTCTGCTGATTGCCGGTCACATGCTTTACCGCTAAGCTACCAGGCACAGTAACTATATTTCGCCCAAAGCGTTACCCCATCAAACCCAGTATCTCCCTAAGCTAGGAACTTCAAAGGAATTTTTATACCACATGCTCTTACCCACTCACAATTTAAAGGCTCACTGTTCATGTCTCATTTGCTCATTCACGTCCAATTCTTATTTTCTCTTGTACTTAGCAAACGATGAAATAAAAATATGGATTTACTATGTAATAGCCGTAAACCCCACAGGATAAGCACAGGACGGAGCTGCAATAGCGATCAAAAAAGGCATCGAATACAGAACTTGCGACAAACTGGACGAATCATACATCGCAATAGAAGTGAAATTGGAACTATTGAGCATCATAATAACAACGGGATACCAACCACCTGGAGAGATCATTTGTCAATTAATAACTTCATTAACATCCTTAATAACAGAAACCCGGTAATACTAATGGGAGACAAGACCTCATTGCTCACTGCCGAGAGAGCGGCTACAGAAAGAGAAACAGCATAGGAAGACACCTGGAGGCGCTATTTGCAAGAGGCATCTGCCAACAACTGGGTCCAGAGTACAATAGATTTGTGACAAGAACCTCTGCCACGAGGTCGGATATCTGCTTAGGCAATAATTATCTACCATACAACTATTATATGAGGCCCGGAGGATAAACCCTGTACAGATCATACTGCACCTCTTCTCACCATTAACCAAAGACCAATTCAAATCCTAGGTAGGGTAAAAAAAGGCTTCCATAGAGCAGAGTGGTAGAGATACAAAAGGGAACTAAACTCTTTCGAACCTAATCTACTAGAAGACGCAACTTTGGAAGAGATAGCTACTGAACTAGAAAAAATAAGGAAATTTATGCAGACAGCAGACGATAAGGCTGTCCCCAAAAACCACTACGAGACTATCAAGACTTTCGCATGGAAAACCGAAATGGTACAGAAACACAGACGGCTGAAAGAAATTTCAGAGGAAATAAGAAGGAATGGACTAACTAGGGAGCTACACGCCGAGTTGAGAAGGACTAAAAGGGAAATAAAAATGGAAATTATAGAAAAACAAAAGGAACACTGGAATGAAATAATCCAGAAAATTGACAATGATGCACCAGTGGAGGAATTTGGGAAAAAGGTAAAACAGATGAAAGGCAAAGCAGGAGCAAGGAAACTGGTAATCAAAAACAACAAAGGAAATAACATAGAAGACGAGGATATAATGGGAACATTATTCAAGGACCACTGGAAGAGGATTTTTTGCATAAGCGAAGAAGGTAATGAAGAATTCGACAGATACTTTGAACGAGACATCACTGCAGCACTCAACGAGGATGCAGAGAAAATTCACCCTCATCCAACTGCAGATGTAGAGAGAGACATCCTTGACGGTAACAACGCAAAAATCATGGAGCAAGAGGTAAAGAATACTATTTCGCAGTTTAAACAAAAGGCACCAGGAATATCTGGACTCACTAAGAAGCACTAGGAAGAAATACCCGAAAGTATACTATAGTGTATTACTTTTGTTTTTAACGCTAGCCTGAACACCGGCTACTTCCCGAAGGAAATAAAGGTCGGCAAGATGATCTTTATCTCTAAAATAGGAAAACCACCAACGAGAGGAGACAACTATAGACCAATCTCTCTACTCGACTTCATCGGGAAGGTGTTTATGAAGATTATAAACAAACAACTAAGTGAACACCTGGAAGAAAACAATTTACTGAATAAGTTTCAATTTGGATTCAGAAAAAAAGACGAGCATGGAAATGGCACTCACAGTCATTACCTAAAAAATAGCCAAAGCGAAAAAGGAGAAGGCTAGCGTTGACATCGTCTGCAGGGCCGTTTCAAAATCATTCGACAGAGTTTGGATGAGAGGAATGCAATTTAAACCACTACAACTACGTATGAATGACAAAATAAAAAGACTCATACACAATTAAGTGACTGATAGACATGCAAACCAGCCTCCCTGAGGCTGGTTTGCCTCAGGAAGGGTGTCTGAGCCCATCACTATACTCAGTGTATACCTCAGACATCCCACCACCATTTACATACGGATGCCCCAACGTGCAATTCACAGATGATGTCACACAAATCGTCGTCTGCCCTTACAGAAACCCAGAAAAATGCAGGCGAGATTAACAGCAGAAGAAATAAGCAGGATTAATGTGTACGAACGAAAATGGAAAATAAGCACTAACAGAAATAATTCAAAGTAATACCAATTTATAGGAGGAAACTCAGAGACATACACGTTGAAGGACAGGGATATGAGTACGCTAGCGAAGCCAAGGTACTGGGAATGACTATCACCAGGACAGGATAGTCCATACATGTTAAAGAAAGAGTTGAAAAAGGAAGATATGAAATGAGACTACTATATAGGCTCAAGTCCCTTAGCCGGAGCAACAAGAAGAAAATATATCAAGCTATCCATCATCCATTCAGCAATGGTATACCCAGTAATACCTATGTACCCTATTTCAAAGAGTAGAATGATGGAACTACCGAGAATTCTAAACAAGGCAGTATTAATAATCACAGACACGAAAATAGAGACAGAAGAAGACAAAAGAGATCTAGATAGAGGAGTGAAGATGAAACCAATTAACAAGATACTAGAAAAAAGAGCAAAGAAGTTAATTCAACAAACACAACAGAAATAAGGAGAGAAGATCAAAAATTTAATCACCCTAAAGAGACGAGAGGAAAGCACATATCCTCTTCACCTATACAACTAGGTTCGATCAAGAAGAGGATGTATACTTCACGAGAACTTGATTTAGACTCCACTATACTTCATCGGTAAAGAAGGAAAGAATACCTAAAGACGATCCGAAGATGGTCGAATAAATAGAAAGCTCAGCACTTTAAGTTTGTTTTTTACGAAACGCATTTATTAAAAAGAGAAATATACCATGGTCTTCAACAAAATTTGCATCCCAAAAAGACTGCTACCCATCTACACTAATATATATATATATATATATATATATATATATATATATATATATATATATATATATATATATGATGAAATTAATGCAATATCGCAAGAAAAGATGAGGAATTAAACCACATTCTCCGAAGACAATTTAATTCAGAACAGTTTCGGTGTATCTCACACCCTTTTTCAACTGACACTGGATAGAAAATATAAGAGAAGTGCATATAAGCATAACACAAGGTTAGATCGTGAAAGATCCCCTCTTTTTTCCCCAATCCCCTACTTGTGGCTAATCGGGGGGGGGGGAGGGTTAGGCCTAAACATATTAAAGGGCTGACATTTTACTATTTTGTTTATTTGCTTTCTTATTACAGGATTAAAAGAAAATTGACCCTCAGATAGATTTAAATTAGGAACTGACGATATCAAGCTCGATTCTACGATTCTTCTCTTAACATAGTTAGCCGATTTAAATAACATTTTACTTCCATTGAAATCGATCGTATGATTCTTGTCTCTAACATGGCAAAATATTCCACTGCTTTCGCTGCCCACTCTAATATCTCTTTTGTGTTCGTACAATCTCTTGTCTAGATTTCTCCCCGTTTCCCCTATATTAACTTTATGGCAATCGTTGCATGGTATTGCATATACTCCTATGTTAATATGTTCTTTGGGTTTCCTGGCAATCATCAATTGGTTTAAGGAATTATTATATTTAAAGGCTAGATTAATACCCGCTTTTCCAAATATGTCCTTTAAACTATTTAATTCATTATTAAATGGCAATGTTATACATTGTTTGAAGTCATTAGTGCGGGAAGGCTTATTACCATAGAATGTTTTCCTAGCTGCAAAATGGGCAGACGATATGAACCAATCGGGGTAATACAAATTAGAAAAAATGGTCCTGATAATGACAATTTCTTCATCTAAATAGGAAGGATGACATATTTTGTATGCTCTAAGAAAAAGGTTAGAAATTACCGATTTTTTAACAGTATTATCGTGAAACTAAAAATAATGTATATAGGAATTCGAGTGGGTTGGTTTTCTATAAACGTCAAGTTTTAATTCATGGTGATCTTTATTAATGAGGACATCTAAAAAGGGTAATCTATTATCATATTCCCATTCATATTTAAATTTGATGGAGACATGCAAATTATTCAAATTAATAAAAAAGGTATTAAAATCATGGCCATTAGGCCATACAGAAAATACATCGTCAATGTACCTTAACCATATAAAGTTGGGGGGAGAAATTGTGGGAAGGAGTTCAGTCTCAAAATATTCCATGAAGAGACATGCCAATATCGGAGATAAACTATTTCCCATGCTAAGGCAAAATATTTGTCTATAAAACTCATTATTTACTCGAATCACATTGTCAGAGAGACATAATTTAACTAAATCGATAAATTTACTCGTAGAAATGGGAAGATCTAAATTAAGTCTAGGCATGATTTCCCGCAGAAGGCCCATGGTTTGGTCAACCGGAACTTTGGTAAACAAAGAGTTTACATCAAAGCTCACAAGTTTTCCATCCGGTAATTGCAAGTGGTTGAGCATATTCCTCTGTTTAGAGAATATGAGAGAAACTTACTGCGTACTAAGAAGACCAAACTGCTTGCAATAAAAAATCGTTCCGACAACCCATCCTACAACATCTTTAAGAAAGTCCAGTGATGTTCCGTTAAACATTATATACAGCTGTATATTAAAAGAACGTGTAGAAAACGCCAAGCGAGAAGTGAACACTTTCCTATTCAAAGTGAGACGGTCAAGAAGAAATCTGTTTGATAATTGCGGTGAACTTTTAGGGCATCATGCAGTTTCTGTGATTGAATCAAGTGTTCAGGATAAAATCCTTCATCATAGCAATTATTTGAAGTGGAAACTTAACCGAATTTTTATGAACAGTCTTTGGATTAAAGGTTCAAACCCCAATAAAAATATTCTGAATTTATCATCCCATGTACTGACTGATGATGAAAAATTTGCGTTAGGATACGGTTCAAGCTTTTCAATTAAGTCATGCGATTAATTCTCACTAGAACATTTAGTATCCATAGCCAAATCCTCACATGAGCAAATAAGTGGTGAATTTCTTAGTGGCTGTATGCTTAGTGCCCTAAATTCTGAAAAATCTGACCAAATTGGTTTTCCCAAAAGATTTCTGTATGGCCTAATGGCCATGATTTTGATACCTTTTTTATTAATTTGAATAATTTGCATGTCTCCATCAAATTTAAATATGAATGGGAATATGATAATAGATTACCCTTTTTAGATGTCCTCATTAATAAAGATCACCATGAATTAAAACTTGACATGTATAGGAAACCAACCCACTCGAATGCCTATATACATTATTTTTCGTTTCACGATAATACTGTTAAAAAATCGGAAATTTCTAACCTTTTCCTTAGAGCATATAAAATATGTCATCCTTCCTATTTAGATGAAGAAATTGTCATTATCAGGACCATTTTTTCTAATTTGTATTACCCGGATTGGTTCATATCGTCTGCCCATTTTGCAGCTAGGAAAACATTCTATGGTAATAAGCCTTCCCGCACTAATGACTTCAAACAATGTATAACATTGCCATTTAATAATGAATTAAATAGTTTAAAGGACATATTTGGAAAAGCGGGTATTAATCTAGCCTTTAAATATAATAATTCCTTAAACCAATTGATGATTGCCAGGAAACCCAAAGAACATATTAACATAAGAGTATATGCAATACCATGCAACGATTGCCATAAAGTTAATATAAGGGAAACGGGGAGAAATCTAGACAAGAGATTGTACGAACACAAAAGAGATATTAGAGTGGGCAGCGAAAGCAGTGGAATATTTTGCCATGTTAGAGACAAGAATCATACGATCGATTTCAATGGAAGTAAAATGTTATTTAAATTGGCTAACTATGTTAAGAGAAGAATCGTAGAATCGAGCTTGATATCGTCAGTTCCTAATTTAAATCTATCTGAGGGTCAATTTTCTTTTAATCCTGTAATAAGAAAGCAAATAAACAAAATAGTAAAATGTCAGCCCTTTAATATGTTTAGGCCTAACCCTCCCCCCCCCCGATTAGCCACAAGTAGGGGATTGGGGAAAAAAGAGGGGATCTTTCACGATCTAACCTTGTGTTATGCTTATATGCACTTC
Organism: Ceratothoa steindachneri; assembly: GCA_963969495.1. Classification (NCBI taxonomy): domain Eukaryota; kingdom Metazoa; phylum Arthropoda; class Malacostraca; order Isopoda; family Cymothoidae; genus Ceratothoa; species Ceratothoa steindachneri. The sequence continues at coordinate 95,779,468 of OZ018335.1, forward strand.
TCTTATATTTTCTATCCAGTGTCAGTTGAAAAAGGGTGTGAGATACACCGAAACTGTTCTGAATTAAATTGTCTTCGGAGAATGTGGTTTAATTCCTCATATATATATATATATATATATATATATATATATATATATATATATAATACTGGTAATAGATTTGTTCCTTGGGAATCTGGTATGTAGCAGGAATATGAAGACCCAGGTGATTACACTAAATCATTTATTGGCCGGACGTTTCGGACCTTTATTAGGTCCATCTTCAGCGACTATATCGTCTAATGAGAAGAGGAAGGAACATTAATTGATAACAGTTAAAAGAATGCATTAAAAAAAGCGGAAGAAGGCAAGTTAAAAAATAAAATTGACAATTATTAAAATTAAAGTAAAAACACTAATAACAATATATAGAATTAAATAATATTACCCAGTGTGATTTAAAAAAAATAATAATACAAAGTGAAATTATAACAAACTGACTTGATTATCACATTAAAAGTTACTGAAGTAAACAAAAAATAACCTATTATATTGAATTGTAAAAAACAAACGAAAGAAACCCCGAAAATAAATCAGAATGAACAAAGTGACTAACCTTTATCGTGGGAGTTGAGAAATCAACTAACTAAACATATAAAACTACTGACGAAATTTATTCGGTTGGTCGGTTGGCTAGTTAATCTATTGAAGTGTTGGTTGGTTATATTGTGAATAGTTTAATTGAGGAGGAGTAATTATTTAGGTTTGTATTTATTTTATTGATATACAGTGACTCTAAGATTTTTAAATCGAGAGAAGTTAAGGCTGAAGATAATATAGTAAATGAATTAGAATTAAGAGGATGATGGTGATACTCTGAATTTTGCCTGATGGAAGAGGCTTCAGGTTTAGAAATAGGAACACCAGTCGTATGAGACAAACCCAAGTGCTTCGCGATCCTGCATTTGAGTTGTAAACCAGTTTGGCCTACATATCCAGTATTAAAAGCCCAATTTTTAGAGCCTACCATATATGCTCTAACTGGATATCGTTTCAGGAAGAACTGACTTATTTAAAGGATTTCTTCAAATTTAATTATTACCCCAATTTCATCTTCGACCAGTTTTTATCCAAATTTCTCTCCAAAATATACTAACCTCGACCCTTACTTACTACTGTTTCCAAACAGAAGGCTTTCATTAAGCTACCCTATCTCGATCATTTGACATCCTAGTTTAACAAACTCCTTCTCTCTACCCTCAACAACCATTTCCCTCAATGCTAATTCATTTGTATGAATTCCAACTCTGTTTCGTTAAATTCCTTTTTCCTCCATAAGGAGCTAATCCCTTTGGGCTTGCGATCCTACATTGAATTTATTTACGAGACTAGTTTCACTATGAAGTTTACCATACCCTCTTCAAAAGGTCATTAATCAGGGGGTATGGTTCTGAGATCATTAAGTATACTGTTTATGATCAACTTCCGGGAATAGGAGCTACAATGTAGAATCGATACTAATAGTGTAAATTCCTAATTTATTCTTTCTGGTGGTCAATTTAAATGTAGCTACTTAGGTACATATATATATATATATATATATATATATATATATATATATATATATATATATATATATATATATATATATATATATATATATATATATATATATATATATATATATATATATATATATATATATATATATATATATATATATATATATATATATATATATATATATATATATATATATACACGAGGGGCGGTCAATAAGTTTTGCAATTCGGATATAAGGAAACGAGATATGAAGAAAAGTGTTTTATTATTTTTCAATATAACTACCTTCGACTTCAATGCACTTGCACCACTTGTCCCTGAGGCTTCGAATTGCCGACAACCAGAAATCTCCCGACTGCTCTTCAATCCACTCCTGGACGGTGAGCTGGACATCTTCATCGTCCCCAAACCAGCGTTCACGCAGTGCAGCCTTGAGCTGGCGGAATAAAAAGTAGTCGCTAGGGGCCAGATCTGGACTGTAGGGGGGATGGTTGAGCTCCTCGAATCCGCACTCGCGCAGGGCAGCTTGTGTAACTCTGACCTTGTGGACATTGATGACGTTGAAGTCGATCATGGGGCGTGAGGTTTCTAGGGACTCAACGGGCAGAGACCTTGGTCATGGCCAAATTGTCGTGGATGATGTTGATAACACTTTCATGTGATATTTAAAGTTCTCGCTCGATTCCTTCGACCTTCACCCGTCGATTTTCGAGGATCATCCTCTCGACACGGGCCACATTGTCCTCGTTGGTCACGTCTAACGGGCGTCCTGGACGGGGGTCATCTTCAAGGGACTCTCGACTATGGCGGAACTCCCTATTCCAGCGAGCAATGGTTGCATAGGAAGGGGCGGTGTCAGTGTACACTGCAACCATGCGTTCATAGATCTCATTTGCATTCTTACCTTCCTTGGTCAAAAATTTGATCACTGCGCGGTGCACCTCAACCTTCTCCATTGTTGAAAAATTTGTGACTGACGATCTGCGATCAGCCACTGCTTCTTAAATAGACGAGGCAGGAGCGTGCGGCTGGAGGTCCTGACTTGTCATAACTTGTCCTAACACCCCCACAAACAGCCATCCCCCTTCCTCTGTTTTGCCCTACGGATTCGCAAAACTTATTAACCGTCCCTCGTATATGCGGTTAGGTAAGGGTAATTGTAAGAATTCCTTAATCCGCTAGAAAAGTCTCTTGGAGTTTCTCAACTCTCTTCAGAAGCGCCACCCATATGACTGGGCAATAATCCGAAGATTAAAATTTGGAGGAACTCTTTCCCAGGTTGAAATAGCATGGTTTGCAAATCAACATTGAAAATGCATTTTCTCAGTAGAACCACTCGATTTTTAGTATATAATATTAACTGCCAGGGTATATCTCCAAAAGAGGATAAGGTAACCTCTATCAGGGATTATTCGAGATCAAAAACGTTGCAAGACCTATAGAGATTCCTGGGTTTAGTTAAATTCTTTCGTAGATTTATTAAAAATACTGCTTCACTCTCATTCTTCTCGCAAAATTGTCCAAACTTTGCCAAAACCAGTATTGCAATGGGATGACGAAGCAGAGGTCTCTTTTAACATTATAATAGACGATATAGCAGAAATTATCATTTTACTCTTCCTAAAAAGAAATAGTCCAATCCGGTTAATTATGGATGTGTCAGACTCAGTCATCGAAAGTTTTGCAAGAATATTATTTTGAGAAAGAATGGGAGACATTAGTATTTCTTTATTAATGCTTCCAAGGGTCCATAATTAAAATAATCCACGTCAACTGAAGAATTAATCGTTATAGTTCTTGCAATAAAACACTTCAAAAAGTTTTTCTAATGTACTACATTTTTGTCTTCACGGATTGCAAAGCGATCATTGGCGCCGCCAAGTCTTTCATAACCAGGCCCACTCAATTGAATTCATTAGTCCAGGGATGTCCAACCTTTTTTCCTGATGGGCCAAATTATAACTTTAAGTATATTCACTGGGCCACAGAGGTACTTAAATATAAACTTTACAGAAGTTCGAAATATAGTGAATATTTTTTTTAATAACCATTATAAATACAAACAAAATAATGTACTATTGACAATAAAAAATGAAATTATACTTACACAAAATAAAATCAATGTGATTTTTTACATTACCTTCCTTTTATGATATTTCCAATATTTGCCTTTATGGTACTAGTCTTTATTCTAAGAATGTTAGTTAAATGGCAATCACTTAGCTTATTTCTTTCAGCAGTTTTCATGTTTTTCATACACGAAAAAAATTTATCTAGAAAACTATTATGCATGTGGGGTAGATGCATAATAGTTTCTAGATAAATTGACAATTTGATTAAATTCATTGAAAGCTTCTCTACTTTGAAGCTCAATGAGTTCTAGTTGGTATTTGACTGGTGCTTCCATATAATTTAATGAAAAGGGATCACTAAACAATTTTAATTCAGTTTCTATCTTTCTGAAGTCAGAAAATATGGTTATACAATCTTCAAACAAAACTTCACATAATTTAGTATATTTTTCAAAGTTCACAGGAAATATTTCTTGTCTTGTAGATAAATTCTCAAAATGAACAATTTTACCAGCTTTCAATTGTGTTATGAAAAGTTTTATCTTCTTAGTAAAACTCGTTATTCGTTCAAACATTGAGCAACATAACTGGTCTTTTCCTTGTAACTGCAAATTAAGTTCAGCAAACATTTCAGTGATATCTACTAAGAAGGAAAAATCATTCAACCATTCTTCATTTTCTAAAAAATCTAAATTGTTCTTTTTTGGTTTGTATGAACTGTTTTATTTCAAGCAACAATAATTGAAATCTTTATAAAGTTGCTGCTTTACTGAGAAATCTGACTTTTGAGAAATATTAACTCTTCGTACTTGTCAGGAAATTAGAGAGAGAGAGAAAGAGAGAGAGAGAGAGAGTGAGAGTGGGTGTGATCGAGTCACGAGAAGGGATGTGGGGTTCGAACCAAGTAAAACATTCGAATGAAAGATTTAAACGGTTCACACAAAATCTTCGGGGAACGTTTATCATTCACGCTTGACTTTACCTCCTTTTGCAAATACGATGTACGAGATAAATAATCATAACACGTAAATTTTAGCAGTCATTCCGAAACTTTAAACCAGGTATGTGAGAGTATGCAGGTGAGGGGATAGAAAGGGTATTTGGATAGACAGCGGAAAGTAGACCAGTGGTGAAAAGAGAAAGAAGTGTGGTAGGGTGCAAAGTGATGCTAGAGCCTGGTGATCAGGCCTATCGCTTTCAATTTTTTATGTTTTGTAGTTCCGTTGTTGTTTATATATATATATATATATATATATATATATATATATATATATATATATATATATATATATATATATATATATTTATATACATGTATATATAATTTGGCGTTCAAGCCATTTGTCTTCATATTAGCTAATGTATTTGGTTATGTTGTGCGCGTTTGCTGTTGTTTTGGTAAGTCGTTAATTATAACTTACTATGTTTGTTTTAGTGTCTTTGTTTTTTTCGTAAATTTGTAGTGTGTGTAGTTTATGTATTTTGTTTCTTCTTTGTAGTCTTGATTGGTGTGTTTCATCTTCTTGTGTAGTTTTCCTTCTTTGGTAGTTTTGTCTTAATCGATGGGTTTTGTCAATATCGGGGAATTTTTGTCAAAATCGGTTTGGTTTCTTGGTTTGGTTAGTTCGCCTTCGTTTGGGGCAAAATCAACTCATCTTTCGTAGAACGGCACTTCTGCTCCGCCAGCTAAAATCCCAGCGGAGCTTGGAAATCTGGCGCGACATACTGCTCTTCTATTCTGGTCAATCATTTGTACGATTTCATCGTCCAACTCTCGATTGACCTTTTCCAGCATATTCCTTGTCCGTTCTTCGATGACAACGTTAATGGGGGTTAACACCACCTCCCGGTTCAGGTCTTCCTGTGATCTTCTTTTCGTAAATTTGTAGTGTGTGTAGTTTATGTATTTTGTTTCTTCTTTGTAGTCTTGATTGGTGTGTTTCATCTTCTTGTGTAGTTTTCCTTCTTTGGTAGTTTTGTCTTAATCGATGGGTTTTGTCAATATCGGGGAATTTTTGTCAAAATCGGTTTGGTTTCTTGGTTTGGTTAGTTCGCCTTCGTTTGGGGCAAAATCAACTCATCTTTCGTAGAACGGCACTTCTGCTCCGCCAGCTAAAATCCCAGCGGAGTTTGGCTTTCTGGCGCGACATACTGCTCTTCTATTCTGGTCAATCATTTGTACGATTTCATCGTCCAACTCTCGATTGACCTTTTCCAGCATATTCCTTGTCCGTTCTTCGATGACAACGTTAATGGGGGTTAACACCACCTCCCGGTTCAGGTCTTCCTGTGATCTTCTTTTCCTTCTGCGTGTGCCTGTAATTAGGTACGCGCATTTGTTCTGCACCACTTGTAGTCTCCTTTTCTGTGTCTTTGAGACACACGAGAGGGCGGAAGTGGGGTATAGCAACGGCGATCTTACTAGTGCAGTATAGATCTTCTTTTTGTTGCTTTGACGAAGATTTCTGAACCTATACAGAGTCTTGACTGCAGCAGTGGCCTTGGTGATTCGTTCTTGGACGTGCTTTGTGTACCCAGTTGAGGTGATCTTCATGCCGAGTACATTGCATTCATTGGTGTAGAGATATCGTCTATCCCTCACCATGACGTCATCAAGTAGTCTCCTGCCTATGGGGACTACTTTGAACTTATCCTGATTGGTGCGGATTTTCCACCGGGCCTCGTAGGTGTTAAGGTTTTCAATTTCTTCTGCTGTCATTCGAGCTTGCCAAGGCGCATTCCTTCATAGACAAGTGATTATCTGAGTGAAATCGTCGGCGAATTGGATGTTGAGGCAAGTGGGGTTTATAGGGGTTGGGACATAAGCGGTGTAAATCAAGTAGAGATTGGGGGACAGGCACCCCCCCCTGCCGGAGGCCCGCAGTGAGCGGAAACTTTGGTCCGGCCTTGCACCCTAAACTGATGTACGCCGCTCTCTCCATGAACAAGCCACAGAGAGTTCTTTCTAAGTTTTCACTTAAGCCCAGTCGTAAGATCTTGTACGGCATTCCCCGTGGCCACACCTTATCAAACGCTTTTGATACATCCCGCCAAGCAATGTCCACGTAACTTCTTTCCCGTTTTGCTTGGGCTAGCTTTTCCGTGATGACGTTAATCACCATCTCCATACTTGGCTTACTCCTAAACCCGAATTAGTGTGGGTTATAGAGTGAGTTTTCCTCCAGTAGAGACACCAGTCTTTTGTTGAGGATCTTTTCGAAGAGCTTCCCGCCAAATTCCAGAAGTGAAATTGGCCGGTAGCTCTCCTTCAACTTTGGGTTCTTTCCGTGCTTAGGCAAGAAAATCATCTTCGCCGTTTTATAAGCGTCCGGAAAGTATCCCGTATTGAGACAGTCGTTAAATATTCTTCTCATTCCTTCGATAACACAGGCTGGTGCCTTTTCAAAGTTAAGCTTTGTAAGCCCCGATTGTCCTGGGTTTTTTTGTTGGAATGAGCGAAGTAGTTTTTCTTCTGTAATCTCGGCGTCTCCGTCGCGCTGTCTATCCACCTGGTGATGAGGGTGCGTCTTGTCTATTTCTTCGTTTAGCTCGTCGATGATGTTACTTTCGAACTCTAGGTCATAGTCTTCGTTCTCTTCTTCAGTTATACTGAAGGTCTTTTCCCAATAACTTCGGAATATCTCTTCAACTTTTTCTTCTTCTTCTTCGATGTCTCCGTTTTCTTTCCGTAGCTCGATCTTATGCTTCTTTCCAGTCGATCCTTTAAGAATTCGGATCTTCTTCCAAAATTCTTTGGGAGTTGCTTCGTGATCGAGGCTATCGATCGCGTCCTCTCATCTTCTGTTCTGTTGTTCGAGGATCAACTGGTTCAATTCTTCTTTGATTTCTTTACTTCTTTGCATCGAGTGAACCGATGCATTCACGATGTTGTATTCATACATTATCTTCAGTTCACGGTACAGTTCCTTCATATATTCGGTCCACTAGTAGGTCGAGATGGTCCTATATGCGGAATTAGAGATACAAGCCCTATCTGCGTCGATGATTTGGTTATTGAAATCATCTAGTGCCTCGTCAATCTCCTTGAGAATTGCCTCTTTCAGGTTGGGCGGGTCGTAGGCCTTGAGAAGGTGCGCGTACCGTGCCCAGTCTGCTCGCCTGTAGTTCTTCCTGACTACTGCTGGGACTTGTATAGGGTTCCTATTGATAGTGAGTAGGATCCCTATATGGTCACTACATGGCACCTGGACTGGTTCCATGTAGTAATTGAATGGTAGCTGACGATTCACCAGACAGATGTCTGGCTTTTTGGCACATCGTTCTCTGACATAGGTGGGAAAGTCAGGGCCTATCCTCTGGGCAATATTTATGTCCAGCAACAGGTCCAGGCTTCTCCCTATACCGTTGTAGGTCCTGTAACCGGATTCTCGGCATAGTATAGTGGGGGCTCTTCTGCCAAATAGGCCAGTAAGAGTGTGAATAGGCAACACATCTCTCCTTGGCGGTTGATATCCGGTTGCAATGACCAAGTTTCCTAAGTCGAGCTCGACCTCAATCGCGAGGTAGCATTCTTCTAAGTTCCTTATCTGCTTGTATTTGATTCCTTTCTTTATTGCAATAGCGGCGCCATCGTACCGCTCTTGCGAAAAGTTGGTGATCAACACATTGTAGTTCCAGATTTTCATTTCTGTATTACGCGTGTCGATCCCGTGTTCTGAAATCAGTATGATGTCTGCATCAATTTCTCTGAATACATTTCCGTAAAGAATTCCTTTCGTCGTCGAGCCATTGGTGTTGATTTCCATTATTTTCAGTGCGTTACGTAACATGGTGAGTTGCTTTACCTATGTTTTTTCTTCCCCCTTTTTAGTTCGGGGGCTAGTTGGGCGATTTTACTCGGCCTAGGGTTTTCCTTTTTCGGAGGGGGGCTCGGGGTCTTTGACCTGCTCTTTGTGGCTCGTGTACGAGTGCAGGGGCCCTCTTCGCTGTCAGATGAGGAGGATCCATCCTCACTTCCAGATTTTTCCTCTTCTTCTTCTTCCTCGGTTTCTTCCGATGATGAGGCTTCAATCATCTCCTCCAAACCGGATTTGATTTGTTATTCTTAATGACAGAGTCTTTGAAAGCCTTGGAGCACTCGGGGTCTTCAGGCATGACTACTGTCGGGAGGTTGTTCGCCTTCAGGAGCGCGTTGAGCACTTGGTTATAACATCCAGGCTTCACTGCATTCGCCACATTTGCATGGGTTATGCAGATCAGAATCTTAGCACTCAGATCTCCGGTAAAGTTTAGTTGTGCAGGTGCTGATGCAGTCTTCCCCTCTGTACTCTTCCTAGCGGCGCTTGCGTAAGTAGTTTCCTTTGCCTTTCTTTCCTCTTCCTCCTTCTTCCTAATGATTTCGCGGCGCTTGGGGCAGTTAAGGGCCATCGTCCGATGTTCCCCTTTGCAATTGAGGCATTTCTTCGAGGAGCTTTCGCATTTGTCGAATCTGTGCCCTTCTGTGGCGCACTCACTGCACCACAGCTTGTTCTTTTCTGGGCCGGTCGTAGAGGTGTGGTCTTCAAGCTTGTAGCATACAAAGCACATTTGTATGCTGTTGAATTTTTCCTGTTGGATGTTCTCCCCCAGGATTCTCATATTGAAGACGAGAATACCATTTTGGGTGGCCTTCCTTGCCATGTCCGTGGTTGAGAATGTTATTTTAAACACGTGGGTGTGTTCGCGGAATTTAATTATCTCACGAACTTGTGCCCACGGGTTGCTCCTAGTAATCTCCTCTTTGAGCTCATCTGTCTTGTGTTCTCCTACCTAGTTCTCCACTTTGCGGCAGATTACGCTTCTTTTCGCTGCCACTTGTGGGAGGGGGGGTTGCTTCCAATTGTGTTGTCTGCAGGACTCTCACTTCCTCTTCCGATAGGAGCTGGTCCACATCTTTGGTCTCAGCACACATGGCGATGAATCCCATGAAACTTCGATGAGTTTCACCAGTGCCACCTTGAGCGCAATGTAGAGGGTTTCGCAGAGGTTCTTTTTCGTTGGGGTCTGTCTTCCGGCTATGGTCCTTAAGGGGACCCTCTTAGTGAGGGCCTCCATGGTCTTGACGTTCCTCTTCTTCCTTCTTTCCCTGTAACAAAGTGTAATTAATGTGTATTTTTGTATGTGAAAAAGGTTAGGGTGTGGTAAGGAGGTAAAGGATGGTGTGAGTAAGGTTGGTAACGGGTTCAAATTAATGTGAGAAAAACGCCCCCGTGCATTTTTCCTGTTGTTCTCCCGCTCGTATGCTGCCAGTATGATGGATGATAGAGTGATGGGGTGGGTCTCGGGTGGGGACCTCAGAGGGTTGAGCTTGGTGGACTTAATGCATAGCAGCTGAATCAACGACCGCTAAGTTTTTGCCAGCCCCTCACGGGTAAATACGCCATAACTGCATCCAACTACATAGAGACGGGTGTACTTCCCTCTATAATTCTGGCCGGGTCCCCTGGGCGATGAGAATTTCTCCTCCGTCCATGACTCGCAGTTATGCCCCAGTATCGAGACAATTTCTGACTTACACTTCTGCTGTGGGCTAGGCCTCAAACCAGTGTTCATATAAGCCCTTAATTATGCCAAACCAAGTTGTCGGCATAGTTAAGACGAAATCAATGAATGGAAGACATCCGAGCGGGTTCACACACAGAGCGATGGACGGGAGCAGTGAGGTGCTTAAGCCCTCATTGATTTACGAGGCTTCGACGTAAAAAATGGCTCTCTCTTCTGAAGGATGAAACTGGGTTCACCTTAAGACTTCCAGAATAGGCGTTCGTTTCTGTAGGCAGCGCTCAAAAGTCAATCAGTCACTAAAACAAGTAAAAGTGCTGTATCCGTAGGTACTTCAGCAGAACGCAGTAAAACGGATTTTCGGCCGTCAGTCATTCGGAAAATGGATTTCAGTCGTGTTTCTGTCAAACGGTTTGAGCGTTATTAACTTTTTAAATCTATCGTGGCGCTGATTGAACAATTTTTGCAGTGCTTATATCTAAAAGCTGATTAGTCATTTTTTTAACGCTCAGGTCTGTTATTCCAAAAATTAACATAAGTATGACGATTAAATGTATCTCAATCCTGATTGGCTGAATTTTGTAGTATTATGAGTAAATGAAATGAATATTTATATAGGTGTACTTTTGTGGAAAACCACACAAACTACGCATTGAACTCTCTGCGTTTCCAACGATCTCTCTGCGTTTCCCTGCTATCTTTTAGATACAGGAAGCAAGGCCCGGCGTAAATGTTCCTCAACGCTTCTCACTGAGAACAGTAATTTCTGCAAGTTATACCGTGGACGGTATAATTTTCAGAGGTAACTACGAGATTCAGAAAAGCCCCCCCCTCCCCGTTCCCCCACCCCTGAATAAAAATTCCTTTATTTCTTGTCTCGTCATATTGATATGACGTGCTAAACCCTTCCCATCCCTGCCCCTCCGTGACTTGGTTCTGTGAATATGACTCTACACAGAGAGCTCCATTGCAACTATGCCGTTCTACTTAGAAAGGACATAATTGCAAACTTTAGGGAAAGGAGGTCTGAGGCTTAGCCCGCTTCGGAACCCAAAGGAAGGAGCAAACCTGGATTGGGACTCAGTTACGAACGCGGGGAGGATTAATACCCTACCCTGCGGCACCGTCCAATACCACAGAGTGAGATATCACCGTCTCTGTGAGATGTCAGGCTAACTGAGAAATACCCAAAACCCAATAGAGCGGGTGGCACCCCGCCTGGAGTCAGTTTATCCGTCTTCAGTCATCATTAGATCCACCACCCTCTGAGGATCCCAACTAGGTCCGTACTCACCCACTAATCATGACTACATCCGAGTCATTTTCCCATGGTCGTTATTGGCGGGGCGTTACCCCCTCTAAAAAAAGGAAAGTAAGTTTAAAAAAAAACGATCCAATGGCACACAACAACACATCCACACTCACATTCCTACACATAACAGATAAAACACCCACTACCAACAACGAACACACAGTTTTCAACCTAGCTGCTACACATGACACCCCCATCACAAACATAATAAAGATTCACACAGGCCGCAAACTCTTCTTCCCCTCCCAGAAGGATGCAGTCAAATTCCATGCACTTGCGGCGTACACACTCGCCGCACAAGACCTTCACACAAAATTAGCCGACGGTGTACACAAAAAACACCAAATACGTGTCCTCAAGACCAATCCCCTATGGTTGACTTTCTCCACTGATGACCTCGGCACACATCTCAGACAGAGGTATGGGGAGGAGGTCATCAGAGACCTCTATTATAACTGCACGAAACAATGGGCAGTAATTACACTGTCCGACGAACAAAACAAAACACTGATGCTATCCCAAGACATCAAGGTCTGCGGCACTCTAACACATCCACATAACATCGAGCCACAGCTTAACATAAAACCCACACAGTGCCATCGTTGTTACAATACCGGACACGTGACACGTAACTGCCAGGCAGACCTGGTATGCTCGAGGTGTAGTGTAGTGGGCCACCACTACACCACCTGCACAACCACCTCACCCTTCTGCACAAACTGCGGCGACGACCATGTCGCCGTCAACCCTAAATGCCCTTACCTAAATAAGGCCCGCTCTGACACCGTAGCGGCAAAACGGCGTCCAGAACCCACCAACACAACCAAACACTCCACCTCCACCCGTCCTCCCCTCACAAGAACATTCGCTGCTGCTGCCGGCGCAACGCTGTCCACACCTCTCCCTGCCCTAACCCAGCGTTAACCCAGACCCACCCACATGTTCTGACACCCTCCCCCACCCAAACACCCTACACCCAGAGACCCCCACTACTTCCGACACCCACCCCTGCCCCACACCACACATTCAACGAGAGCACACACCCAAACTACACCTGGCAGCCTTGCTTTCAACGGTGGCAAAAGACATGTCGAGGAGTGACGCCCGACTATACACATACATACTCAATACACTATTTGCCTCGCACGATTTAGAACAGATCATCTTCCCCGAGAAGTTGTTCGCTATAATCGACGAGCATACACACAGGAGACCCGCACTCTTCCCCACCCCGCTGAGAACGAGCACCTTCCCCCCTCGCCCCCTCACTCCTACCCCCCACCTTCACCACGCTCCTGCCTCGTCCCGCCCTTCTGTCCCTGCCCCTCTCGCCACTCTACCCTCCTTACCTGCCCCTCTGCCCACTGCTCCCAGCTTTCTCCCAACCGCCTCCTCTGCTCCATCCACCGCTACCACTCCTTCCTCCTCTATACCTAAATTCCCTCCTACCACCAGCACTCCTCATTCGGCAACCTCAACTCCCTCCCCCTCTATTGCCCACGACCCGCTCCCACCGTCTCTACCCCCTTCTCACAGCCTCCAACCCCACTCCCACTGATACCACAACCGCCACCTCCTCCACCTCCCCTAAGCCCACAACACTCCGCATTAAACAAAAAAACCCCACCATGGCCCCCCTTCCGCCACACACAACCACGCGTAAAACCGAACACTCCCCTCCCTGTTGTTATTTCCTCTCCTCCTTCCACCTCTCCTTCTTCGACGTCCCTAATTCCTCTTTCTCCCGACACCCCCCTTCTCATAATCTGCACCTCCCCTACTATCTATAGCCCCCCCATCTACTAGCTCTAGTCCATCCTCCTCTGCCCCTAACTCGCCCCTCCTGGACTCTACTCTCTTCAACCCTCCTTCCACCACCACCACCTACTCTCCCAGTATTTCTAACCTTCCATTCACAGTACACACTCTCCCCTCTACCACGGCCTGCCCACCCAATAACACCACTGACAACCTCTCCACTCCCATGAAACCACAGCCAACACGCGTGAAGGTACTCGCTTCCCACGCCTCCTGGGAAATAGCCAACGATAAGGGAACGATCCCGGCTCAATCAGCCTCACGCGCACTCCCCCCACATCAATAGATCGCCTCAACATAACACAATTAAAGGTACGCAGTTGGCACTGTATTTGCCATACTGTTGCCAACTAGGTCCTTATCACACAAATACCTGACATAATACTCTTGAACTCGACCAGTCTACACCCTCACAACAACAGACTCCGTATTGCAGGCTACCACACATATCTAACGCCAGGAGCGCTGCACCTAGGATCAGCGATCTTAATAAAGCTCACTATACACCACTCCCTCATTCAAACACTCGATGACTCTTTTCTAGCTTGCAAGGTACAGACAAGCTCCGGCCCCATCCTAGTGGCCACGCATTACAGACCACCACGCCTACAATTAAACATAGAAGTCCCACTCCGGGCACTATCAAACCATAACTAACCTATCTTCTTTGCGGGTGACCTCAACGCTTTTCACCCAACACTCCTTTCTAACAACACAAATGATGCAGGAAGGTACCTGGCCGGTGCCCTGCCGCGTTATCGCTGCGAGCACATCGGCCCAGCCTTCGCCACATTCTTCGGTCCTCGCGGAGGAACCACGTCTCCGGACGTGGTCTTCCGCAACGGCCACGGTACACACTTCTACACACACATATCACCGGGACATCACGTACTCTCTGACCACATACCGATATGCCTGATCATATGCACATCTTACATGCTCATACCCACACCACCTCTCTTCGACTACAAAAACACGAACTGGGAAAAGTTCAAGAGACACAACAGAAAACACGCCACAAAACTTCGACCTGGACCACACCAATCAAGATCTGTTAGATGACCACTGGTACTCAATCTTAAACACTATAACCGCATCACGCGACCTGCACATGTATAAAACACTTCACATATTCCATACACACTCAGAGACTCATCACCCAGTACAACAATCACTACACTAGAGGCCAACGACAACAAAACATAACTCACCTACGTGCCAGCACCCTGCAGTGCGTGCAACTAGATAGGAACCGACAGTGGCGAAAGGTCATCCGCATCGCGGACAACACTCGTTGCACTGATCCCTCCTTCTTCTGGTGGCGCGTAAAAAGTATGCTAGGCACCGAGCCACCCAAATCCATCACCCTCCAAGTAAACCAAACACTCACTCGCAGACACCAACGTCATCCTCGACGCATTTAGGTCCCTCTGGCACACATTACACACACATACACACAACCCACCCAAACCACACGCGAAAGAGCATTTCCAGGAAGTCCAGGAGTGGCGTTGGGCCCACACTCACGAGCTAAGACCCACCCCCCTAATATGAATGGAGCTGCTCGACTACACATCTACACTGACCACTCCCATCACTCTCGAGGAAACAAAACACTACATTAAAACAACACCGAAATGCGCACCCGGCCCCTCCGGATTACCAGCCACATTAAAACACAACCTCCCCGCAAACATATACCCTACACTTACGCACCTATTCAACGCCTCACTAGACTCAGGCCACTTCCCCAAAATATTCAAAGTCTCTCACAACATACTGCTACACAAAAGGAACAAAGAACCCAAACACCCAAACAATTACAGGCCTATTGATCTACTAGAGCACCTAGACAAAATACTCGAACGCATGATCAACTGCTGCTTACATGACTACCTAGAAGAGAGGGACTTGTTCTCTCCTTACCAATATGTGTTCAGGAGGGGCCGGTCCACTCAGGCGGCTGTGACTATCGTTCACGACAGAATACACATTAAACCTGCCAGGTATGACAAAAGACACTCTTCATCAGCAAGAACGTGGAGAAGGCCTTTGATAAGGTGTGGTACGAGGGACTCCGTTGGAAACTCGCCAACAATACGGAGTTACCTCTCTGCACCTCACTGAACGGAGATGCCATGTAAAATACAACAATACCCTCTCACAACCTTCTGCTCCCTCCTCAGGCTTTCCCCAAGGAAGCGTACTGGCACCCACACTCTACATCATGTGCACAAACGACACCACACGCCTACCCGATAACTGCTGTCACACATACTCAATGTCATACGCCGCTGACGAGACCATTCTCGTCAGCGGCCGTGGACCAAACGAGATCGCGCTCCACACACAAATAATAATAGACGAAAAGACAGAATACGAGGATAAATGGCTAATTGTTACGAATCATCAGAAGACACATATGACACTCTTCGGCGCAAGAGATCACTACATGCATAACCTACAAATTTTCTCACACACACCAGGCATAAACCACCTAAACCCAATAAGGCTCGACTACACACAACAGACAAAAATCCTTGGGGTAACTTTTGACAAGTCCTTTAGGTTCAATATACACCAGCCCATAGCACAAGCAAGAGCAGCACGCACAAACAAAATGCTGCACAGGTTCCACCCTGTGGGCAAGAAACTACAGTTACATCTATATAAACACTCGTGCGACTTTTTCTCACGTACGCCCCACTGTCCCTCGTAGCTGCGAGTGTCACGTGGCAGGGTAAGACTCGGCGCATTCAGAACTCTGTTCTGAAGCCCGCTTGCCGCTCTTCCTTGTACGTGAGAATATTCACACTACACGACAACAACAAATTAGCACCCCTCAACACATAAGCTCACACTAGACTCACAAAACAACTCGGGAAACTCACAGATACCCCATATACACCTCACTACACGCAAGACGGCATGTTGCGATGACACTGCGATACCCCGCAGCCCATAACCACCCGCAACCCATGCCGTTCTACGCATAAGTTTAGAGCATCATGAATAACGCGTTTCCGACTAAGCAGACACGATCTCCCTCCTGACCACTCCCCAATCGTCGTCAAGTCACGAACACCCCGAGATTCATCCAACTACATCGCGCATCGATGTCTAGCCACCAACCTATCAACTCTTCCTATCCCTTCTCAAATTATTTCCGTACCCTTTTCCTCTACGACTACCCGATCACCTCTGTTAAGCAGTGGTCCCTCTCGGTTTTTTCTATATACATCTTTCAGTGAGTCAGTGGAAAAGGTAGGTACAGTAAGAGTTATCATTATTATTCAAGAAGAAAAGTTGTCATTACCGTTCACCATGTCGAGGCTTATTCCAGCCATTACCAAGGAATAAAGGATCCAGCTATATGTATATATATATATATATATATATATATATATATATATATATATATATATATATATATATATATATTCCTTTATCCTAAAGAAGCTCGCTGATCACATAACCTAGCCTACGAAACCACTAGAGAGAATTCGTTACCTCAGACCCTATAGGGATTCTGAGCGAAGTAGCCTTGCTTCCAGACCTTCGGTAAACTTCCGGAGTGATAACGCGCCAGAAACTCGTTCTGTTTATGGCGTTACATCCTTCACCTCTGATTCTCACCATCGAGACTGTGGGACCGAACCAATAACGCTTCCATCGGCAAATATGGAACTTCCGGCGGAATAATATAAACTCTCCATCCTGAGGATAATCGAAGAAGTATTCTTTGACCTTTCGGGCCGCGAGCTGTCTCCCAGTTGCTTCCCAGTAAGGAAGCCCACGCAATACAGAAGGTATTCACGCGGCATCATGAGAGGTCTTTGGAATCATTCATTGACGACGCGCTATTCTTGAGCGACAAACCCTGGTGCTATTCGGTCTCGCAGCAGGAATCCATATTCGGAATGACAAAGACTAAGTCTGGAATATAGCGCTCAACCCTACTCCTTAAAGAATATCTTCCGTCGAGTACCCATACTCGTGGTCTTCATTGTAGAAGAGGCGAGACGCTCTCCGACGAAGTGACTCACCCTGCGATCGCCTCCCAGTCCCTCTCGGGTAATTATTGTGATAATTATTGAGCCGCTTCGTACGACTTACCTCGTAGTCGCCCCCGCTTTCCGTCGGGTAATTAATGTAATTATCGAGTCTCGTACAGCTAAGACTCACCTAGTAATCACCTCCCGTTGTCCCTCGGGTAATTAGTGTAATTATTGATCCTAGTACGGTTGAGACGAGTTCTACTTGTCATTTCAATTTCATCCAATTAATAACGGTTTTAACTAAATTGCTTGTATATTATTCTGCAAATATCTTTTTTTATTTGTATAAGATTAAAAGATTATTTTGTTCTCCTGTTTAAATCCTCCGACCGCCACGAGTAATTCATTCTCGCCATTTATATCCCTATCGCACTCTCTGAAAATCTCGTTCTCCCAATGGGGCTGTTGTCTTTCCTTCCCTGCATCATTGGGCGAGGAAATCGAAATGGGTTCAGAAGGACTACCAGAATTCTACGACAATACTCACTACAAACTTCTTCCAAATATGTTTTGAATGCACGATGGTTCAAGCTCCGAGTTCTGATAAAATTAACAATTTTCACAATATCTGTTATCAACAGTTTCATATTTAATTTGGGGGCACATAATTGCTGTTGATGAATCAAGTAATGGTAGTTGAATATATCATGATCAACCGTTTCTTTGAATAAAATAATTTTTACCAGTTAATGCAGGAGCACCATCAGTTGTAATCGAATTAATATGATTTCTATCAACATTGAACTTCTCTAATGATAAATTAACATGCTCAATTATGTCCCTACCAGTTATTATACCCTTCATATGACATAAGTCCAACATTTCTTCAATGATATTAAAATTTACATAAATTCCTCTGATGAAAATAACCAATTATTAATGGTCACTTTAATCAGTACTTTCGTCCAATGCTAAACTGTAATGAACACATTTAGATAATTGGGTCTGCAATGTACCCACAATACTGTCAGCTAAGTCATCAATTCTTCTACCAATTGTCTGATGTGACAGACTCGTTTCATTGAATAAGTTCACCTTCTCTGTGCAATATTCATTAAAAGCCATTACAATACATTCTTTTATTAATTCTATATCATATCAGCGGCTTAGCCTTCTGACCCAATTTTTCAGCTATTAAATAACTAACTTTTGTACATGTATCAGTTTTCACAAGTTTTGGGGGAATGTTTTGTTGTGAACTAAACTTCTTCAATTCACCTATTTTCATTTTTTTTCGTTCTTCGTTTAGTTCATTATATTGTGACTCATGTTTGGCAGCATAGTGACGCCTAATATTATCTTCCTTGCATACGGCAATTTTATCATACATATGAGGCAGATAATATCATTGCATGTTTCAATTGCGAAATATTTTTCTATCCATAGGATATTAACTTTTCTCTTTTCTTCTGTTATTTTTCTCTTCTTAGAATTAGATGCCATGACCAAATGATGGGTTATTAAAAATATAAATTTAAAGTTAAGGAAATAATTAATAAAATAAGTGGAATGTGTTGAAACTCAAAATTATTACGTAATCAAACGAATATATATAGGCCCATGACTATATTAATATTCCTGAAATTAGAAACAAATAAAGAATAAATTAGCCCCTTCCGAATGAAGCATTTGCATTAGGCTTAGCCTAGCCTAGAATCATTAAAAATGTCTGACCCTATTTTTCATCCGCCTGATAAATAAACAGGTTCCCATTTTTTATCACTATGACTAACAGCATCACATATACTACTGTAATATTATTCCAAATCACTCTGCATTAGTTCGAAGTTACTATCTTCACCACCACTGAATTCACCATCACTTGACATTGAACAAAAAGGTTAAGAAAAAACACAATCAATATTAATCCGACCGCAAAAGGTTTGAAAGTGATACAATCAAAATGATGGGGCAAGGCCCGTCATAGGGATGCCATATATGAGTTTGAAGAAAGTAGCGGGAATTTGAAGAAAAAGTAGCCGATTATATGTTAAAGTCGCCCAACGCAGCAATTTTTATTATTTATTTAAAATAAAAGTAACCAAAATTACAAAAGAATAACCCACAGTTTCTTTAATCCGCCCAAATGCTGATCATTAGTAGCCTAATATTGCATCCCTGCTAACGAACATCATATCAACAGCGGCGTGGCTCGTGTGCATGTTTTAAACTTGTCACAACCAACCCTTTGCAGTGTAAAGAGGCACCAACTGCCACCCTTCAATGATATGAAACTAAGTAAAAGGCGTAATTTCATTTAAGTGAATTATAATTTGATTGAGCATGAAAATGTTAAACGGGTCGCGGGTTGGACGTCCCTGCATTAGTCATTACACTAATTATATTCGTCACATAGCAGGAAGAGCTAATGCCACGGGCACTAAATGCAACACGAAATCCATGAAACCATTGAATCAACACAACCATCTATTTAACAAGAAGACAATCTAATCTATTAATTCAACCATTCCATCTTTCACTATTATCGAAGGGAAAGCTTTAGCCAAATCCCATTTGACCGATTTACAATTGATAAATCTATAGAACGTCTTCACCTCGCTTCAGTTTCATTCTATCATTTGTGATATATGTAAGGTTTTGTTTGTCCCTATCTCACCTCTAAGTTCAGCAAACTAATCTTCATCTGTTATCAAAATTTAGGTAATTTAGTCAGTCACCTGGACCGCAAATCAATCTCAGACAGACTTTCACGCTGTGAGATGTGAAAAGACATATGTGAGTGACGTAGAAACTGTCTTCAATGTCAGAAGTCTATAATACAAACACATACGAAACCCCCCCCCTTTACACATTTTCTGTAAATATATCAAAGTTTCACATCATTCGTGTGGAATTAAGTGTTTTTCCAACCACAAAAGAGGGCTACAAATATTTTCTGACTATAATCTGCCTACATTCTAAGTGGTTGTAGACTTATTCACTTGAGGATATAACCTAAGAATTTGTGGTCGAAGCATTCTTCGCCAACTAAATATCAAGTTGTGGTGCTCTTGTTAACAATTTCAGATAATGGATTGCAATTTCATTCTGGGCTGTTTCAGGAGTTATTATAACTCACTACCATGGAACATACTTTCACCTCTCCTACTAATGCAACCGGAAATGCTGTTCTTGAGAGAAATCATAGAATCATACGATTATCTATCCTGCCCAAAGAACCTCCTGGAGTAGTTATACAATCTTCCAATCACCATACTTGTCATACGAAATGCAATAAGCCAAAAAACAGGATTTCACCCTATTTAATTGATTTCTGGTAATCCCTTACGCATTCCAGGTCACCTATTTGTTAACAAAGCTATGGATCCTATACACCACAGGTCCATACAACGACATCAAAGGGCCATGAATTCTCTTGTTCCCCCCTCCTTTCTCGCTTTTTTGGCTTCACAAGAGACTTTCATTCTAAAAAATCTGAAGGGCTGTACGCCCGCTTTCCTAAGAGACACTCAGATTCATCATATCTTCTCCTCCTTATATAAAGACCCATATGAGGTCCTATAGAGCAGCAAACATGCCTTTATACTTCAGGAAACCAGATGAAATATTCGTGCTGGAATATTAAATCTAAAGCCACCAAACATGGAAAACAACACGCAATCTAACGCCGATAACACTCACGTGCAATCCAAAATACAAATTCCTCATTCACAACAGACATAGATACTCCGATGGACTTAAGGCAAATACATCTGAACACTTATATTGAAATCTACATCAATATTGTTCTAACAATCCTTACTCACGGTCTTAACTGAACTTTTATATTAAATTCCATTGCTCTGTCAGAGAGAAAAGATACGTTGCTATTTCAAAAAAAACTTTGACGGATTTTGAAGAATCAATTTATATGTATTTTATATATCAACATTAGTATTACCATATTTCGTATATTATAATTATTATTCTATACCTTCGCTGGTTATCATTTTTGTTCTATACTTTCATTGGTTATTATTTTGTTCATGCTATCATCTGTATTATATAGCTAACATTTAATTATTATTTTTTAATTCAGTGATTTTATTCAATTGTTTTAGTTATTAACATAGCAGCTTTGATGTACGATATTCGATCTCTTACTCAGGCTATATCAGAAGTAGGGATGATAAGGTATATTATTTGCCATTATTTCTACATAGCCTATTCATTTTATGATTCAATCAAAATTGAGATTGGTTTTAAATGTGCATTATGCTTCAGTCCGGCAACTGCAAAAACCAAACCGATTGGACCGAATTCTCTCAATGGATTGGGCAATTGGAATAGACTCATGAGTTGATCCATTCCACATATATAACGCTACAAGTATACTCTATCCACGCTATTCTGTACATCCCTTTGCCCTCATAAAAGGCGGGTGTTGTGTAGTATTCCATTTGCCCCATAGAACGAGTGACACCCTCTGAAACTCTCAGGCACTCAATTTTCCGGAATCGCTATGCTTTTACAATAGCCAGAACTTCTCGCTTTCAGACTTAACATCTGGAACAGATCCCTCCGGCGAATCGTGACTGATGCAAGACAACTATTTCCTTTGAAATTTCCTTCAAATGGACAAGTACAGGAAGTGGTTAATCCATCCTTTTAGGCACACACAACGACATTTATTGAAAGTTCGTTCATACAAATATCTTCTCGTATCAGAACGTCCCTAAAAATATTACGAAATAGATTATAACTACACATTATTCATTTAACTCATAAGAACATAAGAACATAAGAAAAAAAGGAGACTGCAAAAGACCATTCATGGCCTACACTTGGCAGCAGGGAGCGCTGTAAGTTTATATTTCACTTAGGGGGCGGTAAAAATACTCAAGGTTGCGATGGGCATTTATCCATTTTTTTACAAGATTTCCAAAATTGTTCAATATTAGTAATTCTACAGACACTCCCAATTATCAACATAAGCCATTAGCCCATGCATTTGACAGATCAAGTAAGAGTACAAGTGGAATTATCAAAGTGATTCTACTTATTAATAATTATATGAATAGAAGAATTAATGAAATGTCCTAGGACATTAAAGAGACCTTATATAACAATTAAAAATCAACAATATTTTTACAGTTGGACGAATCTTCTCTCCCAGGCAATGATTTTTTTTATTTTTATTTTATAGAGCCCATCTGGCAACTGCCCACTTGGGCATAAGTCGCCGAAAAACACGACAGCCTAGAACTAGGCTACTTTAAAAAAAATATATGAAAACATAACGATATAAATTGGAAAACTTAACAATCAGGAAGCAATCTCCGGCAGCGGGGGGAGGTCCCCCTCACCCCGGTGCAGGAAAGTGCAACCTACAAAACAACAATAACAAACGAAAAACAAAAAGAACCTTAAATGAAGGGAAGAAGCCCGGCCTCCCCCAAAAGTCAACAAGTCCACAAGTCAATGTGCACGAACTCGTCGCGAGCACAATGGACAGGCGGTAGCGATCCCGGTACCGGGACAGGTATCGTGCGCGAAGACCACCCAGACTGGGACATTCGACAAGAATGTGGCGAACAGTCTGGGGGACGACGCAGTCGTCGCAATAGGGCGCTGGCGAGTGCTCCATCATATAGCGATGCGTCACACGAGTATGTCCGACTCGGAGACGACAGACAGCAACCTGAAGCCATCGCGGCATTGGGGGATAGGTCCATGGGAACAGTCGCGGCGGAATGGCACGCAACTTTAAGTTCCCTGCGACCGTCTCCCATCTCCTTTGCCAAGCAGTCCGAAGAGCTGCCCGTATTCCTGCAATGCAGTCGGTGTGAGGAAGAGCGAAACGCTGGTCCGGTCGCAGAGTCCTCGCGGACTCTTTGGCGCCCTCATCGGCGCGCTCATTCCCCGCAATTCCTACATGTCCAGGAACCCAGCAGAAGATAATCTCGACATCTGCCCGGCTCGTCAAAACCGTGGTGTCACGGATATCGCAAACCAGGGGATGCGGAGATTCCAATGCCCCGGAGCACCCAGGGTGCTTTGTGAGTCGCTATAGATCACAATCCGGTCTCCGAACCGTGCACGTCGAGTAATCTCCCGTACCGATTGGTGTATTGCCACCAGCTCGGCCGTGAAGACAGACGCAGCGCCTGGTAGACCCCCGCTGACTTTAAACTCCCAGGCAATGAAACATTACTTTCAGACTATGTCCGTTTTAGTAAATATAAGAAAATTGTGCAAGAATTATTGTTTGCAACGGAACTTGAAACAGGCACTAAAAGTGAATCTATGTAAAGAAGAATAAATTACTATGAGCAGTGTAATTACTTGTGCAACGGGCGGTGCTCAAAGCATTAACAGGGGATATAGAGGCTTTGATGCTATGAACTCGAGTGATTGGTTTCATAAATTCATTGGTGTTTTTATCACAGCAATAGATAAAATAAAATGCATTCCCCTTAATTCAAGAATCTTTCGAGAACTCTGCAACAACAATGATAAATAAATGATCGTCTCCTTCTAGATAATAGAGTGAGATGGTTATCCAAAGGAAATTGTTTGAAGCAATTTTTTTCTCTTTTTTTTACACTATCAAGCAATTTTTTCAGGGGAATAAAAGTGGTTATTTGAATGATGAACTTTTACATTGCAAATGTGACAGTGTATATTTAACAGATTTTTTTAATTTATTCAACGATCTGAATTGGCAATTACAAGGCTGTGCTGTTCATCTTATTAAAGCAAAATCTGTGATTTGCACATCCATGGACAAGTCTTTCACTCTTTGGGCATAATATTGGTTGTCGGGGAGGTATCTCAATTTTTAAATCTAGATGACCTCTTGATATATTGCGACCATTTGAACTATTTGCACTAGGACATAAGCTGTAGATATCACGATCTCATTAACATGGAAATAACTGATTGGCTATTAAACCCATTTGTTGAAGTTGAACAAATGTAACCGACACTGCAATTCCATCGGTGCTAATTCCTTTAAAAAACACGTTGAATTAAATTGTCTATTCAAACAATCATACCAACAATTTTGGCTACAAAAGGAAATTTCTGAAAGGTATCCAAAACTGTGTGAAGCTATCAAACCTTTTCTAACTTGCATATGGCTGAACCTGGCTTTAGTGCAGTTACTCAGCTTTTTACTAAACAGAGAAAGCGCCTGCGAAATGCAAAACAAGGACATCGGAGATTACTCCTAAGCAGCTTGGAACTTAGAGTAAGAGCCTTAGTAGGTAAGCACCAAAGTCAACTATCGCATTGAGAACATATTGAGGTAAGCTACAAAATAAAAGATTTGTAGCATTTTCATCATTAGTCTTTATAATATAAATAAAAGCTATATTCATATTATTTTTGAACTAATATCTAACTGTTATCTTGTTATGAAAGATAAATTTAGTATAATATTCGAAGTTTAATTTGACAGGTTGGGGCGATGATAAAAAAGTTTGTGTCCAAAGTAGACGCTAGTACCAAAAAGGTTGGAAAGCACTGATTTAACCCATATGTGTCATCAATTAACCCTTTTTGATTGAATAGCAAATACCAGTGACTGAAATTCAGCTCTTACAGGAAATGGATCAGAGCGCAATTTTAGATTTAGGGAAGGAATGCATTGTTTTTCCTATTATCTTTAGAATGATGGCTATATGATAAACCTGCAATAATAAAGCCGCCCATCATTTCATTGGACTAATTCTAACTCCGCCTCATAGTTTGGACATATAAAAACTAAAAAAAGCTCTTTTGAAGATACTTTTTGCTAGTCATTTATTACTACATGTTAATCATTAAAGTCTCCAATTATATACGCGTATAGTCATTCTAAAGCAGCGATCGATTTCCACTAGTTTTTGCATTCAGTCCTTAAGCACAAACATCATTTGGGCTTCATTCATTTTGTCGTAATTGGAAATTCGACATTCATATAGTAGTAGAATCTTCAGGTTGATACATGTAAATTGTCTATAAAGTGGTTATATTCATTATTTGTTATCAATGAGTTTTGCAAAGATTAAATTCCTTTCGATCTGTGTGGGAAAAAGGAAGATCAATTGATTTTATTGCAGACAACTGTGTAAACCACTTGTGTCAAAACAAGAGAGAAAGTGGAATTGATGTCAAGAAAGCTACACAAATTCTGCTCTCTTCAAAAGTAGTAGGTCCCTTCAACTATATATATATATATATATATATATATATATATATATATATATATTGTAGGGAAATTGATATCCCACCATCAAAGCTGAGGCCCTTTTCGGTAACCGTAACGTTGTGGCATTTTTTTGCGGTGTAATCCTATTACCTACCCCCCCCCCTCTCCCCTTGTCTCAAGTATCACCAGAAAGGCCTTCGCCCAACCACATAATGCACTAATTATCACATGTCGGGTCCGGTGAGCCTAACATTGGTTAAACCAGCAATATTTCTCCTAAGAGAGGGTATTTAATTCCACTTCATTGACGAAATTAGAGGAGAGTTGACCAAATGCCAGAAGGTGCCTTTAGGGCTAGGCGAAAGACGCTCTGAGAAAAACCGTTAGAGGAGGAGACTGAATTCTGCGGTCCTCATCCTCCCCCCTCTCCTTCCCCTACCCTCTGGTAGGGTTTCGAAGTATATAATCATATAACTGCAGAAGAACAGATAGAGTTTGCGAACAAGACAACGAAGTCCGGCGAAGTGCCCGGCAACCCTACGAAAGGAACACAGAAGAAGCTCATGCTGAGCCAGTTCCTAGTGGTCACACTGAACTTTAAGTTAGCTTGTATTGAGAAACAAGCTTAACTATCTCTCGTCAGAGAACCTCCTTATCCTAGTGTACAACAAAACCCAGAGATGGTCCTTGCCATTGAAGAATACCCCAAAGTGAACTCCTTCAAGCAATCCCCTTCGACAAAGTATACACTCGTTTGCTAATCGCTCGTCAGTGCGAATTATTCCCAGATTAACCCAAAGAGTGGAAGAAGTATACTTTCCCGGTCCCGTTGGTGAAATTGTCTTACCAAGCCAACGTGCTTAACGCCATCCGTCACGCGCACCGATTTCTTCCGTGGCTTTAAAGCGAACCTCGTGCCAGACAACCATCTGGCGTGGCTTTAAAGACGTCCAGGCACCTGCCCAAAAACAACATTCTTGAGGCTACATAAAAAATGAGGCCAAGGTCAGTCTCAAACCCGATTCTCGTGTGGGTTTTTAAAGATAAATAAATATTATTATCTGTTTTTTTTTGTAAGGTCAATTAGCGTTCAATATTAAAGTGAGCTATGGGTCAACCATTACTGTATATTCAATTGTGTAATTTAGTAAGCCTCACTTAAACTTGTTTAATTCAAAACTGTGTACTTTGTTTGTTAGATTTCAAATTTTGTTTATGTTGCAATTAAAGGTCTATTTTTCTTTGAAGCATTTAATTCA
This sequence comes from Ceratothoa steindachneri, assembly GCA_963969495.1. Classification (NCBI taxonomy): domain Eukaryota; kingdom Metazoa; phylum Arthropoda; class Malacostraca; order Isopoda; family Cymothoidae; genus Ceratothoa; species Ceratothoa steindachneri. The sequence continues at coordinate 95,806,164 of OZ018335.1, forward strand.
ATCCTCGAAACGCTGAGCAGGGCACTAGAAACCCTCAAAGATTAAAATAACGTAATAATAAAAATAATATAGCACCGTTCACACTGAGGCATTGAGCAACCGCTTTGATCTCAATTAAACCGTCCCTTAAACCAACGATTCCCAACTTGAGGCCATGGCAAATTTCTGGTAGGCCACAGAAAATTTGGAGGAGTGAGGGGGCCTCAGGTCCAAAGAAAGGGGCCACAGATTTTCATTTGCTTATAAAATTATTATAGTAATTCGAAAATTATCTAATTATTGGCCTTTTGACAATATGGCCTATTTGACTATGTGTAGCTATCCATAATCTGTTAATCTAGTGACAGGTAACTATTTACGGGTTACTAATCCTAAAAAGTGAGTTTCTTTTTCTTCGATATACAACAAAGTTGTAATGATTTATTAGTTATACGTTTGGCAACGTCGTATCTATGTTCCACACCCATGACACCAATACTCGTTGCAGTTGCTAATTCAGTCAGTCAGTATCCATGTTCCAAGTTGTACGGTCATTTCTGCCATGTGACAATCTTGTTTGTGTGCAGTATTTTTTTTATTTTGATGGGTATCTTTTCAATCATCATAAAATAACGAATATTATATGGTGACTCTAAACATAATATTTATAAAATATAGTTTACCAATAAGGATATTTTTACGTGCACTCTTTACTGTGTCGTATTTCTAGTAGATATAACATCTCTAACGATTACTTTATTTCTCTTTAAATTAATTGCTAACGACACCATCATCGCACACTTGCATTGCAGCTGCGCGGCGTTGCTTATACGAAATGTTTATTGTTTCAATAAATATTACATTTACTGGTGGTAATATTTGCTTACATTTATGTTCATTATGTGCTTAAATGATATCATAAGCATAATGCCAAATGTGAATACGAGCATTAATAAACTCTAAAAGTTATTAACTGTTTCTTAGGGCGAAGTGGAACACACCCCGCCCTGCAGCTTTGCAATCTAAAATTAAGTGGCATCAAATAGGGTTAAAATTATTATGTAATGGTTAACCGTTGTAAACTGTTTACCTAGTAAATAAATAATATCATATTTTATATATTCTTGAAAATATATTTTCATACAGTATATACAATTTAGTTCAATATAAATTACATACATATGTTAAAACATTTGCGTTTTCATCTTCTTAATAATTATTTTATTTTAGGTTTACAAAGAAATTAGGAGAATTTCATTTATTTACAACTCAATATACACTATATATATATATATATATATATATATATATATATATATATATATATATATATATATATATATATATTTTCCACAAATTACCCATGGCTGATAAGGTGAAGAAGAAATGTAATACTCAAGTGAGTTTTTAGCATACGGTTTTATACAGTCTCCAAACAATATAACAAAGCCAATGTGTCTTATATGCATGACCTAACTTTCTAATGAAAGCATGCGCCCAAGTAAGCTTCTCATACATCTGGAGAATAAGCACAAGGATAAGAAATACTCATGATACTTTCCAAGGAAGGAACGCCATTGATTCTTTGCTTAGCCAAGAAAAAGCTAAATTAGACAAAGGTTTAATTGCATCTTACGAGATTTCCAAGCTAATAGCAAAAACTGGAAGACCCGATACTATTGGTGAATATTTGATCTTACCCGCAGTATCTGTGGTAATTTCTACTGTTATGCAACAGAATTCCAAACAAATTACGGAGGTAATCCCGTTAAGCAACAATTCAGTATCAAGAGGCATTGATGAAATGACAAAGGATGTAGAAAATCAACTAGTTGCACTTTTACAAGTAAAGAATTTTGCATTACAAATTTTTGAAGCATCTGTAAGTGATAATCAAGCCCTTCTTATGGCGTATGTTAGGTTTTTGGATGATAATAGTGAACTCAGAGAAGAAATGCTTTTTGCTCGCAGTCTTGTGACAGATACTAAAGGGAAAAATTTTTTCAAAAAAGTATTGGCCTTTTTCCAAGAAAAAATATTCCAATGGGTAACATTATGGCCTGCGCGATGATGGTGCCTGTGCTATGGTAGGCATATACAGGGGCTTTATTGCATATCGAAAAAAAACTGTGCCTAATGTTTTTTGCATACACTGCGTGGTTCATCGTCAACATTTGATTGCAAAAAATTTGGGAGGACATCGGAACGATGCTCTTGATAGTGTAATCAAGGCTACCAACCTTATCGAGTCAAATCCACTTCAAAACCATCTTTTAAGACAACTCTGTGCAAACAATGAAGAAGAGTTTGAACGTTTACCTTTTTGCCTGCGACGCTCCGTTGAACTCTGGGAGAGTGTTGTACCATTTTTGAACGGTAAGGCGCTTGGAGAAGAGAGCATAGCTGCCAAATGTGACATATTCTACCTTTCACATATATTTGATAAGCTAAACATGCTGAACAAACAGTTACAAGGTAAAAATATAAATATTTTAACTTGCAAAGAGGCAATCAGCTCTTTCCTTGGAACACTTAATCTATCACATTTAATTGTTACATTTTCCAACCCTCGCCACTATTGAAGAGGAGGTTCATGAGGATGATATTTTTTTGTGTACATTGATCACTTGAAAAAATTGCACAATGATATGGAAATTAGGTTCAAAGATCTCTTGGAAATGAACATTCCAAGTTGGGTGGTAGACCCATTTAAGACAAATGCCGCTGATGTTGACATTATACTGCAAGAAAGCCTTATTGAGTTGCAGAGTAATCAAACTGCTCAAGCTAAGTTTAAACATGGCGTCAATAACTTATGGACAAGTAGTGAAATTGCCATCAAATTCCAATTGCTTTGGCAGGAAGTAAAATTATATTTCATTGCCTTTCCAACGTCTTACCTAGTTGAGTTAGGTTTTAGCCGAGTTTCTCACCTATTATCAAAAGCTCGCAACCGCTTATAAATTGCAACTAGAGGTGATCTTCGTCTGTCTCTAACAACCATGGACCCTGGCATTGAAAAACTTGCGCAACTACATCAGCCACAACGATCTCACTGAAAAAAAACACACAAAGAAAGCTAATATGATATATTTGTTTTTATGTTGCTAAAGGATTCTATTTTTTTTTAAGTCAAAAGATAATAATTTTTGAAACGTTACTTATTTTTTCGGTGTCCATGGAAGGTTTTCGTTTTGCTGCTATATCAGAAAAATAATGTATGATCTTAAATGGTTCTTTTATTGAACCCACAAAATATTTTTTCTGATAGTGAAATAGAATAAAGGAAAATATATGTACAATTAATGCACACTGATATTTTTATGGAAGGTATTATAATATCGAAATACTATTTTTATTTTTCTGCTAAAATGCCAAGGTGGCCACAGAAATAATGAAGATCCCAAGGGGGCCATGAACTAAAAAAGGTTGGGAACCACTGCTTTAGACCACTCGGCTACGCGGAAGACAAAAATCTTCCGAATAAACAAGCTTTTAAGGTACGCTTCCCAAGGTCAATCGAGACTATGAAAGAGAAAGAAATTAATAGGGAATTCAAAGGACAAAGGAGAGTTGAGTTAAGCACGGGGTGAATATACAATTCTGATCTCTTTCCTGCATCAGGCGTCAGATGTTACAAGGGCTCCGAGGTAATTAAAGAAGTTGACGGGCTCGATTGGTGTGATTCTATGCCGCAGTTGATAAGCTGTATGCTGTTTGATTTATATTTAAATTAGGTTTTAGTTATAGGATGAAAAGCGATTCTAATATTCGTATTTTAATGTTATCAAAGCTAATTTCATACTTACATATTTTTATGTGATCTCGTATGGGCGGGGGGTCTGGTCTGTTTAGAACCAGCCCCGTGCTGGTTGACCTTCTCCAATGCTGCTCGATGCGACAATGGACTGACCTAATGGTCGAACCACTATACGATGAATTGTATATATATATATATATATATATATATATATATATATATATATATATATATATATATATATATATATATATATATAGCCTTGGCCAAAATTATGGGGCAGGTATGAAAAAGTGAAGAATATGATTGAAACTTATTTATTTCATACTTAACATTCTAAGTTTTGGGGGGGCGTATATTCTATTAATAGTTACTATTTGATGTGTCAGCCTTTTGCTTTTATGCGTTTTTGCTTACTTGAGACTAAATTGGCTCAGGCGGTTGGCTCAATTTTCTGCCACTCTTCTTGAATTTTGGCTATTGATTCACTTTTTGAGGAACATTTGTGCACCTTCACTCTTGTACCCAAGTGTCACCACAAATGTCCAATGGTGTTGAGGTCTGGAGATTGAGGGGGCCATTCCATCAACGTTACCCCTTTCTTTTCAAAGCAACCCTTTGAGAATCTAGATGTGTGGCATGGAGCATGGTCTTGTTGGAAGATTACAGCATCTGGTATGTCATCATTGAAAACTTTACTTGAGGAAGGTTTAGAAACCTAGTCTAACATTCTGGTGTGTTTGAATTCATTCTGCCCTCACAAGTGAACAACAATCCTGGAGCTAAAAACGAGATGCAGCCCCAAACCATTACACGGCCACCTCTAAATTTGACTGTTGTTAGAAGACATCTTGTTAGAAGCTTCCCCAACTCTTCGACGAACATAAACAGCTCCAAGGGTTCCAAAGTTCTGAGGAGAAATACAAATTTTACTGATCATTTTTGGTATCCAATAAAAATGTGTACAAGCATAATAAATTAGTAGAAATTAATGCGGAAAACCTACCCTCAAAGTTACTTCCATCAGACCAAACAACTTTAGCCCAATCATCATCAGTACAATCTTCATGCTCTTTTGCCCAAGACAATCGCTTCTTCTTGTTCATCTGAGACAGCCACAGTTTCTTTCTAGCCTTACATTTGTTTAGCCTAGCTTCTAATAACCTTCTTCTCACTGTGAGTTTTCATATCTCTGTTTGTTGCTGCCCGAAACTCAGCAGCTATATCAGAAGATGTTTTTTTCCTATCGACTAGAGATGTCCTTCTCAGAAACCTCTCTTCCCTCGGAGTTGTATACCTTTTGCAAATTTGTCCATCGCGGTTTTTGAAATAATAGGTCTCATTGTATCTTTGAATGGTTGTATGGACACCGTTTCTCAAGCATTTTAATTTTCTTGCAATTTTGACATGGAATAATCCTTCCTTGGACAATGCAAGATTTGAATTCTTTGAGCCTCAGGAATCTGTTTCTTTCGGAAAGGGTTTTTCAAAAAATTACCACTTGTAAATTAAAAATAAGATAATTACTGAAAAAATAGGAATTAACGTTAATATTAACGTTTATTCCTATTCGCAAAATAAGTTGTGCGAATTGTTAAGGCAAAACAGAGGAAGGGAGATGGCTGTTTGTGGGGGTGTTAGGACAAGTTATGACAAGTCAGGACCTGCAGCCGCACGCTCCTGCCTCGTCTATTTAAAAAGCAGTAGCTGATCGCAGATCGTCAGTCACAAATTTTTCAACAATGGAGAAGGTTGAGCACCGCGCAGTGATCAAATTTTTGACCAAGGAAGGCAAGAATGCAAAAGAGATCCATGAACGCATGGTTGCAATGTACACCGACACCGCTCCTTCCTATGCAACCATTGCTCGCTGGAATAGTGAGTTCCACCTTGGTCGTGAGTCCCTTGAGGATGACCCCGTCCAGGACGCCCGTAAGACCTGACCAACGAGGACATTGGGCCCTTGTGGAGAGGATGATCCTCGAAAATCGACGGGTGAATGTCAAAGAAATCGAGCTAGAACTTGGAATATCACATGGAAGTGTTATCAACATTATCCACAACAATTTGGCCATGACCAAGGTCTCTGCCCGTTGGGTCCCTAGAGACCTCACGAAACCTCAAGCCCCATGATCGACTTCAAAGTCATCAAAGATGGGAGGAGCTGCTGCTACTGTACATCCAAGACCCGGCGAGATTCGAATCACGCATAGTGACAGGTGATGAAACGTGGGTCCATCACTGGGATCCCGAGACTAAGCTAGATAGCATGGCCTGGAAGCACCGGGGCTCTCCGACCCTCATCAAGTTCCGGACCAAACCCTCAGCCGGGAAGATCATGGCCCTCATCTTCTGGGATTCTGAGGGAGTGTTGATGGTGGACTACGCGCCTCGTAGAAGGACCATCACAGGCCAATATTAAGCAGAGGAACTGGTTGGGTTGAAGAAGTGCATCCGTCAGAAGCGGCGCGGTAAGTTGACACGCGGTGTCCTGCTTCTCCACGACAATGCCCCTGTCCACAAGGCCAGAGTTGCACAAGCTGCCATGCGCAAGTGCGGATTCGAGGAGCTCATCCATCCTCCCTACAGTCCAGATCTGCTCCCCAGCGACTACTTTTTATTCCACTAGATCAAAGCTGCACTGCGTGGATGCCGGTTTGGGGACGATGAAGATGTCCAGCTCGCCGTCCAGGAGTGGATTGAACAGCAGTCGGGAGATTTGTGGTTGTCGGGAATTCGAAGCCTCAGGGACAAGTAGCGCAAGTGGATTGAAGTCGAGGGTAGCTATAATAATAAAACACTTTTCCTCATATCTCGTTTCCTTATATCCGAATTGCAAAACTTATTGACCGCCCTGGTATCACACATGGAATATCAGAAGGTTGCCCCAACCACTTATGCACAATATGCAAAAACGCATTAAAGCGGTTATAAAAACATAAGGAAAGCATAAAATACTAATTATAGATTGGATATACGATTGTTAATTACATTGTTTTCAATTATTTTATGAATGAGTTTCCTTCGTGTTCTCTATTTTTTCATACCTACCCCACAATTTTTGGCCAAGGCTGTATTCTTTCTTTTTCGTTTTCTCTCCCTTTTGCTTTTATTCTTTCTTTCTCTCTCTCTGATTTTAATTCTTCCAGTAATTTTTACGTTCATACTCAGGCAAATTCCTCACCTTTCCCTGCCCATACGAGTGGGTGTGATAGAGCTTTTGTGCTACACATTTTCTAGTTTAGCGTCGAATATATATGGCATGAGAACACCAACCAAGTAGTACCACCTTGAAATGGATTGCAAAGTCTGTTGATGTGGTTTCTAATCCTTGTTACCCAATCCAGATGAGTTCCCGGATTATTTTATATCAAACAGTTTGTTATTTCTCTGTTCACGTCTACTTATCACGCAGGAAAAATGTGCTTACTTAATAACAGCCTTCTTAATAATTAACTCTTTTCTGTCTATTCTGCTTTGTCCCTCTGTCTGTCTTCTTCCTCAAACGCTGGAAGATGGGTTTTTGCTCCGTCAACCACACCCGGAAGTGGAAAATTGATATTTTTCGATTTTTCATTCCTCCGGGACCAGAAAGGCCTGATCATCATTGATTTCTTGTTTTCTTGTCGTTAATTTCTTTTAGCACTTCCCTTCTCTCTTTTCACACATCACTTATGCCTCAGCTGATGTACACCAGTCTCCTACCAGATTGAGGAAAAATTAAAGTTTGTATTTATTAGAAAAAGGAAAAATCCACAACGGCATCTCCTTCCAAAATTCGACTCGTAAATTAGTAGGGGGTCAAGTGACCTTTGACTTCATATCATGATGAAAAACTCCCCTTTGGTAGGAAAGTATCTTAGGGACATAGAAATAAATTTATCCAAAGACACAAGTGATATCATATTATGTATCTGAAATATCTTTGCTTCTGTAATAGCTACAATGACAAAATTGGTATCAAATTGTACATTTATGTGGTCTTAAAACGCAAAGAAATAGGTTTCAAGGCAACAAATGATAATTTTCTCTTTTCTATGACATTTGTGGATAAAATATGCAAATTATATTGAAAAACGCATGGTTTTAAAAGTCAACTCACTGAAATAATATTTTAAAAAGTTATGTGTATTATGATGCCACCATCGGAGCATGAATAGGACATTCACAGAGAGACATGCAGGGTAGCATCGGCATGCAGCATTTACAAAGTGCTTTTCAGTCTGTCTTACACTTGCAAATGCTAAGTTCTGGTAAGTCCGTTGAACAAGTGGGAGTTGTAGTGTAGACAGGAGTTGGTGCAGAGTCTGGCAAATCTTGTTGCCATCCCCATAAAGAGAGAGGGTGAGACTTTTGCATCGTCTTTGACAAACGTAGTGCCCACATATGTCCACTATATTGAGAAACACATGATTAGTGATATACACAGAATCTACATTACTTTGAGCCCTTTTAACATTATGCACCTATGCAAAGCTGTGTTGATTGATAAGCCACTCGAAGGAAGTGCTGATGGACTGCATCACTGTTTGGCGGCATGTGGTTAGTTCCTTCCTTTGTGAAAGAAGAGAGAGGGTCGTGCAGCATTCACAGTTGTGATTTTGTTCTCGGATACACCATAGAACTTCAGGAAAAATCTCTAGATCATGGGTGTGTGGGTTCTGATAATTTCAATGGTGGGGACAGAGTTTGAGAGCAGACGAAGAGCTAAGGTGAGCTCAAACAGGGACTGGCACACGGACCAATGGTCCAAGGCTGTGAGCAATGACATGTGCTAGGTCCTAGGATGTACATGGTAAGCGAGAAATAATAGCTGAAATAAAAGCTAACAGCACAAACTAATCTTACTAAAATTATCCTGCCTGAAATGCCATCGTACTCCAAAGGCAATTCAGAGTTTTTCGATCCTCTGTCCGAGGGCGACAAAGATGGGAATGGTCAAACTACAACAACTCTATCACTTCTGTGGACATCCCTAGACAAGTTCCAGCAAGTATAGCTGTACTAGATACAGAAGTACCTGTGTATCGGCTTTTTCGTGTGTGCAAGTGCATCAACGTCAATGCCAACTGATGAACTTACACAATCCTCAAGCACAGTGGCGAAGTTCTCCTTGCCTTGGAATTAGAAAGACTATAATTGAGGATATGCCAATGAAGTAAGAACTATTGACTACAACATGTAATACAAAGATTCAACATATATATTTTTAATTTACAGTATCTGCCTTCAAGCTTTTTGCCAGCTCTACGAACAACTTCTGCGTGTTCAGATCAAGTCGTAGGAAGGAAGCCCGGGTTCCAGGAACTTTGGTCGAGAAAGTAGCCCTCCTTCTTGTACTGGTACTTATGTATATGCACCTGTGTTCCACACTTCAGCTTTATCTTGGAGTACACATCCCAGACAATATCAACGCGATCATTTGTTGCAAACTAGGAAAGGATGTATGGTGCAAACATATGTGAAAGTGTCCAATAATCACGACATTGCCAAGACAAAGCATTTGAACAAGCACAGCACCACCCAGCACAACTTCAATTGTTAATGCTGTGAGATCGACAAGATTTGGAGGAACAATGCAATCTAGAATCTGACTCTTGGTTCCATGATGCATTTTTCCTTTCCAAGTGAGTGAAGGTTTGGGGAGAACTTTCTTGTAAGAACACTCTCTCATCTAATTTGCGAGAAGAGTGAACAGCTAGTAAAGGTTAGGTCACGTTTGCTTTTTAGTCCTTCACAACAGCCACCTCTGAATATTTGCGTGAGTGGGAAAGCGGACCATTGAACAATTTCAGCCTGGTGAGTGGTAATGGAGCTGTAAATACTTCTCCTTGGTAACTGACTCGATTGATTCATCTAATTCCAAGAGATAGCCATTAACCTCAATAAAGGGATTTCCCAGATCCCCAAATGCATCTACCAGTGCCAGTACGTCAGTCTGAAAACAGGAAATAGAAATTTACAAATAATGCATAGCGCTGAAATTCATGGTCCACCCACTGTAATCCAGCTAGTCACTAGGAAATCCACAGCATCTTCTCTGCATGCATTGGTGCCAGTGCTACCAGGCAGAATCCTCGCCAAGCTCTGTCTGGGGGAACTTCCGCTGACGCTTCTTGGCCAGTGTGAAGAATTGTTGATCAACTACCATGAAAGGTACCTGGCCTGGATTTAGGTAACTGACTGTGTGTCGGAGGACTTTCATAGCATGCCAGGCCATACTGGGGGTGGTAGGGGAATCTGCAAATAGTAGCAACATGTATGAATTTGATGGGGGGAGGGTGAAGTAGATACTGTGTTGCTGACATAATATGCAACCCATGAGATCTATTATCCGGCTTGCAGGGGTCTCTTTCACGATATTTCTGACTCTCTCCAACCACTGGTAGTCTTTCAATTACATTGATGAGAGTACAAAAGGCTGGATGAAGATGACTTGGTATTCAGGACAAGAACATACAAGAGCTCATAAGTTGGCAGTAAAACATGCAGATCCATGGTCGTGTAGTGAGCTGGCAAGAATTTCATATGCTTCTTCGCCATCTCAGCTGGATCCAGGACGTCAGTGAGATTCTCAGTTTGTTGCCTGTCTGAAAAGAAGTGCTGATGCATATTCCATTAATAACTGATGCTGTTATTGTTGATAATTGTGTTTGGTTAATTATATTAAAACCACCAGTGGTAGAGACATCCTAGACTTCTCCTAGTGATTGATCAATGAATTTGCTATGTTTATGCTGTATGTTTTTAATCGATTATATGAGACACATATTACTCATTTATGCGTGGTTTCCACCAGATATCTATTACCAGGTTGATGTTGTAATTTCATTGTCTGATACAGCGAAGCTGGTATTTTCCTCTCTTTTATGTGATGAGGAACACTGTCACGATTCTTGGATTTTGCCTTACGGAGTTGAAAATGATTTGCTGCTCAATGGATGTTATAACCTTGGACTTCTCAAATCCATGAGATGGCCGATTAATACTAGATCCATCGAGAAGCATATTTAAGAAGGATGTCAGTGTGGAAGGGATAGAATCAGTCTCACAATTAGTTTTGAAGGAACCTGTAAAATCATGCTTCATGAGGAGATACTCCTTCCAGAGAATTTTGACTTCTTTTAGAATGATGGAGACATCAGTAACTTGTTTTTCATACCATCAATCACTTTGCTTAGGTCATCATCCAAAACAAGGGACCAGACACGATTTCTTTGTACAGATGTGATGTCTGGAATCAGGGGTTCTATATCCTCCCAAGACGTGTGGTGTTGCATTTGATGTCTGGATCGACCAGATTCCCAATACGCTTCTCACAGAGGGTGGTCAAGTCAGACATTACCAGCAATTCTCCGGATCCACGATAATCTTCTATGTATTCAAGCATCTCATTGATGACATGTGCTCTGATGTCATGAGTTGCATTACATTCAGTCTGGTCACACCCAACAATTTCTGCTTTTCTGTATACTCTAGGGAGGCATACATGATGATAAACCACATCAATAGCAACCATGTCACCAGCAGTTACTTGAGCCAATAAGTGCTTGTCATCCATCATCTGAGCACATTCTTTAACTTTTCTATCCAAGGCATTAGTGACAGCCCTCCTCAGTTATTTTCTGTTATCCACTTCAACACACATGAGACACAATGTGTTTACTGGCTCACATGATGATGTTGAAGGCATGGTTAAGGCCTGTGTGGTGGACTTGCCACTGATGTCTCCTGTTTTACTAGGCTCTCATACACTTCCTGCATTTGTTTTTTCTTGCTCCCTCAATATTTTGATTGTGAATGCCATTCCTGCAGCTTTTGTGCCATATTACTGGATTCAACATCATCGGCTGCACTGCCACTATCATTATCAACACTACTTAAAACAAAACACCCATTACTATAAATTCAGACAATTCACCCAAATTATTGAGCTCTTGGACATTATATGTATCCTCTTTATAACATGCATGAAATATTTCAGGATTGTTTCGCAGCTTTACAAAGGATGAGAGATCTAAAAGGTTTTCATTGTTTTTCTAGAAGATGGATTGATATATGAAGCATTTACTCCAATCACGAGTTTCCATCTATGATTGCAGTATTTCAGTACTAATCTGAAATCAGAAATAAACAAACTTTACCATCGTGTGATAGATAAGATGATAATTAACTTTCACAACAGTAACTCAAATAATGAAGCTAACTTACCAGCTTGCTATATGTAAAGTAAGTTAACTCTTTAGCCAGGAAGCTAAATAGTTACTAGCTAGCTAGTTATTAATTATCTAACATTAGAAAGATTTTGTATTCAATAAGAAAGTAATACAAACATCAAAATGTTAAACTTAATATCAAATGTTTTCCATCTCTGATCTTCAACAGCTGTCACAATCATCGTACCGTCAAAATCTTTATCATGAGGGAAAAACAAACAAATCAGTCAAGATCTTCGTGTACGCATTGCAGCCCTTCATAAGAGTGACCTTTGGCACATAAAGATCTCCGTAGAGCTTAAATTACCTCTAAATTCAGTTGGTACCATAATATGCAACTGGAACTCTCGTAATTAAATTTCTCCCTTGGATCGTTCAGGTCGCCCTCGGATTAACTTAAGGAAACGTGCAGCTCGAAAGTTTGCTGGAACACTATGTGATAAACCCCAGACTACTTTTAGAGTGCTGGAGGTAAATATGGAAACAAATGGAGTTGAAGTTAACAAGGTACAATAAGTAGAAAGCTGCGTTGTTATAATCACGTTACTCTCATTCCAAGAAAGACCCCAGTCCTTAAGAGACCTCACTGTAAAGCTCGCTTGATGTCTGCAAATTAATATTTAAATAAACTGGCAACATTCTGGGAACAAATCTTTGGTCAGATGAAAAGAAAATAGAACTCTACGATCAAATTTAATCAGCAGGTTTTGGAAAAGGAGTGTCATAGCTTAAGCGCCAAAGAATACGATCCCTACCGTCAAATTCGTTTGGTTTGTGGATCAATCATGATATGGGGTTGTTTTTGCTCATCAGGAATTGGAAGAATGGAAGTACTCGAAGCAAGAATGAACGATGAAATGTACAGAGGAATTTTGGAAAGGAATTTCTTATCTAGCGTTGACTCTCCTAATTTGAAACAAGGATTTGAAGAAAATATGCTTAGAGGAATGGAACAAAATCAGCTCAAGCACTTGTAGAAAGATTGTGAGAAACTACTCAAAGCGCCTGCAGGCTGTAATTGACAAAGTGTTATGCCACCAAGTACTAAACTATGTTTATATGAATGTGTTGTAAACTTTTGTATTCTAAAATTTCACTATTGTCCTTATAAAGTTTTCCTCTTCATCATTTTGCTTTTCTGGTCGTTACATTATCTTTATTACATAAAGTTTCACGTGCGTTAACTAAAAGTATGTACACTTGTATTTCTAACAGTGTGTTGTAAACCTTTGCCTACCACTGTATATTTTTTGGGCCCTTGGAAACTTTTTAATTGGATTCCTCCATTACAAAAATACATATTTTGATACCAAATTGTCATTATAACTATAGCAGAAGCAAAGATATCTGGTGTGGTGTATTGTCGGCACATTCGGGGGCCATTTTGGAAAAAAATGTGTGTATTTCCGATACAAAGTGTGATCTCACTTTTGTCTTTGAATAAATTTATTACTATGGCACTAAGGTACTTCCATACCAAAGGGGATCTTGGCATCATTATGTGAAGTCAAACGCCTATTTCGTGCGTTCAGCCTTTCTACTCAATGAAGTGGCGATGAAAATATGAAAATGACTGGAATGAATATAGTCCAATTAAACTCCTTCAGACGATAAAGAGCGGACGGGCACGCAACTCTCTTGACCCCGGCTCTCTTCCAACATGAAGCGCAGGGAATACAGGCAAACGAATCTCGAGCACAAGAGTTTGGGTCGTCTCTTCCTCTTGTAGAGGGTAGTCACAAAGTCCCTGGACAATCTTATTATATGTATGTACATACATATAATTGTTCTGATGATGAGCACTCATCGGGAAGCACAAGCGGAGCCAAAAGAATAAAGCCAACACGGCGAATTGGAACATCTATTCTAAAAACGAACGTTCCTTTATCACTATGTACACCATCGGCAATATTTCTGTCAATTGTATAAAATACAATATTAAAATGAGGAGCACAGGGAGCTCTCATATACACCCCATCGCGCCCAAGGTCAGCCAAGGAGCGGCGGAAAACGCGAATTTAGACAGTCGCGTGTTCGTTTCGGGGCAAAAATGTCAATTGTTGCTGCTAGCTTGCGCCCGTCGGCTTCTACCGGAAATGCTAACTTTCACATTTTTTTTTTCTTTGGAAGGGAGTTTTTTGTTGTTCATTGTTCAATTATGTTTGATCCACCCCTGAACGATTTGGGGAAGAGGATGGTAGAATGAGAGCGAAAGTTTACAGAAACCCTTTCCGACACACTCTTTCTCATCCAAGTTCGGAAGACCAGTGTTATAGGCCCAATGGATTCAGGCATTGGCTGTTATTTAGACATTTATGCGTTAGATGGATGCTTTAATAGGCGGGGGGGCGGAACAGGAGGATAAAAATTGGGGGATGGGGCTACAAGTTCGTAATACTTCTAGCTTTGTTTGTGGTGAAGCGGACAGAGCCTCCCGATTTGCTGCTGTTGCCACTTCTTCTTCTAAGTTCAAGGTCGAGATATAATTGTGCACTTCTTATGTTTTCGTAGCTTATGGACGGAGTATCAAATGAGCAGTTGTATTATAGAGACAGACAACTTAGGAAAGGTTTTAGGCGTCTTAATTACAAACGACTTAAAGACATAAAGCGTAAAAGGTGTAAATGATCCTGTAGGGTGACAAGCACCTTAAACTTATTATCAAACCTGTATCAATCTAACTGTGTGAGCGTTTGGAAATGAATGCGCTGACTGAACTATAAAAATGCATTTACACTTTATTATTTTTTTCAGCTCAAATTCGAAGCATAATACAAACTAGGGCGAAACCCGTAGAAATTTTGTAAAGATAGAGGTGACAATGAAGAAAGTAAAAATGTTTGGAAGATATATAACGACAAATGCTCCTGCAGGCCAAAGGGGCACACATACCTCATCATGTCATCTGAGATCTCCTTGCTGGTGCTAGAGTTAGTGAAAATGGAAGAGTACGGTCGATCTTCCTAATGGTCAACCTGATCAGAGAGAAAAGAGGCAACACATTGTAACTTCTTGCGGGTGGAGAACAATTAGTCAGGAATCATTCAATGTTGTGAAAATAACGGTGGATTGATCTTGGCCAAAGTGGCTTTGTTAATATTTGTTTTTTCCTGAGTCCTTTTGGGGAAAATTTGGCGAACCATAAAAATATGTCGAAAGTAATTAGACATAGAGATGACATTTGTATATATATATATATATATATATATATATATATATATATATATATATATATATATATATATATATATATATATATATATGATGAAAATTAATGCAATATCGCAAGAAAAGGTGAGGATTTTAACCACATTCTCCGAAGACAATTTAATTCAGAACAGTTTCGGTGTATCTCACACCCTTTTTCAACTGACACTGGATGAAAAATATTTGAAAATGCTTACATACATAACAGTCAGGTCGTGAAAGATCCCCTCTTTTTTCCCCCAATCCCCTACTTGTGGCTAATCAGGGGGGGACGTTAGGCCTAAACATATTGAAGGGCTGACATCTCGCTATTTTGTTTATTTCCTTTCGTATTACAGGATTAAAAGAAAATTAACCCTCAGATAGATTTAAATTAGGAACTGACGATATCAAGCTCGATTCTACGATTCTTCTCTTAACATAGTTAGCCGATTTAAATACCATTTTACTTCCATTGAAATCGATTTAATGATTCAAATCTCTAACATGACAAAATATTCCACTGCTTTGACTGCCCACTCTAATATCTCTTTTGTGTTCATACAATCTCTTGTCTAGATTTCTCCCCGTTTCCCCTATATAAACTTTGTGGCAATCGTTGCATGGTATTGCATATACTCCTATGTTATGATGTTCTTTGGGTTTCCCAGCCATCATCAATTGGTTTAAGGAATTATTATATTTAAAGGCTAGATTAATACCCGCTTTTCCAAATAATAATAAATTAAATAGTTTAAAGGACATAACGTAGGTCAAGACAGACAATGTCTTAAATAGTAAGGAGTGGGGGGTTAAAACGGCTACCTGCATCAAAGCCCTAACTAGGGGTACAAATTCTTTAAACACTTTAATTTGTGATTTAATATAATTAGATATGATTGGATCTAGGGTAAACAATCCAGGCCTAATATTAAAATTTCCCAAATTTTAAAATTAGCCCTGGATTGTTTAGCCTAGATACTATCATATCTAATGGTTTCCAAGAGGGTATCCGAAACCTATTTATTATTTACATACTTTCCAGCAGTTTTCATCTTGTCATTAAATTCTACTTTAGATAAATACCTACTAACTATCCGGCTTTCTTATCCCTTCACTAGACTGATACGAGTGTGTATGATGTATTGGGAGCAGGCGTCAATACATTCAAAAGCTTTTGTAAAAACGTGGATTATTTCCGTTCTTTGTTTGACCAAGGAGAATAGTGGGTACTTGGACAGATGTTGTTGGATTACTGGTGTGGGCGAACGGGAAGTATGTTCTTTTAGCGGGAAAAGAAGGAAAGGAGAAAGAACAAATAGATAGGAGGTGGGGGGGATGAAAAATGTTATAGGCGAAACGAACTGTAATATCGAATTTCGCTGGGGTCACTGGAATTGATGTAGGTCACATTCAATGACCCGGGAGTAGTTTGGTGCGGAATAAAAAAGGGGATCAAGGCTGAGACCAGAGACTCCCTCCCTGGTCCGTTCTTGTAATTTCAGCAAAATCTCCCAACACTCGTGAACATACATCCGTCCGAACATACAACCCTTTAGACGCCATCTTCCTATTGTAACCTTCAAATTGGCTTCTTAACCTCTGTGTGTCTGTGTGGCGCTGGGGAGCTAAGTCTGCCCACTGGTCCACGGTTTTCTGGAGCAGTTTTTTTTCTTCTTCAGTGTAACTAAATTGTGGAGCGGAGCTCCAAAAGTCTCCTCTTTTGGGTCCTGGGAGGTCATTTGTTTCTCCAAATTGAATACTGGTCAAGGTTGTGATTTGACCGTTTTCTTACTGAGTGTCACCCGTGGCTCCACGCAATAGGTCCGGGGTTCTTAAGGCAAGGAAACCCACCCTAAACCCCCTGATTTTGTGCACATATTTGTGCTTGCCAATCTGTCCCCCGCCATAGGCCACCTATCCAAGTGTAGGGGGCAAAGTACCAACCAACACTCACCAGTACGAAATTACCCCCCCTCCCTCCTCGCAAGGGCTCACTCGACACTCGGTTGTTTGTGGGCTTATTCTGACGAGGGGGCTAAGCTTGTTGACAATTGGAGTGAGTGCTAGTTTTATTTAATGAGAAACCATCGAGGGCATTTAAGGCATAGGTTTTTGAGGACATTCGTCGATAAAGTGGTGACGTCACAGGGAACGAAAATATGTGGAAAGTACATATACCCCGAGTAGCCAAATGAGGGGACTACTTGGGACAGACGTTGGAGGGGAAACATAAAGGTAAAATGAGTATGGGGTGAGCACTTTTCCCGACTGGTGGGGTGAATCAAATGCGAGTTGGAGTATCTGGGATATAAGATTACTCATGCGAGGGAGAAGCGTCGCCAGTACATTCCTCTCGCCATCTTGAAGGTCAGCCCGACTTCAATCTTCATTTGTTTTTCCCCGTCGAGGGTTGCGGGGTACCGGGGGGGGGGGGGGTAGTGTCGTATTTCGCCCCTCTTATCTCGGACGGGGCGACTCGGTTCCCGATTACTTCCTGCCTCCCTCTGTGGCACAATGCGAACGATGCATTTCTTGTTGTGGCGACTCAGCAATGATCCGAGAACCATTGACCTTCTCGAATATCATTACCATTATTATAATCTATGACTGCTTTATCACAAAGTGGCGTCACCGCACATCAACGCCACTAGAACCTACCCTGACACACTTTTACGTTTTATGATTGTTAATGAAACCAAGAATTTCGCAATGAACCAAAATCTCGTCTCATTTAGTGGACGGTTGTTTACTTGTCAACACCATCACCTATCTCCTGATTCTCTGTTCCTCGCTCTTCATTGCCATATCGGACAACATGCTTTGTTTCTCCTACCAGAGGACTTGTAGAGCTCATATTCTAAAATAGGAGGTTTCGTGGCACCCGAATTGCAGGATTTAATAGGCCCAGCGAGGAACTCCACAAATGGACGCTCAGTGTATCTATCAAATCCTATAAATGGCTATTTGTGTAAATTAAGGAAATAATACGCCACGTGTAATAAATAAAGAACCAAAGAGAATTAGAAAAAGAAACAAAATATATATATTGTACATCTATTAAATAAATATAAGGCAAGCGGTTCGTCGGAAGTCACGCGGAAACACATGAACATACGCGCTCACACAAACATACACGGGCTAAGAATAATTATCAGCAAAATGTCACAACAGGCAAGCTGAACAAATATAGGCCTTGACCAGAAAATTTTCACAAAGAACTGTAAGAGACAAGCGATTCTCTATAATTAAGATAAATCTGATTAATGTGAAATATGTAGGTACAACAGGAACACATAGCTGTGTGGAGACGGCACACAATATATGTATATAGAGAGAGATCGAGAAACAGATTAGACAGTTAATTCATTCGATCGTTAGGCCAAAAAATTCAGTAGTCAAGATCAGTCAATCAGACTCAGCCAATAAGAGAATCAATCACTCCCTTAGTCGCGTTATGAAACCGCGTTAACTGGCCTAAATCCTGCCGCCTTTAGACTCGATACTTCGCGTAAAACAGAAGCCTACATTCCAACCGCAAATAATTCGAGACGTTTTCGCTTGCCCATTTTAGTAGGCCAATTTAAGAATAAAGTTATTTTCTTTTGCCGCGTCCTTTCGAAGTCCTTTTCTAACCCCTATCACGAAGACACCTTCGGTAAACCCAGCCTACCTAATCTCAAGTCTCGGTCAAACGAATTTCCCTCTGCGCCGAAGCCTACCACAAGAACGTTTGCGCGACAACCAAATTATCACGCCTCCCCTAAACTTACCTTTGTTTTGGAACGCACCTCTAGGAGAATTTCGTGTCCCTCGCCTTCTAGGGTTGTAAGTTTTCTCGCGTTATCTAACTCCCACGTATTTACACTCAGCAACTTCCATTTTCGATAAGATCACTTCATAAAATGTTTTTTTTAATTAAAAATAAAAATATCTCTTTATTTCTTTTGACCTCTGGCGCCAGACACCATTAAGAGAGACGCCACATTAACAGCTGGGTTTCATCTGCGTCAGCATTATTCCTCGCGGCGGCCATCTTGGAAGCAATGCGATTACGAAACGTCTTCAGATTCAGCGTTTCTCTGGTTCCAACTCGCGGCACAGGCCGTCGGGGAGAGGGGGGGGAGGGCTCACCAAATGTGTCCCCTCCTGGCGTCTTCATTTATATATCGAGAACAAAAAATGGGCTTCCGACATCTTTATCTTTCGAGGGTTTGACAAATTTTATTACTGGGAAGATTATTTCTCATTTCTTTTTTCTTATCTATCTTGCATGTTCCTCAAGGACAGAAGTATGGTATATTTAATTGCTCCCACACTCTCAGGTGACGAACAAATGTATTAGGGGATAATTAACCTAAAGTTTAAGTTTGCGGTCAATAAAACTCCGCCGATTCAATATACAAAGGAAGTCTAACCCCACTGCGTCAGAATTAATTGCAATGGATCAAAAACGGATAAAAATGAACGAGATTGTCTCACAATGACTATGAAAAATCGCAAAGAAACAGTATTTCTGATGGCGATGGAGTCGGCGCTAACAACTTGGAGTGCAGTGTGAGTGCAACAAAAAGTAGAGAGTTAAATTAATTTTTGTTGACGACCGCAAAGGACAGATGGCTGAAGAATAACGAGATGACATTCTGCCATGGGGACGTTCGTCAAGAGGGAAAGGATATTCGCATCGAAGTATTAAGAAGAGTAGTGAGCCGACGGCAGAAAATTAACCAGTTCATTTTCGCAGATGGTAGAACGTGAGGCGAGCGAGAAATCCCGACAAATCAGGTATGTCAGGCGAGCGAGGAATCTCAAGACAAACCAAGGAGAAATGACAAAACATCAGGCTAGCGAAAGAATGAAAACAAAACAAGGTCGTTGGGCGAGTGAAGAAATGACGATAATTCAAGATCGCACGCCAGCCAATAAATGAAGAAAAACCAGAGTTGTCAGGCTAGAGATGAATTGACGACGAAGCAGAGTCACCATATGAGAGAGGAAATGAAAGACTATGGTGGTTAGGAGAGCAAGAATATGATGAAAAATCAGGGGCGTCAGACGAGAGAGAAAATGACGGAAATGACGACAATCCTGCAGCGTCTGACTAGCAATAAAAATAATAATAAGTCAGGGTCGTCAGTCTACCAAGAAAGTAAAACCAGATCATGCTCGTTAACATGGGGAGAAAATGACAAATCAGGATCGTCAAGCGAGTGATAAATAACGACAATGCACAATCATCAGAAGGGTGAAGAAATTACGACATATGAGGGTCGTCAAAGAGCGAGGAAATACCAATGTACTAGAGTTGTCGGGCAAGGAAAGAACTAACAATAACTAAGGGTCGTCAGGCGAACGAACAAATGATGACAAATTAGGGTCATCAAATGAGCGATCAAATGACTAACCAGGTTTGTCTGGTGCAAGTATAAATAATACTAACAGTTCGGTGACACTGTAATTTGTGGGAGTTTATCTTGAGCGAAGAAAGGACGACGAACCTTGATGGTAAGGAGTGAGACGCAGCTGCGATAAAAATGGCTACACCTCCGATAAGGCCAATTACAATTTGATGTAAGAGTGTAGGTGTGGGTAGGGGATAAAGAAAGGGTGTGGGGACAGATAGCGTAAAATATCCAAGTGGTGAAAAGAGAAATAAGTCTGGTAGGACGCAAAGATATGCTAAGACCCTGGTGACCAGGCCTATCGCTTTTAAATATTTTTTGTTTTGTGGTTCCTTTGTTGTCTTTGAGTTAGTTTATATAATATGGCGTTTAAGCAATTTTTCTTTAAAAAAATGAAGGTTCTTGGGTATGATATGAGCATTTGCTGTTGTGGGAATAAATTACTTTAATCACTTTAGTGTTATGCTTAGTGTCTTTGTTGTCTTTTTTTCTATCTTGTAGTGAGTGTAAATCGTGTCTTTTGTTTTTCCTTCTGTATTTTGGTATTTTGGGGTATTCATCGGTGAATTCTTGTAGAAATCGGTGAGGTTTCATAATTAGGTATTCTTTTTCTTGGTCGCTTGTCTTGCTTTGGGTAAAAACATTCCTATTTTCATGCGTAGAACGGCACTTCTACTCCGCCAGCTAAAAGCCCAGTGGAGCTAGGAAATCTGGCGCGACTTATGCCTCTTCTGTTATGGTTAATGATTTGCACGATATCATCGTCCAATTCTCGATTAACCATTTCCTACATGTTCCTTATCTGTTCTTCTATTACAGCGTTAATGAGACTTATCCCTTCCTCCCGGTGCTGCTCTTCCGGGCGTCCTCTCTCTCGCCTGTATGTACCTGAATTAGGTACATACATATATTCTGCACCACATGTAGTTTCCTCTTTTGTGTCGTCAAGGCACTTGAAAGGGCGGAAGCGGGGTATATCAGCGTCGATCTTACAAGTGAATTGTAGATCTTTTTCTTATTGCTTTCACCAAGATTTATTAACATGTATAGAGTTTCGACTGCAGCTGTGGCCTTACTGATTCTTTCCTGGACGTACTTCTTGTACCTGGTTGAAGTAAACTTCATTCCGAGTACATTGCAATCCGTGGTGTAGGGATAACGTCTATCTCCCACCCTGATGTTGTAAAGTAGTCTTCTGCCTATGGGGACTACTTTGATCTTTTCCTGGTTGGTGCGGATCTTCCACCGGGCCTCGTAGGTGTTAAGGTTTTCAATTTCTGTTGCTGTAAAACGAGCTTGCTAAGGCGCATTCCTCAATGGACAAGTGAGTATCTGAGTGAAATCATCAGCGAATTGAATGTTGGGGCAAGTGGGGTTTATATAGGCTGGGACATCCGCAGTGTAAATCAAGTAGAGATTGGGGGACAGGCACCTACCCCTCCGTCCCTGCCGGAGGCCTGTAGTGAGCGGAAACGTTGGTCCGTCCGTGCACCCTAAACGGATGTACGCCGCTCTCTCCATGACAAAGTCACAGAGAGTTCTTTCTAAGTTTTCACTTAGGCCCAGTCGTAAGATCTTGTGCTGCATTTCCCGTTGCCACACCTTATCAAACGCTTTTGATACATCCCGAAAAACAATGTCCACGTAACTTCTTTCCCGTTTTGCTTGGGCAAGCTTTTCCGTGGTAACATTAATCGCTATTTCCATACTTCGCTTCCTCCTAAAACCAAATTGATGTGGGTTAAAGAGGGAGTTCTATTCCAGGTGAGACACCAATCTGTGGTTGAGGATCTTCTTGAAGAGCTTCCCGCCAAATTCTAGAAGTGAAATTTGGTCTTTTCCGGGCTTAAGCGTTATATATCCTTCTCATCCATTCGATGAAATTGGCTGGTGCCTTTTCAAAGTTTAAATTTGTAAGACCCGATTATCCTTGGGCTTTTTGTCGGAATGAGCGGAGCGCGCCAAGTAGTTCTTCTTGGGTAATCTCGGCGTCTCTATCGCGCTGTCTATCCACCTGGTGGTGACGGTGCATCTTGTGTATTTGTTCGTTAAGCTCGTCAATGATGTTGCTTTCAAACTCTAGGTCATAGTCTTCGTTTTCCTCCTCAGTTATACATAAGTTTTTTCGGAATATCTCTTCAATTCTTCCTTCTTCCGTTTCAATGTTTCCATCTTCTTTTTGTAACTCAATCTTCTTCTTCCTAGTAGATCTTTTGAGATTTCTGGTCTTTTTCCAAAAATCTTTGGGAAATGCTTCGTGATCGAGCTTATCAATTGCATCATCCCATGTCTAAATTGTTGTTCGATGATCAACTGGTTGAGTTCTTTGAATTCTTTACTTCGTTGCATTGAGTGGACTGATGCATTCCTGATGTTGATTTCATACAATAATTTCAGCTTACGGTATTAATCCTTCATGTATTAGGTCCATCTGTAGGTAGATGGGTCCCTATACTTGGATTTAGGGATACAAACCCTTTCTGCGTTGATGAGATGGTTATTGAGGTGGTCGAGTGCCTCGTCAATCTTATCGAGAATTGCCACGTCCAAGTAGGTTGGATCGTAGGCTTCGAGAAGGCACGCGTACCGTGTCCAGTCTGCTCTTCTGTAGTTCTTTCTGACTACAGCTGGAACTTGTATAGGGTTCTTGTTGATAGTGAGTGGGATACATATATGTTCACTACATGGTACCTGAACTGGTTCTATATAGTAATTGAAGGGAAGCTGACGATTCGCCAGACAGATGTCTGGTTTTGTGGCACTTCCTGCTCTGACAAAGGTGGGAAAGTCGGGGCCTATTCGCTGGGCAATATTTCTGTCAAACAATAGGTCCAGGCTTCTATCTATACCGTTGAAGGTCCTGTAACCGGATTCTCGGCATCTGGCGTTTAGATCCCCCATTAATATAGTGGGGGCTCTTCTGCCAAATAGGCCAGTGAGAGTGTGAATAGGCAACACGTCTCTCCTTGGCGGTTGATATCTGGTAGCAATGACTAGCTTTCCTAAGTCGAGTTCGACCTCAATTCTGAGGTAGGATTCTTCTAGATTTCTTTATTGCAATAGCGGCACCGTCGAACCACTCCTGCGAATAATTCGTGATCAACACATCGTAGTTCAAGATTTTCATTTCTGTACTACGCGTGTCAATTAAGATGATGATGTCTGCATCAATTTCTCTAGATACATTTCCGTAAAGAGTTGTTTCGTCTTCCAGCCGTTGGTATTAATTTCCAGTATCTTTAGTGCGTTCCGTAACATGGTGAATTGTTTTTACCTATGCTTCTTCTTATTCTTATTTGTCTTCTTGGGGGCTGGATGGGCAGTTTTACTGTGCCCAGGGTTTTCCTTCTTCAGAAGTGGACATGGAGTTTTGGAACTGCTCCCCGTAGCTCGTGTACGGGTGCAGGGGCCCTCGTCTTTGTCAGAAGAGGAGGATCCCTCCTCATTTTTAAGCCTTTTCATCTTCTTCTTCGTCGTCCTTTTCGGATTCCTTCGATGAGGGAGCTTCGACGATCTCCTGCAGTCCAGATTTGACATTGTTGTTTCTTATGACTGATTCCTTGAATACCTTGGAGCATTCAGGGTCTGCAGGCATCATTACTGACGGGTGATTTTTGGCTTTTAAGAGTGCATTAAGTACCTTGTTGTAACAGCTAGGCTTCACTGCATTAGCCATATTTGCGTGGGTAATGCAGATCAGTATCTTTGCACTTAGATCTCCTGTGATATTCATCTGTGCAGGTGTAGCCTTTATTTATCCATTCTTCTTGGCGGTGTTCGCGTAGGTCACCTCTTTGGCTTTTTTCTCTTCTTCCTTCTTCCTTTTGATGATATATCGGCGCTTTGGGTAGTTCAGGGCCATTGTTCCGTCTTACCCTTTACAATTGAGACATTTCTTCTTAGTGCTCTCGTACTTATCGAATCGGTGTCCCTCTGTGGCGCATTCACTGCATCACAGTTTGTTCTTGTCCGGGCATGTTGTCGTTGTGTGATCCTCGAGTTTATAGCATGCAAAGCACATTTGTATGCTATTAAATTTCTCTTGTTGGATGTTCTCTCCTGAGATTCTCATATTGAAAACCAAGATCACGTCCTTCGTCGATTTTCGGGCCATGTCGGTGGTGGAGAAGTTATTTTGAACACATGGGTGTGTTTACGGAACTTGATTATATCCCAGACTTTCGCTCACAGGTTGCTGCACTGAATCTCCTCTTTCAGATCTTCGGTTGAGTTTTCACCGACCCAACCCTCCACTTTGCGGCAAATGTCACTGCGGTTCGCTGCCACTTCTGGGGGGGTCTTTGCCTCGAGTCCGATGCGTTTTAGTGTGGTAGCTCCTTCTTCAGACAGGAGTCAGTCCACATCTTTTGTCTCTGCACAGATGGCAATGAATCCTGATGAAACTTCTATCAGTTTCACCAGTGCCACCTTGTGTTCGAGGTAGAGGTTTTCCCAAAGTTTTCTCTTTTACAGGGCCTTTTCTCCTTGTATGGTTCTGAGGGGGACCCTCTTAGTAAGGGTTTCCATAGTCTTCCACATCCTTCTACTAAGTCCTCTTGTGATGTCTTCTTTTCTGAAACCAAAGTGTAATTATGGTGTTTAGAGTGAAAAATGAAGTTATGAGGTGGTAAAGGAGGTAGCGGTTAGTGAAGGTAGGTTGGCGTATGAGTCCAAAAAAATGGTGAGAAAACGCCCCCATCCATTTTCCATTTGGTCCCCTGCTCGTTTGCTGCCAGGATGATGGGTGATGGATGGATGGGATGGAACTCGAGTTGGAACATCAGGAGGGGTGAATTATGGTGCAATTGATGCAGTAGCGGTCGAATCAACGGCCGCTAAAGTTTTGTCACCCACCCGGGGAACTTGCGCCACAACTGCATCCAACTACATTTTAGACATGTGTTACTTCCCTCTATGATTCTGGTTGGGTCTCCCGGGCGATGAGGATCTCTCCTGCGTCCAGGACTCGCAGTTATGCCCCAGTTTCGAGATAATTTCTGACTTATGCTTCCCCTGTGGGGTATTCCTCAAATCAGTTTTCACATAAGCCCTTAATTATGTCAGTCCAAATGGTCGGCATAGTTAAGACGAAATCAATGAATGGCAGCCATCCGAGCGGTTCGCACGCAGGGCGATGGACGGGAGCAGTGAGGTGCTTAAGCCCTCATTGAATTATAAGTCCTCGATAAAAAATAGTATTGTCTCTTTTTGATGGGTGAAGCGAAATTCACCAAAAGACTTCCAGAATAGGCTCTCTTCTATGTAGGCGGTACTCAAAGTCCGTTACTAAGAAAGTAAAAATGCTTTATTCGTAAGTAGCAGCAGAGCGTATGAGTCGAATATTCAGCCGTCTCTGATACTGCCGACCAAGAACGGGCTAAATATATCGAGGCTGGTGTCTATAGAGACCAGTAAGTAAAGCATGACAGATGCCTGCTGTCTTATCGTGTTTACTTTTGTGCTGTCCTTTGGTTGTTCCTTTATTTTGTTGCTGCAGTCAGCAAATGAGGGTAGTGGATCGTATTTTTCCTAAAACACAGTAGGGCTTCATCCCACCAGGGCACCACGGTGTTCTCTTGATATTATCTAGTTTGTTCGTAAGTAGAGTAAGTATATTGGTCATCCACCTTTTCTATTGCAGAGAAACAATAATTGGAAGTTGCCTGAAATCCAGCCTTTATTTGTGCATATGAGTTTGAATTATTTAAAATGGTCTGATACATTCTGCTCTCACAGACTGGGACAGCCACATAGAAAGCATGAACATGGACGCAGATATTCTCGGAGGGATCTCCCAGGTTTACTTAGCCAGGAACGAATAGGGTTGGGGACAGAAAAAAATATGAGCAAATAGGAAGAGACTGTAAACAGCTTTGAAAAGACTGAGATGACAAGGACTACTGTGATGAGCATCGTTAGCCTCAATGCTCTCGAAATGTATCTTTCTAGAGCCCTAAATTTGCGGTAGGTGCGATTTGGCAACAGTCTTTGTCTACATTGTTCTTTGTTTCCATCTATTTATATCCTCCTTTGTTTTTGTCCTCTCTGGCTTAATTCTCCATGGTCTTTGTCCTCCTTGCTCATCGTCTTCCTCTTTTCATTGTTATTCTTGGAGTCCTTCCTCCTTGTTCTTTGTCACCCTTGGACTTTGTTCTCCTTGGAGGGCAAAGCTTGTCTTTGTCTTCTTAGTCTTATTTTAATGTGTGCCCTCGTTGGCGGTCGCCAAAGGAGAGCTAAGTTTAGCCCCCACCCCTAGCTCTCATTATAATTAGTATCACAGTCATGTTTTTTATAAAAATCATATCGGGTCGTTTTTTCTTCGCTCATTAGTTATCATTTTATTCGAAACGCACACGTGTATGTATGTGTGCGAGGGTACGCCCCCATGTCACCTTGTGTTTCTTTGTCCAGAATTGTATTCGTTAGTTTAAAGATGTCCTCATCGTCACAAACAACCACGACTACCCAAACCTCCAGTCCTAAATGTAAGGAGTTGAATAGGGGCCCACAAGACTCCTTGCCTTCTCTATTAGTTCCACTCATACTTTCTCCTTTCTCAACTATACTCAATCTCCTCACTCCCACACTTTCGCTTCTTTCGATACATCAATCACCATCAAGGTTGATTTCCACCAATTACATTGTATCGTCGTCACCATTTTAACCGCGTTTCTACGAAGTGGACAGTGCCCTACAAAACCACTACACACGCCATCACTCCCTTTGTGTACATACAATTTTAACTAAACTTTCAAATTTCCCGGAATTACTCAAATATTATTCAAGTAATTCTGCGACAATTCGTGAGTCAGGATTTTGGTGTTATTTTGCTTCTTGGTTCAGAGGATTGGAAAGGAAGCCTTCTATCCATCGATGATCACCTGCAGGCCGTAAGAAAACCAGGTCCAAGACGGACGGGAAGAGGCGTAATCGACTCGGTAGAAGGAAGAGTACCCAAGGATAGTTTTAGAATGGGTTTGTTTTAGTGACTCTTTCCCCCTGTGAACAGTGAAGACTTGAAAGAATAATATTGAAACATATTTGCTCTTCTTAACTCTAGGTAATGCCTTTCCAAAGTAACATATTTGGTCATGAGACCAAAGTTGGATATGGTACAAAGAAATGCCAAGGGTGAGAATTTGGATAGAACCAACCGGTCATACAAAGAATGGCAAGGCGCAGATGGCAGGAAATTTCTCAAATATCAACGGACATTGCTTTTAAATGGGCCACATTTTCATGTTTAAATAGAATCAGCTAATGAGCTTCTGAGAACAGCGATTAAATACTTACTTTGCATTCTAAATTCATTTCCTCTATATTTTAAGCTCTTTTAAACCTATTTACATTACGTCATCCGATTATTATGAGGCATTCTTGCAGTTTTCTTGGTCTGTATACATACAGTTTTCAATAAATTAGAACACTTGTATTAAAATACTTAACAATTTACATTCAAGATGAACTATAATCAGTGTCTGGAGTCTGAACAATCTGGACAATTAAAAAAAAACCTGTTTACGTTCTCAATCGTGTGTTACTTCCAATTTCAATAAAGTTATGTTTGTTCAGTGAAGAGGAAAGAAAGGAGAATGGAGAATGAAGAGGAAAGAAATGGGGTAGGAAAAGGAGTGAGGCTGAAAAGGAGTGCAATAATAAACCACTTATATCTTCCAGGAACAAATTTGTCCCTAAAAGGCACTAAAAAATTTCTTAGCCAAATCTGAGACAAAATTAAGCCCCCCCCCTCCCCCACACTTTCATACTGTCACTTTCGCCCCCAAAAGAAAATTTAAAAACTAGTAGACCTTTGCATGATAATTTCTGAGAGGGTGAGACAAGGTGGATAGTCTACTACCGATAACGCCACGTCCGGAAACACACTTTCAAGCCTCCCTCCATTTGGTCTAACGAACTCCTCAAAATATTTCTCCATTTTTTGCATTTAATACAGACTGAATCCGCTAATTAAATTATGTCGTCGTCACATATCGCACCTGGCCGATAGATTATAAAGGTAAACGAATCCCGATTAATTCGGGTGGACGCAGGTGGCTAAAGATGGACTTAAGGAGAACCGTCTGAACTCCAACTGGGTACTAAACACACAGCATCCAGACATAATACTCCTGAACTCTACCAGTCTTCATCCTCCTAGCACTAGGCTTCGCATTGCAGGCTATCACACATATCTAACCCCACAGGCACTACCAGTGGGCTCAGCGATCCTAATTAAACGCCTAATACACCATACTCTCGTAGACACCAGAGACAACTCCTTCATAGCCTGAAAAATAGACACAGACACTGGACCATTCCTAATTGCCACACACTACAGACCACTCCGTCTACAGTTACACTTTGATGTCCCACTCCAGGCGCCGTCAAACTATAATTTTCCATTTTTCTTCCTTGGGGACCTAAATGCACATCATCCCACATTTCTTTTTAACACTACAGATGAAGCAGTAAGCTACCTGGTCCGTGCCTTGCAGCGTTTTTGCTATGAACACATTGGCCCGGCCTTCGCCACCTTCTTCAGTCAGCACGGTGGGGACCTCATCCCCGGACGTAGTCTTCCGTAATTACCACGCTACAAGACTCTACACACACACAGCCCCGGGTCTCCATGTATTATCCGACCACATCCCCATATGCCTTCTGATATCTACTTCTATACTAATCTCTACACCACCCTTATACGAGTACAATAACATGAACTGGGTAGAGTTCGGTAACTATATAACCACACACACACCACATAACCTCAACCTCCAGCGTACCAGATCCTCACAATTAGACGACCACTGAAAGGCCATAATGGACGCCATAACAACTGCCCATGACACCTACACGCCACGCAAAACATATAAACGCATAAAACACTTCACGTTCTCTATACATACACCAAGGCTTATCACGATATACATGGTTATTCAAAAAGAATGAACCGATTTCATGACGCATTGCTTCATTTTTCAAGCATCGTCATGGAATGAGTCAGTGACTGTTTGAAAGAGGAGTTTTCTAAGTATAAAATGACTGCCACTATGGCAGAAGACCACCAGGACAACGCAATATTACACTCCTTCGTGCCCGCATCCTCCAGTGAGTGCTGCTGGACAAGAACCGTCATTGGGACGGGGTCATCTGCATGGCGGAAGACGCTCGCTGCGCTGACCACTCCTTCTTCTGGTGAGGCATCGGAAGCATGATGGGCACTGTAGGGAAATCGTCACTCCTCCCCCCATCCCCGTTCACTCGTGGTGGAGTCACGAGGCGGTTACCGCAAGGACATCCAGCCTCAGGCACCGGAGGGTCAAGCGCGTAACCGCAGCACCGCACCACTCGGTGCTATGAAAGACCTAAAGGTTAAAATGCAAGATCTCCCCCAGGAGAGTGAGATTCAATTTCACGTCAAATAAGAAATTGGAGACGTGTTTCTCCCAAGCTCGAAGGCTAACGAGAAGCCGATGTAAGACTTGGTGGGAAAAAACGTTTGGCATAAGAACCCTCCTGGGGCCGTCCTCAAGCCCCTCTACCCTTACCACTCCCCCCTTATCACTCCCCCAGTGGGGTGACAAGGTATAAATGAGGAACACTAAGGAAAATCGGGGTAGTATACGTCAGTCTCTAGATGACGAAGTCCCTGAATTAAGATCGGGCTACCGAGACTGGAGAGGTAGATTACTTGGCTCGCCAGACCAAGAAGTACCCTGCAAGAGAGGCAAAGCTACCTACCTTAAGGGGCTAAGAAGCAGCTCATCCTCGAGCTAGTCCCTGGTTATCAAACCAAACGATAAGTTAACTTTATTAAGTTCAACTTACTCTCGAGCCCGTTGCTCGGTGGCCACACCGAACTCATAAGTTAACTTGGTTGAGGAACCAAGTTCAACTTTTTCTCGTCAGAGAAACCCCCCTCCGTTATACTCGCCCTTGAGGAAGACTGGAACTAAGAAGAAGCTCATCCTCGAGCTAGTTCCTGGTTACCAAACCGAACTTTAAGTAACTTATTCTCGTCAGAGAAACCCTCCCTCAGCGATCCTTGCCCTTGAAGAAGACTCTCCCCATGAGGAATTAAGTAATGGAGGAGAAAAGCTCCCCCTCGAGTTCGTTACTCGGTGGTCACACCGCACTCCAAGTTAACTTGGTTTAAGAACCAAGTTCGACTCCCTCTCGCCAGAGAGACCACGACTACCTTGGTGGTGCATAAAGCACCGTAATTGTTCTCGTCCTTGAAGAACCCCCCTCAGAATACCGTGTGGACCCCCCAGTTGCTACCCTCGCCAAAAGGACATCGTGATACCGCCTACCTACATCTGGCCAGGCGGCACGCGTCGTGAGACAATCACATTCCTGAGGGATTTAAACTCCAGTTGAGTCCGTAAGCCTAAATCTTATATTATTGAGGTGTGTAGAGAAATTAACCAGTTTTAGACGGTACAACTAATTGAATTAATTCTTGTTTATAATAATATTCAGAGTATTGCTGTAGTTAATGTTTAAATGTTGTGTATTCAATTGTTAAAGTTAAAATATAAGTTTATTTGGGGAATTATTGTGCGTTTCTCTATATCCTTACGTGTTCCCAACGGCTCTATTCTTTAAGATATTAAGCTAATAACAATATTAGCACTCTTAGAACAGAAAGGGGGGCATTCTACAACAGGTACGGACCCTCTCAAGCCCAGAAAGCTACAAGTAAACACTCAGATACTCAAGTACACTCACATAGTCAACCCAAACCACACGCGAAATATCACATCCGGGTTGTTCCTGAATGGAGCAGGCTCTATGCCAATGAGCTGGAGCTTCCCCCCCCCCCCTCCTGATGAAATAGAGGTGCTTGACAACTTAACCACATTAAACACTGCAGTCACTATCGAGGAAACAAAACAGTACTTACATATGCACCAATTACGTTAATGCCAGCAAGCAACACTTGGCAGAGGAGTGCACTGCGTAAACAGAACTCCGCTCTGAAGCGCGCCTGTCGCTCTCCTCTGTACACGAGAATGTCGACACTTCACAACACAAACAAACTCACTCCTCTAAATGCATACACCTTCACGAGACTAACTTGATAACTGGGGAATCTCGAGAGAGACCCCATTTACAACCACGTACACCACATACAGTATGGTGCTGCTTGGGAATGCAAATTTCCAGCAGCAAGAAACCACCAGCTGCCAGAACCACTATACACCTAAATAACAGCATCACAATACGTTTTCCTTGATTCTGTAGAGACGCTGCCACGCCGAAGTGTCCCAGACACTAAGCCACCACGTCTCGACGATCTAAGCAAGCCACCGATCTAGCAAGATATACACCCTCCCCAACCGATTCTCCAATCTCGCCAGTCCAACACCACACAATTGCATTATATCTACATATACTCCGCACCAGTGTATAGCCACCGGCCTTTAATCTCTTCCTATTGAGTTAATTTCCGAACCGCTCCTCTTCAAATGAAACGACCTCCTGGATATACACAGGAATCCCTCGCCTTTTCTTTCTATACTACTTTGCTTTGCTACTCCCAATCTCCTTTGTGGGGTCGAAAATAGGACAGAAGTGGATTTGAATTCTCTCGGATCTGGAAACACGCCCGGTAAATGACGATTATGCATGATACCAACCTTCCCTCATTAGTCCGGTGGGAAATAGTCGCTTATTAACACATCAATTGGAACTCGCTTGCTTTACCTGGGGCATAGGGCTAGAGGGAGATTGATGGAGGTTACAGACAGAACCGAATAATCTGGAAGGATGGCTATAGTGGAGAAATGTTCAGATGACGACTTCTCTCGCAACAAATTAAAATAACCGTAAGTCCTTCAAAAAGAAGACTGGGCTCATTGTAAAAGGAACAATTAAGAGCTACAAAAGATCCCTAGTATTAAGAGAACTCGCTTTCAGGCTTGTTGCAATGAGAGCAACAAACTTGAGTTGGGATCATCTCTTCTTCCCTCCAAGTCATCCTTACCCATCACTTGTCCCCCTAAAGAATGGGATAAAGGGAAAGGACGTAACCGAGAAATACCGAAGAAAAGAACTAACAAAAGTAATTAATAACCTAAATTATGTAAAACAATGTTTAAAAAACATTTTTCAAAATACATACATATTTACATCGAAGAAAATGGCTTCCCCTAATCTTAGTTCTAGCAGGAGGGGGGGGGGCTTGAAAGAGAAACCTATTTGTCCTTTTAAAGGGTCCCACGATAGAGATTACTCAAGACGTGGCTTAAATGCATTCGCTTTCGCATCTCAAGACGGAATTTGAGACTTAAAAAGAAATGAGGGTAAATGGCCCTGAGAAATAGAAAAGAGGGGAAAAGGCTACGCTATTACAGGTGCATTTCGCTCTTAATTGTTTTGAATAAACAACCAATCGTGAAACAAGCATCGTAGCCAAGAGTGAAGATGTCCACTTAAGAAAATAGACTCAGACCACCTGGGCCTAACTCTGAAGATTCTTGGTATCTCTGCCAAGTGGTGAACCCGCAACAACAACAACAACAACTGATGGTTTATCGATGAGAAAACTAGAGATTAAGAAGAAGTACTAAAGAATGAAGACCAGCAAACACCCTATAGGACCAATCAAGGACAACCCGAGAAGGGATAGAGAAGGTGGAAGGATGTAGCAAAACGAACTACATCAGTAGACAAACCAGATTAGGTATCTTAAAATTGAAAGAAGTCCGAATTGAATGCCATTAAGTCTAATAGGTCAAAAACTGCGGACATACACTTATCTAAATGTGTACAGAGAATAAAATCATTTATTTTATTTTTTTTACCAAATCAAGAGCTACGGATACATACTTATTCTATTTATGCACATAGGATTCATACATGAATCTAATGGACCTCGAAGCGAATCGGACGTCTTCGAATACACCTGCACAACACAGGAGAGAATAGGAAAACTCTTCTTGCCGTCTGCTAGCGATGAAAGGAACACAATGAGGGGAAATGAATCCGGGAAACGCATTTGTACACATGCCTTTCATGAGGCTAATCATTGGAATATTTTGTCTCATTTCCTGTATTCCTTCTTTTTTTAGTAAAAGTTCACATATGTGCTTCTTAATTAGTAATATTAACATTTGAAAAATGATCAAGTCGGCTTTTGGAGCCTTTGAAAGATTTTTTTACAGAATGTTAAAACGTAATAGCAACGAGGCAAACGGAGAACACTAGCAAGGAGAGTTCTGTGAAAAAGTGTGGAAATATAGATATAAAGCTGCAGGTCTTCCTGCAGAACTTGGGGCTAGGAGGGTGCACAACTGCGAATACCGTGGCCAGAAGGTTTGACGCTTCTTCTGGTTTCAGTTGTACGAGGAGCCTTTGAAGCATAGCGGTCCTAATTGTCCATAGGACCACTATTGTGTCAAATGGGAAAAACTGGGACCCATATTATTCAAATGGGTCAATTTAAAAATAACCCATTAAAATGGATCTACTTTGGGTGAACTCTCTTTGGGTCAGATTGAACCTTACAAAATGGTTATTCAGAAGAATAGTTAAAGAATCTACAGAGTTCTTGTATAGAACTGATTCGTTCGATACGTTCGCTCACCGAACCAAAACAAACCAATTCTAACCTTGTCTTTAAATATAATTTTACTTTTTCGACTTTTACTTTCATATTTCCAGTTTTGGGACCTCTATTTTTTCAAATAGAGGTAAACTGGGAGCCCATTTCTACCACTGGACAAAAACTGGGACCCCCATTGTTCAAGTGCGTCGATTGGATCGCTATTCTTCGCAGGACCCCAATTTTAATCCCATTAAATGATTGGTCCTTATTTGCTTCCAACGATGTAATATTTACACTTAAAAAATATTCCAAAAGTCGATTTTAAACATATTAACTTACGTGTTTTGCACTACTCAGCAAGGTAGATTAATCCATTTTTTGCGTTATTTTATAATTAGGGTTATTTTGATCTAAGGCCGTGTTGAAACACTTGTTTGCCAATTTAATTCCATTTTGATGAGTGTTTGCGCCAACATACATTTTAATAGCAGTCTATAAATAATATTACTAAATTCTTTTATTATTTTAAACACTTTTATTAGTTGTACATGTAACTGGCTACTTGTGGAGTGATGATAGGTCAAGGATGAAAGCGCGACATTAGCTGTTTTGAGCTCTGATGGCACTATCCCGTCGCTATTGTTTTACTTATTCGGTATTTTACTCTTTTAGGTGAGTTTGGGTAACCTCACTCAGGTTTCGCTGCCTTTGATCGTTTCATTTTGTATAAATATGTAATTATTTCTCCCTCGTTTACTTGCCCTGCAGAAGGAATCAGTTGTTACCCCAAATCGATTTCTTCTCTTAGTGAGAATAGATCATAGGTGGGCGCGATAACGAAAAAACGTATCACGATAATCGATAAATCGATGAGGACAACCTTATCGGCGATAACCGATAATCGATAACTGACAATAAATCTATCGCCCGATAAGGTGATAACCGATAAATCAATAAATCCAAAATTATAATACAATATTGATTATTGGCTATATATAGCGTTATTTTATAATACAATAGTAAGAATATTTGAATACTGTTTCTTAGTTTCTTACCTGGTGAGGCTCTCCTTCATCTCCTCATAGGTTTTGAGGATCCTCCTCCCAGCTCGGACCTACCTATTTCTGCCTCCAAGGCACGCGCGGCTCGCCTCTGCGCTAAACTGGAACCAAAAACTGAAATTATCGATTATCGCTAGTTTGGGACCAAAAGTATCGGCGATACCGATGATTCGATAACGCGGGGAAAAATTGGATAACCGATAACCCGATATCGTTATCGCGATAACGCCTACCTATGGAATAGATGAGATGAGTCCTCAACA
Organism: Ceratothoa steindachneri; assembly: GCA_963969495.1. NCBI lineage: Eukaryota > Metazoa > Arthropoda > Malacostraca > Isopoda > Cymothoidae > Ceratothoa > Ceratothoa steindachneri. Next base: position 95,841,583 of record OZ018335.1, read on the forward strand.
GTGAAAACGATTTTTTTTTTTTTTTATCTTTACTATGCGCTCGGGGTTTTCCCTGAGAAATAAATAGCTCCTTTATTTTGCTTTCTACTGTTAACGTAAATTTAGAAACGCAGAGGTTCGTATTAGGAGTTTTATGCGTCGTTTTTATCATTCTTTTCGCATTCTTAGCGTCAAGCTTGACCATCCTACGATATATCTTGCTTGATTTACTTCTGAGTCGTTATTTTATAACGTTTGGTTGTATCCGTTTTGCTCATCAATGAATTTACTAGTTTCATTATTAATCCAGGGGTATATCTTTTATTAAGAGTGTTTTCTACGCACGTTCTTAAATAACTCCGAATATACAGTGAACACAGCTCACTGCAACTTTGTACTAGGTTTAGGGGTCGGCAAATAGGGGTAAATTACCCCCGCCGGGGTAAAATGACAATTTGGGGGGGGGGGGTAATGGAGGAATTCGTAATTGATCAGAGAAATACCGAATTTCCGTATGAAATATTTTCGTTACTGTCAACTTATGGAATTTTACATTGTAACAAAAAAAAAGAATCATCTAGCAACCCTAGGCCAAGACTAGAGCCACGCGCATTATGTCCAGCCTGAAAGTCCTGTTATAGTTCTACGCACCGTTGTCACTACTCATGGTTTACCACAATACTTTGGTGTTTTTAATTAAGGCAAATATTTGTGATCACGTGGTTTTCGATAAAAAGCTCGTGGTTGTAATTCGAAATTAATATTCGGTTTTCTGATTTTTGTTGACAAACTCGTGGTTTCAATCTGGGAAAACGTGACATTATCTCGAAAATAGGCCTATTTTAAAGTTGCATTGCAGGGGAAAATTAAATCTTGCTTATATTTGAACTACCTTTTGAAAGGTAAGGAAGTTTTGTAATAGGCTTGTTTTTTGTTTATTGTCTTTACAGTACGCATAGTAATGACGCCGCATGTTTTATAAGGGATTTGAAAATTTTAAATACAGATAGTTGCTATGCAACTGTTGTTATAATATTAAATAACATTTTTGGAGGGAAAGGGGTATAAGATTTTCTGAAATGTTATTTTCTATTTTTATCTCAAACTGGCAGAAAATAGTATTTTTGTAGTTCCTTCTGTATTTAAAATTTAAAAATTTGGGAATTTTTTTAGCTGCCGATGTAATACAGCTCATGTCAATCAAATATCAGCATTTTTTGAGCTGTATAAAAAGGTCCTAAAATTTTTGTTGAAAAAAACTAAATATTTCCGTAGAACCTGGATTTTCCGTAGAACTCAGTATTCTTTTGAAATCGTTCTTTAAGCATTATTTTGTCTGCTTTAGTGGATTTGAGGTGTACATTTTTACTATTGCACCCACATTTGCTCATTATTGCTCACTGGTTCTGTTTCATGCTTCAATAACAAGTAAAACCATCACCAGTTTGTAGTACAATTTTTCCGGATATTATCAATCTTGAATCTTACAAATAACATTTTTTACCCTCCAGATGTCATGGAACAGAAAAAAAGAACTTATTAAGCTCAGTTCTTGAAATATGGGTTCAGAGAAATAAGTGATTGATGACAGCAAAAGCCACAATGCGCTGTGTGTAAGAAGGTACTAGGAGTTGAGTCCTTGAAAAAAAAATCAGTTGAAAAAGCCCCTGGACAATGTTCATCCCGATCTCTCGTCCAAACCTCTGGCTTATTTTGAGAACTTGGAATTAGGAATTACCTGTGAGTGAGGATTTTCTTCCCTTGCAAATATAAAAACAACATAAAGAAATCGCTTGGCTCCAGCAAACGACCTGCAGATAGCCCTGCCCTCAAAAACACCACGTCTTGATGAAATTATGGGGGCAATGAAGCGTTATCATTTTTCGCACTAAGAACTTTGTGAGTGTTTTGTTTCAAATGATTTTTTTTGATAGTGTATTGCCTTATCAGTTTTATTTATTCCTTAACTAATTACCATCAACTATCTTATAGCTGTAAGGAAAGTGCATAAAAAGCATTATCAGTTTTATTTATTCCTTAACTAATTACCATCAACTATCTTATAGCTGTAAGGAAAGTGCATAAAAAGCATTATTTCTTTGAAAAAAATGAACCAAAATGTTGCACTACTGTTTCAAATGAAAAATCTCAGATGAAGATATAGTTTAGTTATGGGGTAACGAAGAAATTTGGGTAACGGCCGAAAGTATTTGTCGACCCCTGTACTAGGCATATCTGGAGGGTCACTTTTGTGAAAAGATCTATCTCAATCCTCTGCTTACCAATTTAATCTCTTCCCATTTCGATCTTTCCATCCCTAATCACAATTTCGCCACCATGTTTTAATTTAGAATGGTATGTTTATTCGAATTTTCGTCTAATTTTCATTTGAGCGGTGAGTAACCACTATTGAATTTAGTCACATGCATCGTCAAACTCCTTTTCATCTTTCAAACTTTCTATTCAACCACAAATTCAAAACCACCGAGGAATATCAAAACAGAAATTCCCTCAGGAATTTGTCTGAGAGAATCAATGATTATTTCAATTGAAATCCACTTCTAATTTTTCAAATTTGCATTAATGCGCTAGTTAACTCCTGAACTCGGGGCAATTGAGCAAACACAAATTACTTTAGCTTTTAGGAGACATAGTCATTCACTAATTGCCCCGTTGTTTCCTTTCCTTTAGGAGTTTTCCCTGTTGGATGATTGTTTGGCTTCCCCAAGCCATATAATTCCTGAACACTTTTATCTATCACTCGACCAAGGAGGAGCATGCACCCCCTACTTGATTTAAGTAAATTTATCGCATTTTCCATTTGCCCTCACCGTAAACAAATCTGTCTTCATTTTTGTAGATTTCTTTTAAGCAATTTTTCTGGTTTTTATTTAGTCTGTTATTAAAACCGCCACTCTAAATTTGAAATTAGTTATGAATTCTTGGTTAAGCTCTGTTAAAGACTGGCAGCAGGAAGTCCTGGAAGTTTGAATTTATATCTCAGCTAATCCCCTCCTCCTCCCTAGTTTCTTTGGTTTCTGCTGCTATTTCGAAATTCAGCCTCTATCTATCCTTCCACGCAAATTTATCAGCAGATCTATAAATTTCCATTCTTAAGTCCCTTAATTCGTTTTTGGAAGCTGTAAAATCTCAGACAACCGAGCATATCTCAATATAGTAAGGGCAACATATGAATATCTGCCAACTAAATCATTACCAAACAACTTTTTCACCAATATGTTTGTAAGGGTGTGTAATAACATGCTTTAAAATGTTGAAATTCAACTCCCTTGAGAAACCCTGAAAAACACCTGGTCAAGTTAGGGTACCGATAAATGAGTGTCGAAATATCGAGGGGGGGGGTGTACGGCCTTAACTAAATTAGGATGGGTCAAATCATGGTTTTTTTCATGATTCTGAGTTGATTGTTGACATTTATATTTCACCAAAAACATTCATTTGTGGGAAAATAAATTTTAAATATATCTTATGATCTACTTTGCAGGACATTGTAGTCTAGCAATATGGATGAAGACGTTACTCCACCTATGCTCAATTGCTTTATCTGTGCAGGCCCGGATGCACCAGCTCAGAGGCTCATACAGGCAACTCCAAAGGGTTACTCTACTTTATTGAAACATGCTACAGTTGTGAAACGTACGAAGTAGTCTCAAACGAAAGGAAAACTGAGGTACCAGATGAAGTGTAAAAATGATCTGTAGAACAGCTTTGTTGAGATCACCAAGAAGTCAGCTTAAGCATCAAAGGTAGAGAAAGAGTCATCAAAGTTGAGGAGAAGGTGCACTTGCTCTTAGTTCAGTGCATCTACTGGCTGTACTTTTAGAAGTTCAAGGTCAATCCATTTCATGTATAAGTATGTATGAATTCTTTGCAATCAACCCGCTCATCTCTATAAAAATAATCCAGCAGAAGCTAGAAAGAAATATCGAGTGGCAGATAATTTGACTGCAGATAAACTGAAGGCAAGCTACTGAAGACAGTACGGATTCGCGGGGATAACTGGGGCACTGGTCACTGGACGCCTGGAATGGATCAACGACTTATTTTTGAGAGAGGTAATAATTACTCCACGGGTGAAGAGGAAGGCAAAAGGAAGAGATGGCAGAAGAAAATTGATGAGGAGCGAGAGGCAGTTTTTATTCAATTCTGCGAATGGTTTGACTCAGAATTAGAGCATGGAATGATGACGCTTGACCATGTCCATGAAAAGCTGCAGGAGTTTGATCAGTCACCAGATAAGAGCCCCTCTTATTCAAAGTATTAGCTAAAGATAAAACTCCGAGAGAAATACCATGACACCTTGTATTTCACAACACAGGATAGAAGGGAAGATGTGTTCTGTCTCAAAGATGGCACCGACAATATTCTGCGAGAGCATTATGCTAATGTTGAATATAGAGATGAAAAGACTCAGATCATAAAGGCAGCTCTCACGCTCATATTCAATTACATTTCCATGATTGATCTAGATCCGAAGTCCTATCACACCACACACAGCATAACTGACATTAATAGTCAGCTGGAACTTGTTCCTGCAAGCCTTCAGATGTTCTTTAGACCGATTGTCAAGATAGATGAAAGAGTTGCTGTTCAGGGGGCAGAACTTCATTAAGGCCTGTCGACCGCGGTCAGGAGTATTGTCATACCAGATGAGGCTTGCCATACAACTTTATCATATATTTGGGTCCAAATGGATGCTCAACAAGTTACACCGGCTTGGATACACTGAGCTTACTCGGAGACACAAAACTACAAATACTGCTTCCTTAATAGTAGGAGTGGAGATGATGCCCCAGATACTTTTGGCACTCTTGACACCATTGTGGAAGAAAACGATGATCAGATCAATGATGAGGTTTTGGTTGATGCTGCACTTGAGGATCAATCAGTGATGACAGTCAGTGAAAGTGAGATGCCTAGTAACGATCAAGTGGTCTCTATGGAGGCTGGGGAAACAAATAATGCAGTCACTCAGTTTGATAGAGACAATATAGATTTAAAGATTGTTTCTATTCATGGAAACAATCCCTTCCATTCAATGGGTTGGATCAAAGTTACCTTTACAGCACCATCTTTGCCAGATCCGCAGACAATAGCAGCTGTTTTCAAGGGGAAGTTGAAGGCACTCGACAAAGCTAAGATCCTGAGAAGAGCTGAAATGAATATTCTTCCATTTATCAACAAGAAACACACGAATAAACGCGATCATGTTTTTCCCTATCGCTGAGCTCTCCTCCTCCCTGGCTAATAATAACCAGACACTTCTCACTGTGGGCGACACACACTGGGCAGGGGGATGGGTGATCAAAGCCCACGATCCTGAGTTCTCACACTCCAACTGGAAGGGCTGGATGAAGCGAATCCATGCATATGATGCAAAGCAGAGCATACAGATCGACTTCCTTCCAGTCATTGAAGGTGGCCCTAATGACCTCAACACCATCTTTACCACTCTCAAAGAGTGCTTACGGCTCTTTGCTCACAGAGTTGCCATAGTGATATTTGATCTTCCGATTTAGCTGAAGGCTGTAGATATCATAAAGCAGGCACATCTACCCATCATTGCAAGGTTGTGTGGATTTCACCTGCTGAAGCCTTATCTTGGATCAATGGGTAACATCATGCAATATTCTGGACTACTAGAGGTGATCCAGTTGATCTATCCTGGAAATATGACAGCCAACCACATTCTGGACGGAGGATTTTTTGACAAGGCAATCCGTGTTCACCTCCTAATCGATACAGCGATCTATCAGCACATCATGAAACTTGCCTTCATTGAGGAGTATGGTGACCTGAGGACCTTCATGAAAAAGGTAGCTGTTGGGAAGATGAGAGCCAGACACAGACCCAGTAGTGTCATTGTTTGAGCAGAGGTTTGAAGAAACCTTCAAATTACTCGCAGAAGGAGGAATTAATCACCTGCACTATGGATGCCGTACCACCGCATGGTAGATGTGATCAAGATCTTTATTAGAACCGAGCAAATTGCAGACTACAAAGGACATGTGGCCTGCTTTGTTACCAAGATGCTTCACATCTTTGCCGCTGCAGGCCATCATCAATACGCCAAGGGCGCACGGCTGTACTATCAACTCATGAAGGAACTCGAAACTTTGCCTACTTACAAAGACACCTTAGAACGTTTCGCTGCCCACAGGAACCACGTTGCCCGTTACTCCAGTCATGAGTGGCCCGGCACTTGGTGTGACATCTGCATTGAGCAGTCATTAATGAAAACAGCCAAGTCAGAAGGTTGACTGAGCAGAGGGAGAAAGAGAAACAGAATTTCTGGCCACAATGCTGGGTGCTCACCCGCAGTCACTTCTCTGATATCAACCAGCTGATGGGAAAAGACGTCAGTAAACATGTTCCACTCCACAAAGACCTTGCCAAGACACAGATGAAGCGAGATGCTGAGGCAGTTGAACTTGCCCTAAAATGGTTTGAGGAGAACAAGCCATTCGACAACGATTGAGACAAGGATTTGCTGGGGTCTTTCTCAACAGGATTACAAGCACAGGAGATGACTCAGTTAGTGCTGAGAGAGCAGCTGAAATAGGGATGGAGATACAGATCAAGCTGGATGGACATTCAGTCACATCGACCATGGATGTCAAGTCAAAGGTAAAAGCCCTTTCATTACTCAGAAAGATTCCTATGTTCAACGAAAAGAAGATTCACCTTGACTCACTAAATTTGTTCAACCGATTGATTACACAGGCCTGCGTTTGAAAAAAAAATTTCTGTTCCTGCGGTTTTCTTTAGTGATTCCTAACGAAATTGTTCTCCTAAATTGAAATATGACATTCATTTTGCTCAATCAGGTTTGGTTTTTTGAGATACAGCGCACTACTGTTTTTAGAAAAAGGCCATTTTTGAAAAAATCCCTTATTTATATAAAAGTTATTTAATAAATTACAATTACTTGTAATAAAAAAAATACCGACTCAATTCGACTTTCTTTTAATTAATTTTAAACTTACAGACTACTTATGAGCTTACCCAGGAGTGCAAAGAAACTATTTTCCAAGAAAAGAAGTCCTTGATGACTTCCGCTTGTGAAGCGATGTTGGTTCGTCGCGTTTAAGACACCAGCAATAGTCAGCTAACATGTTGATGTCCCAGCGTCCTTGATATCTTGTCTCCATCGTATTTATGTCTTGGTGAAATCTTTCTCCTTGTTCCTCGCTATAATCTCGACAGTTTGCCGGAAAATAGTCAAGATGTGACTGGATAAAAGGCATTTTTATCGACATGCGAGCTCCCATTTTTTCGAAGCTTTTCATAAGCTCATTTACATGTGAGATATATTCTGAGCTTCTTTTATTTCCAGAAAACCGTCGATTACTTTACTAAACGCTCGCCATGCTTCTTGTTCACTGGCTTCCATATTGGTGTAAAAATGCTTGTCCTTTAACAGAGTTCTAATTTGGGGACCATCAAATATGCCTGCATGGAGCTTGGCATCACTGATCTGTGGGAATTTTTGCAGTAGATACTTAAAAGCTTGGCCTTCTTTATTCAGTGCTTTGACAAAGTTCTTCATCAGGCCAAGCTTTATATGAAGAGGAGGCAGTAAAACATTTTTGGGAGGGACTAGAGGTTGAGCTACCACATTGTGGCAGCCAATTTGGAATGCCTCTCGAGATGGCCAGTCTTTTTGCTTATAGTGAAGACTATCCGCCCGGCTATTCCATAAGCACATGAAGCATGGATATTTTGTGTAGCCTCCTTGCATCCCAAGAAAAAGGCACACAACCTGAAAGAAAACATATTGATGCATATTGATGTACATGGTTTCTAAGAACTTCTATTTTTTGCATAGGCAATTTTCACTAAGTTTATTAGGGGTAGGGAGAAACTAATGTGTGTATAATATCCTTCTTTAATTGGTTTTAGAAACAAACATTCCTTGAAATATTTAACAAGTTCAATAAAGTAAAATATATCTTACCTTGAGATCACCACATATTAACCAGTTCTGGTTAGAGTACTTGATTGTATTAATCAATACTTTAATATTTTCGTAGCTTTCTGTTAACTGAACTGAATAGCCAATAGGTACAGATGCCATTTTATTGCCAATATTTAAGAGTACTGCCTTCAAACTTCTGCTAGAAGAATCAATAAAGAGCCTCCATTCACTTGGTTGATAAGGAACGCCAAGTGCCTCAATTAAACCTTTTACATCATTGCAATACACCAAAGAGCTGCAAGAATCAACTGCAAAGAACTTTCCAAACTTTTCGTCTCTATTTCTGAACCAAAAGTATGTAGTTTCTTGAGAGAGGAGGTTGCTCTCACTAAGACGGGATGCAAGAAGTTGTGCGTTCTCTTTAGAAAGACCAAGATCTCTAGTCAAGTCATTTAATTGACCTTGAGTGAGTGGTCTTGGCAAAGTCATTGTAGACGCAGGCGGATATGTCACTGAAGTGTCAGTGTCATCCACTTCTATATCTTCTATATTGTCTTGTAGCTCAGTATTTTTAGGTGGAGAAGGAACTCGAACTCCTGGACCATGTGGTTGTGGTTTAATGGCAGAAGGAACATCAGGATAGACTACAGTGTGTTTGTTCTTCTTATTGACACCTGAAAAAAGTTTCGCATACTTAATTTACATACTTTTAATTCACTCGACCCTTGTTTCCACATTTTTATACACATTTTTCATACCAGGTAAATTTACAATTTTTATATACAATTTAACCACACTATTTTTATACACAATTACAATTTTAATAGGCTACCAAAAGATTTGTATAAACATTTCTAGATTTGTCAAGGACTATATTGTTAAAGTAATTATCTTACCTTTAAGATTTGTCATGCAAAAATAGCAGTCTGTAATGTGGTCCTTGCCTTCTCTCCACACCATAGGTACACCAAATGACAAACAGTTCGTTTTGCCCTCACTCCAGCGTCTTAAGGCTATGACACAGGCTTTGCAGCACATATGTGGAGCAAAGTTTTTGTCTTGATCACCTAGCTTTATTCCAAAATATGCATTGTAAAGGAACTTTACTAACGGCGTTATAGTGCATTGCTGGTCACTAAAAGTTACCTTTCCACAAACAAAACAAAATCTATCAGGACTGTTTTTACACTTTCTATTCATTTTTATGAAATATAAGGAGTTTTGCTAATGTATTTGCCTGCAAAAAAATTCACAAAGATAAATTAAGTTTTAGAAATACACTTTAAACACTGTTCATAGATGAGAAAAGTCATGGATTAAAAAAACAACACTTAGGTGGAGAGTGAGCAAGCAACACACAACCACTCGCGCTCGCGGTCAGCTAGAGACTGAGCTCTCTAACGCCATCTAGGGAGCTTGGTATGTATCTTAAAAACTAGATCTGATTCAGCAATATGAATGCTTGATTTGGATTTAAGAGAAAAACTTCATTAAGAATCACCTATGAAATCCTCAGGAACATTTTTGACGCAGACCATTGTCCCTGTTCAGCAACAAAGATCAGAAGCTAAACAAGGTAAATAAGACAGACTTTTCAAAGACAAGTCTGAAGGCATTAACTGATCCACTTGACCTCATTAACCAACCGTGCTGCACCCTGGTGATTAATGGCGGATGGCTTCTCTACATGGTTAAGTTGGAACAGCATCAGACCTGGCAGGATATTGCCAACAGTTACCTGAGCCACGTGCATTGTTTGGGCCACTTCTCCCAGAAGATCATTGTGGTCTTTGATGGCTACAGCAAACCACCAAAAGATCACGACCACATGCGGCGTACCGAGAACTCTTGCTGTGATCTCCAGATTTGACCGGATATATTTCAATGGACCTCAAGAGTAAAGTTTCTGGATAACTCTCATAAACAAGAGTGAGCTCATCCACCTCCTATATTCAACCTTCCAAAAACATCACATCACTGTGGAGCAGTATGACAATGATGTTGACACTTAGATTGTGAGAGGAGTATTGGCTGCTGCTTCCGATTGCTCTGTTGAGGTCAGTAACATTTGTGTCTATATTTTCCTTCATTAACTACTAGATGGTGCCGGGGTGGGTGGGGGTATGGGGTAGTTAAAAAAGAAGAGAATTCACATTGTTGAAAAGTTTGATCTGTTTTTTAACGGTTTATTGTACTTTTTATATCTTGTTTTATTTTCAGTTGCGGGCAAAAGATGCAGACGTGCTAGTAATGCTGGTGCACCATGGCTCAGACAGCGAACATCCGCCGTTCTTCACCACATCAAACGGCTCTTATGACGTCAGAAAAATCCAAGAATCTTTCTCTGAAAGATAGAGGGGCTACCTGCTCTTCTGTCAGGCCTTCATGGGGTGTGATACGGTTTCTGCAATCGCTGTCCATGGTAAAACAGCTCTACTTGACGAGTAATGATGATAATACTACTAGTCCTTCGAAAAATAATAATAATTATAATAATTGTCATCATCGTGCATTTTTTCAGGTTTTGTGCCGGAGACGTGGATGAGTACATGGACATCTCCTTGACACAGAAGCCACCAACGAGGCAGTGATTCAGGCTCGTTTCTCGATTTTCCATTACATTTACCATGGACCAGATACTACATTGGATGAAATTCAGTACAACAAGTTCTCAAGGAAGGCGGTGGCAGGAGTGATCAAACCAGAGATTCTACATCCAACAGAGGGTGCAGCTGAACAGCATTCACTCCGTGCCTATCTGCAGACCCGGGACTAGATCCTTCTACAGAACATGTCTTTGAACCACTGTGACTATGGATGGACATTAGCTGTGCATAGGTATGAGCCATTAACTCAGCATCATGGCTCCTGAGGATCTACTGAAGTTTACGAGCTGTAATTTTCATGGAGAGCGCAGCAACCGGCGGTGCAGCTGCAAGAAGAATGGGGTCACTTGCATCTCGGCCTGGGAGTCTGTAAAGGCATTACATGCAGAAACTTCAATCATGTTGTTGAGTCTGAAGGATACATAGAAAATGACTTTTAAAGCTTCTGACATGAATGACAAATGAAAATGTCATGTAAATTACAAATAATTCTGTTTGTAAGCGTGTGAAACAAAAACTACTTTGAATTCACTCGTATATGTGAAAGTGGGTGTGGCCTTTTTCTGCAATGAAGTATTTTGGTGAAATATAAATGCTAACAATTAACTCAGCATCATGAAAAAATCCTTGATTTGACCACTATTAATATATTTAAGGCCAGATAAAAAAAACTACAAGATATTTCGCCATCATTTAGCGGTACCCTAACTTGATCAGGTTTTTCAGGGTTGTCCACGGGAGTTAAATTTCAACATTTTAAACATGTTATTACACACCTTTACAAAAATATTGGTGAAGAATTGTTTGGTAGCGATTTAGCTCGCAGATTTGTGCAATATCTCATATGAATTTTCCCTAATTGTATCGGAAAGTTAGACTTCGGATGCTTCATTTACTAAACAAGTGCTGCGAATTCGCTGCGTACTTAATAACAGCCCTGAATGATGTTCTCTCACTAGCCTACTGGAGACGGCGTTGGTCTTCTAAGGTCGAGGTACCGGGTTCGATCCGAAGCGGTGAACGCTCTGTGCTTACCCCAGTGGGCGTATGTAGATTTTACTCGAGTCATCACACACATAGCTAATCATAACAGCGTTGTCCTTCCTGTCTCACCTTCACAAGCAATATGCCCAGTCTCTCCTTTGTTCCTGAACCCTGCTGATGGAGTACTAGTATAACCTATTATCTTTTATGGGGGCATTCTTATCCACATATCATGACGTGTAGTTCTAGTGTCCCGTATGGGGTGCACATACCCGTGACTTTTTGCCGTGGAGGGTTCTATGATCACAAATAACAATACTACCCAACATCCTCCTTGCCTACCAAGGACCTGGGCACTTGGCAACGATCCTTATGTCCATTACATTATCCGGTCGAAAGATCTTGTCCACGACGCAAAGGATGGCTGGCGCAACTTACTTATATGATGTAATCAATAGCTTGTAATACTTTTCATAGCTTGTAGTACTTTTTATAGCTTGTAGTCCTTTTCATAGCTAGTCTTGCTTTTAAATTCCCGTTTAAACGCTTCTTGTTACGACGACCGACCATCTAAACTAAGCAAACGCGTTTTGACCAATTTTCTGAGTTGTTATTTCTGAGCTAAAAATAAAGATTAATAATTAGTTAAATACTATTTTAGGTCAGAATATATTAGCACACCAGGATTAGGGTGTGTCGAGAGCACAAAATACGCACGGGTGTATTGCAATTACAACATTTTCAGGAGGGCATTGAATTCCCGCGTTGTCAGAAGAAGAAAAAAGATGTCTGTCCGGCTCATATCGGACTCCCCATCCGACAACAAACCATACGTATTGTGGCTTTATTTCGCTCATGGTGAGTGAGGTACGGAAATTCCACTCGGCACGGGTGGTAGCTCCCACTCAAAATGCCGTACATAGTGGGTCACATTAAAAACCTCCTGTGAGCAATTCGTACGATAAGTAGCTCATGATTACCAACGTGCAACAACTTTGAGGCCGGCACGAACAAAATGCACGTAGAACTAAGAACTCGAACCATTAAGATGGTGGGCAAAACTAGGGAAGAGCGCGTCGCCAAAAGCGCATAAACGCACTCGCCTGGAAATTCCTTGTAGGAGGCAAGAAGGCAAAAACTAGAGGAACCAGATAAACTTGTTTTAAGAAATGGAAATAGATACAACGATTCGTAGCCACTCTTTGATATCAAGGCTTTTCGCTTCATCAACTCTAAACATCTCATTGTTTCTACAGGTTAGTCTCTTATTATATATATATATATATATATATATATATATATATATATATATATATATATATATATATATATATATATATATATATTAAAGGCACAAAGAAATGAAAACTGGTAACAAAACCCGGAAAAACGCTAAGGAAATTATTACGTGTACCATTAAAGCTTAAGAAAGAAAATGGGAGATATAAATTCAAATCCAACTAATTTATTCATTTTCTTATAACAGCTAAAATAGTTTACGTATTTTCTGTTTCTAAATTTCCCATATCAATTATTATAAAAAAAGCCCGTGCCCCCTCCTACGAGAAAAACACTTGTCTTGTCTCTCACTGGATAAAAAACTACACTTCGTTATTCAAAACACTTCTTGAATCAACCTTTTGGGGAGTTTGAGGATGGTAGCTCTGGCGATGAGCGTCCTGGTCATTTTAGCGAAAAGAGCTTAATGACACAGCTTCAAATCCAACTCCTTTATTTATTTTCTTATAACAGTTAAAATAGTTTGCCCTATTTTCTGTTTCTATATCTCCCATTTTCTTTAAGTTTTAATGGTACGTGTAATAATTTCATTAGCGTTTTTCCGGGTTATGTTAGCAGTTTTCATTTCTTTGGTCCTTTAAAATACATCTCTTATACGTCACGCGGCATGTGATCATCAATTATATATATATATATATATATATATATATATATATATATATATATATATATATATATATATATATATATATATATATATATATATATATATATATATATATTTAGGATAAATATGTAGGCTAAATTTAGGAAGTTTATTATTATATTATAACTTCTTATTACCGATGTTTCGGGTAGGAACTTATTCTCAAGGATATGAGATTATAAATATATACAAACATAAGAATTTTTTAGAGAAGTTATCAGATATTTATAAATTAATTATATGGGAAATGGGAAGCAGCAGAGGTGGTAATATTCAAATTATAAAAATGCAGAGCTTTAACTATTAGGGAAGAGGAAATATGTTTTTGTTTTTAAAATAAAACTGAGATTAATTAGTTTTGTGTGTCTTCATTGTAAAAAAGGGCAGATAATAGAAATATTTGAAAAATAGGTGTTGTTTAGTGGGGACTGGATTTGGCGTGTGTAATTCGTGAGTGATTATAGTTGTAGTAAAAGTGGAAATGAGCTTGTGCCAGAGTTTATAATGGGGTTTTTAAATCTAATATAAATATATTTCAGTGTACGTAGTTGGTTTTCGTTGTTTACTGTATCTTTAATTGAAAAATTACTTAAGTTTGGTTTATGGTGTGGATGTCTGTTTTCGTAGTGTATTCAGATAGGCAAGAATTCAGGAGTAGTGAGTGGGGCTCCAGTTCTATTGCTGATGCATGGACTCTGGACTCCATTTTCTTAGTCATTAACCCACCAAAATCAAATTAAACTCTATCAAAACCTGACTTTCTCGCACTTACAATCTCTCCACATCATACCTCAATTTCCACAACGAGATCACTTTCCTCACTAACTATTTCCAACAAAACGGGTATTCTTCAAACTTATACGACCGAACTCTTCGAAATTTTATCAATAAAATATTTACCCCGAAAGATCCCTCATACAACGTCCCTAAAGAAATGGTTTTTGTACCTCTCCCATATATAGGACCCCTCAATTCACTTCTCTGGGCCAAATTCTTACCATTTCTTAAAAATTCATTTCCTGCAACACATTTTATACCAATTTTTCAAAACACACGCAAAGTACAACATCTTTTCAGCATTAAAGACAAAATACCAACGCCTCTTTGATCCTCCATCATATATGAATTCACCTGCTTGACATGTAATTCCGAGGTGTATTTGGGATCGAGTTTGGCCTAGATAGGTGAATTGAGGAGTCCTATATATAAGAGAGGTACAAAACCCTTTTCTTTAGGGACGTTGTATGAAGGATCTTTTGGGTTAAAAATTATATTGATACAATTTCGAAGAGTTCGGTCGTATAAGTTTGAAGGTTATCCGTTTTGTTGGAAATAGTTAGTGAGGAAAGTGACCTCGTTGTGGAAATTGAGGTATGATGTGGAGAGATTGTAAGTGCGAGAAAGTAAGGTTTTGATAGAGTTTAATTTGATTTTAATGGAACAATGACTAAGAAAATGGAGTCCAGAGCCCGTATGTGTAGGTTTACGGTGAATGGAAGTGGCGAAACCGTCGGTTGTGCGTGTTATTAGAAGGTCTAAGAAAGGAATGGAGTCGTTGTCTTCCTTTCCTCTATGCTTTTACGTGCATTGCGAGTTGTTAGTCCTGAATATATAGATTCTGAATTCTCTAATATCTTTGAAATTGGCCATAAACTATGTTACCCTTATCCCTTTCTTCTAAACTGTCTTTCCTCTACAAAAAAGACGTTCTAAAATACAGCTCCTGCTATTCCTTTTAATGTTAAAAACATTTTGGTTTTACTCTTCTCTGTTTGTTCATTGACCTTTCCCGTCTAATAAAAAACTTTAACATTTCAATTGCTTTCAAATATAAGTCAACTATAAAAAAAACATTCTAGTTCACAATAATTGTAATAATATTGGGGAAGTCTATTCGGTCGAATGTTCTGTTTGTCCAAGTAAATATTTTGGACAGACAGGAAAGCAATTATCTCTCCGTATTAATCAGCACAAATACAATGTTAAGAGAGCTGTAAATAATAGTGCGTTTTTTGTGCATATGTCCGAAAATAAGTAATTAATTAATTGGAATTCAGCGAAATTTATTTTGCGCTCAAATGACTCAATTAAAAGAAACCTTGTTGAATGTTCATCTATAAGCCAATTTAATAACTTTAACATTTCCCCTGGCCTTTTTAAAATTTGATGTTGTCATGAAAAGACTCAGTCTTAAAGAAATTAGCTTTAACTTATATTGAGATTTTTTTTTTTTGCAATTTTCATTTTTATGGGAACCTGATGTGTCAATTTAATTATTGCATTGATTTTGTATTTACATTATTTTATTTCTCTTCCTCTCTCCTAGTCACTCTCCCCTTCGTTTCAATTTACTTCTCGTGTCTCTCCTAATCTTCCTTTTTAGACTATAGCTTTATGCGTTAATCGTTTTAACCCTTTTGGCTCTGTTCTTGACTCTTTCTTGCCTCTTGGTTTGACCTTGCTACCTTTGTTATAGCTAAATCTTAATGTGAATTTACCCATCCATCTCCTACTTCCTCGTTGGTGATTTCTTGTCTTAGAGGCGGTCCTTTATCTTTTAATAGCTTACATATACCCTTATTATATTATTTTCTCTTGTAGTTATCCTTGAGAATGAACTGAATAAAGTTCGAAAGTACTTGGAAGCACCTTTTCATTTTTCCTGCGGGACATATATATATCTCAAAGTATCACGAGAGAATGATGGAAAATGAATCCATTAAACCACATTGAAAGAGAAAACGGTTCTCTGCGTAGCATAGTCCACTAACGGCATACTTTTAACTGTGATCAAAGCGGTGCTCGCTGCCTCTGTGTGCCTGGTTCGAATCGCTTCCCTGCACGGATTTTTTCGAAAAAAAGGTAATAAAAATATTACTGCGAGGAAAAATTATTCCGTTTTCTCTTTCAATGTGGTTTAATGGATTCATATATATATATATATATATATATATATATATATATATATATATATATATATATATATATATATATATATATATATATATATATATATATATATATATATATATATATATATATATGAGGAATTAAACCACATTCTCCGAAGACAATTTAAGGGTGTGAGATACACTGAAATTGTTCTGAATGTAATTGTCTTCGGAGAATGTGGTTTAATTCCTCATCTTTTCTTGCGATATTGCATTAATTTTCATTATATATATATATATATATATATATATATATATATATATATATATATATATATATATATATATATATATATATATATATATATATATGCACTAAGCCCACAGAGAAAATTAATACAAGGATTCCAAGTACTTTCGAACTCTTTCTTTCGAGTTCTTTATCATTCCTTGATAAAGAACTCGAAATAAAGTTCGAAAGTACTTGGAATCCCCGTATTAATTTTTCCTGTGGGCTTTAATTCCATTTATTGCTTACTCACGCGATACTTTGTGAGTTTTCCGCACACACACACACACAAATATATATATATATATATATATATATATATATATATATATATATGGTGCAAATTATCTCTCCTTTTTGTCCCTACCTTTTTTTATGTTGCGCATAAAAGAGAAGAAAATTTACCTTTGTGAAATAACCTGCTGAAGTTCTCTCATTTTCTTGTGATAATCCGACGCCATCTTCGAGTGAATGTTATCCTTTTAAACTCTAAATTTATTCACTCATTTATCTCGATAAAAGAAATCATGATTAATGGAATAAAAAAAACATTTAAATATTGAGTAATTTGGGCATTCGGAGGGTGAAGATGCTCAGAATACTGAATTAGGAGCTTTGTTGTGGCTCTCCGTTGCTATGGCGATCGACAATTTTCGCTAAAATGAGGTTTGGCGATTATTGACTTCATCAGAAGCGGGAAATTTGACTCATCTATTTGGTAAGAGTTATTGTTAAGGATGAGGATTAAAGTGAAGGAACTTAACGAAGGAAGGATTACTTAGGTGGCAAGAGGGAGGTGGGGAGACTGGCAAAAGAGACCACCGAACAATAGGAATGGCAGCGATGATAAAAACGATCCGTGATGAAAAGGACTCGTTTGGTAAACTCGTCATCCTTCAATGCTGTGTCTAACGAAGAGGGTTTGCGAGGTGATCCAAAATCGACCATGCGAGTTGGACCAAGGGAATAAAGGATCTCAAAACTACAAAATTGAGCACCGGATTTAAATCGCTATTTAGGATTGTTCCAATGCTCTACCGTAACTAGGGCGAAAATATTAAAAAAATAAATTAATCCTAAACGCAATTTGATTGTAGATAAAAGTGATAGAAATCATTTTGTAATGAAAAATAATACAAAAAAGAAATTAGCTATCTCAATCAATCAAATTAAAGTTAATGGATAAAATATTAAACTAATATGTATTAAAAAAAACCCGGAATAATTGGTGCTAATCCTAATAATCGCTACTGATCAGAATAATTGCTGCTAACACTAATAAATGCTGATAATTGTAGTGATCACTGCTAATCGAAAAAATAGCTGTTAATCCGAATAACCGCCGTTGATCCGAATAACCGCTAATAATCCGAATAATCCCTGCTAATCCGAATGACAGATTCTAATAATAATCATTGGTGTAAATCCGAATAACCGCTGCCAATCGGAATAATCAATACTAATCGGAAAGATCACTAGTAATCGGAAAAATCGCTGCTAATCAGATAAAAACCGCTAATCGGAATAACCTCTGCTAATCGAAATAACCGAAGCTAATTGGAATAATCGGAGCTATTTGCAATTATCCCTGCTAATCGGAATAATCTCAGCTAATCTTATAATCGCTGCTAATCGGAATAACCACTGATAATTAAAATAATCGCTGCTAATTGGACTAATCGCTGCTAATAGCAATAGTCGCTCCTAATCTGATAATCGCCGCTAATCGGAATAACCGCTGCTAATCGAAATAACCATTGTTAATCCGAATAATCACTGTTAATTCAAATAATTCATGCTAATACGAATAATCTTTTTTTACTCTGAATTTTCGCTGCTAATAAGAAAATTGGCTGCTAATATAAATAATAATATCTGCTAATCCGAATAATCGTTGCTAATCCGAATACCCACTGCGAATTGGAATAAGCGCTGCTAATCAGAAAAATCGCTGCTAATCGGAATAATAGCTGCTAATCCGAATAAGCACTGCTAATTGAAATATTCGCTGCTAATCCGAATAACTGTTGCTAATTTGAATACTCACTGCTAATCCAAATAATGGTTGTTATTCGGAATAATCGTTGCTGATCAAAATAATCGTTGTTACTTCGAATATCTGAAGCTAGTCAGAATAATCACTACTAATCCGAATAATTGCTGCTAATTGGAGTAATTGTTGCTAATCCGAATAACCGATGCTAATCAGAATAATCGCTTTTAATCCGAATACTCGCTGTTAATTGAAATAGTCGTTTCTACTCGAAAAAATTGCTGTTAATCATAATAATCTTTGCTAATCAGAATAATGGCTGCAAATCAGAATAGTCTGCTAATCCAAATAATTGCTGAAAATCGGTCTAATTTCTGCTAATCCGAATAAATGCTGATAGTCGGAATAATCGCTATTAATCCGAATAATCGCTGCTAATCCAAATAATTGCTGCTAAACCAAATAATTGCTGCTAATCCGAATACTTGCTGCTAATCAAAACAATCGCTACTAATCGGAATAATCGTTGCTGATCGGAATAATTCTGGTTAATTCGAATAACTAAAGTTATTCAGAATAATCACTACTAATCTGAATAATCGCTGCTAATCGAAATAAACATTGCTAATCCGAATAATCACTGTTAATTCAAATAATTGATGCTAATACGAATAATCTTTTTTTACTCTGAATTTTCACTGCTAATAAGAAAATTGGCTGCTAATATGAATAATATCTGCTAATCCGAATAATCATTGCTAATCCGAATACCCTCTGCTAATTGGAATCAGCGCTGCTAATGGGAAAGAATCGCTGCTAATCGGAATAATAGCTGCTAATCCGAATAAGCGCTGCTTATTGAAATATTCGCTACTAATCCGAATAACCGTTGCTAATTTGAATACTCACTGCTAATCCAAATAATGGTTGTTAATCGGAATAATCGTTGCTGATCGAAATAATCGTTGTTACTTCGAATATCTGAAGCTAGTCAGAATAATCACTACTAATCAGAATAATTGCTGCTAATCGGAGTAATCGTCGCTAATCCGAATAACCGATGCTAATCAGAATAATCGCTTTTAATTCAAATACTCACTGTTAATTGAAATAGTCGCTTATACTCCGAATAATTGCTGCTAATCATAATAATCTCTGCTAATCGGAATAATGACTGCTAATCAGAATAGTCTGCTAATCTGAATAACCGCTGCTAATCCGAATACTTGCTGAAAATCGGCCTAATTTCTGCTAATCCGATAACTGCTGCTGATCGGAACAATCAATATTAATCCGAATAATCACTGCTAATCTAAATAATTGCTGCTAATCCGAATACGTGCTGCTAATCAAAACAATCACTACTAATCGGAATAATCGTTGCAGATCGGAATAATTCTTGTTAATTCGAATAACTAAAGTTATTCAGAATAATTACTACTAATCTGAATAATCGCTGCTAATCAAAATAACCATTGTTAATCCGAATAATCACTGTTAATTCAAATAATTCATGCTAATACGAATAATCTTTTTTTTACTCTGAATTTTCACTCCTAATAAGAAAATTGGCTGCTAATATGAATAATATCTGCTAATCCGAATAATCGTTGCTAATCCGAATACCCTCTGCTAATGGGAAAGAATCGCTGCTAATCGGAATCATAGCTGCTAATCCGAATAAGCGCTGCTTATTGAAATATTCGCTACTAATCCGAATAACCGTTGCTAATTTGAATACTCACTGGTAATCCAAATAATGGTTGTTAATCGGAATAATCGTTGCTGATCGAAATAATCGTTGTTACTTCGAATATCTGAAGCTAGTCAGAATAATCACTACTAATCCGAATAATTGCTGCTAATCGGAGTAATCGTCGCTAATCTTAATAACCGATGCTAATCAGAATAATCCCTGCTAATCCGAATAATTGCTGAAAATCGGTCTAATTTCTGCTAATCCGAATAAATGCTGCTAGTCGAAATAATCACTATTAATCCGAATAATCGCTGCTAATCCAAATAATTGCTGCTAAACCAAATAATTGCTGCTAATCCGAATACTTGCTGCTAATCAAAACAATCGCTACTAATCGGAATAATCGTTGCTGATCGGAATAATTCTTGTTAATTCGAATAACTAAAGTTATTCAGAATAATCACTACTAATCTGAATAATCGCTGCTAATCGAAATAACCATTGCTAATCCCAATAATCACTGTTAATTCAAATAATTGCTGAAAATCGGTCTAATTTCTGCTAATCCGAATAAATGCTGCTAGTCGGAATAATCACTATTAATCCGAATAATCGCTGCTAATCTAAATAATTGCTGCTAATCCAAATAATTGCTGATAATCCGAATACTTGCTGCTAATCAAAACAATCGCTACTAATCGGAATAATCGTTGCTGATCGGAATAATTCTGGTTAATTCGAATAACTAAAGTTATTCAGAATAATCACTACTAATCTGAATAATCGCTGCTAATCGAAATAAACATTGCTAATCCGAATAATCACTGTTAATTCAAATAATTGATGCTAATACGAATAATCTTTTTTTACTCTGAATTTTCGCTGCTAATAAGAAAATTGGCTGCTAATATGAATAATATCTACAAATCCGAATAATCGTTGCTAATCGGAATACCCTCTGCTAATTGGAATCAGTGCTGCTAATGGGAAAGAATCGCTGCTAATCGGAATAATAGCTGCTAATCCAAATAAGCGCTGCTAATTGAAATATTCACTGCTAATCCGAATAACCGTTGCAAATTTGAATACTCACTGCTAATCCAAATAATGGTTGTTAATCGGAATAATCGTTGCTGATCGAAATAATCGTTGTTACTTCGAATATCTGAAGCTAGTCAGAATAATCACTACTAATCAGAATAATTGCTGCTAATCGGAGTAATCGTCGCTAATCCGAATAACCGATGCTAATCAGAATAATCGCTTTTAATTCAAATACTCACTGTTAATTGAAATAGTCGCAGAAACACCGAATAATTGCTGCTAATCATAATAATCTCTGCTAATCGGAATAATGACTGCTAATCAGAATAGTCTGCTAATCTGAATAACCGCTGCTAATCCGAATACTTGCTGAAAATCGGCCTAATTTCTGCTAATCCGAATAACTGCTGCTGATCGGAACAATCACTATTAATCCGAATAATCACTGCTAATCTAAATAATTGCTGCTAATCCGAATACGTGCTGCTAATCAAAACAATCGCTACTAATCGGAATAATCGTTGCAGATCGGAATAATTCTTGTTAATTCGAATAACTAAAGTTATTCAGAATAATTACTACTAATCTGAATAATCGCTGCTAATCAAAATAACCATTGTTAATCCGAATAATCACTGTTAATTCAAATAATTCATGCTAATACGAATAATCTTTTTTTTACTCTGAATTTTCACTGCTAATATGAATAATATCTGCTAATCCGAATAATCGTTGCTAATCCGAATACCCTCTGCTAATGGGAAAGAATCGCTGCTAATCGGAATCATAGCTGCTAATCCGAATAAGCGCTGCTTATTGAAATATTCGCTACTAATCCGAATAACCGTTGCTAATTTGAATACTCACTGCTAATCCAAATAATGGTTGTTAATCGGAATAATCGTTGCTGATCGAAATAATCGTTGTTACTTCGAATATCTGAAGCTAGTCAGAATAATCACTACTCATCCGAATAATTGCTGCTAATCGGAGTAATCGTCGCTAATCTTAATAACCGATGCTAATCAGAATAATCGCTTTTAATTCAAATACTCACTGTTAATTGAAATAGTCGCTGCTACTCCGAATAATTTCTGTTATTCATAATAATATCTGCTAATCGGAATAATGGCTGCTAATCAGAATAGTCTGCTAATCTGAATAACCGCTGCTAATCCAAATACTTGCTGAAAATCGGCCGAATTTCTGCTAATCCGAATCTGTGCTGCTAATCGGAATAATCACTGTTAATCCGAATAATCGCTGTTAATCCAAAAAATTGCTGCTAATACGAATACTTGCTGCTAATCAAAACAATCGCTACTAATAGGAATAATTGTTGCTGATCGGAATAATTCTTGTTAATTCGAATAACTAAAGTTATTCAGAATAATCACTACTAATCTGAATAATCGCTGCTAATCGGAATAATCGTTCCTAATCCGAATAAACCCTGGCTGCTAATCAGAATAATCCCATTTAATCTGAATAATCGCTTCTAATCAGAATAACTGCTAATCCAAATAATCTGCTAATCTGAATAACCGCTGCTCATCCAAATAATCGCTGTTAATCCGAATATTCGTTGCTGATCCGATAACTGTTGATAATCAGAGTAATTGCTGTTAATCGGAATAATGCAGCTAATCCGAATAATAGTCAGTATAAGGTAGTCCACATGCTGGATTGGAAATTTTATGGGTAGGCACACATTAGACTAGCGCCTACTATTTTCTTAACTAAGAACTAGTTAGTACTGTGAAGAAGATTGTCTCGACGTCAATATGTTCTTCATCCGTTTCCTTTTCATTTCCTGGTCCCCTGGTCCCCTGGTCACCTGTTCCCTAGCTCGGTACTTTCAGCACTTTTTATTTTTTAACGAGTCTCTTTGCAGAAATTCTTTAGCACGAGTAGGCCCCTCGGTTAGTTTTGTCTTCTTTTTTTTTAATTTATGAAATGAAGACAGGAGCACTAAAGGTATCGGTGATACATCTTTGTGGTGAGTTCAAATAGTCAATGCATTTGGATTTCGGTGGTGATTTGACTGAGCTCCGATGTGGTAAGTGAGCCATCTTGGTCTGCCCGAGTGAGGAATAAGCCATCGTTGAACGAGGCTCTCTCTCTCATATCTTCCCAGTCGTCCTTAGGTAAGGTTTCCTGTCACATCGATTCTTTCAGTATTTCATATTCCCGTGCTTTCTCCACTCGTTCGTTTTCTTTGTATTTTGTACTGGCATTTTCATTCTTACCGAGGTGGATCAAGGTCGTAGTTTTGAATGTTTGTGACGCACGCCCCCCTCTTCACATTCTTTTCCCACTAGCTAAAAATGTTCTTGTTTATACTGATTACTTCTATTTTCCAAATTAAACTGGTACAAAATTTACATTTAGACATAGATGTCGGTTACACACGTTTAAAGTACTTTTCCTCTCACACTATTAGCTTCACCCCCCCCCCCCCCCTGAATGTCGGGGACTCTTTCAACCTCCTGTCAGTCTTGCATGAAAGAAGAGAAAAGATAAGAGAGTAGAAAGGTATTTAATCCCCTGCTTTGGGTTCTCCCCTTTCCCCTCCTTGCTGAGGAGGGGGCTTGGTCCCTTGTTCGCTAGTATGAATCAGACTTGCAATTTCCCCCTATTCCATTCGTATGTAGTTCGCGTTTGAATGATTGATTGTGGATGAGTGTGTGAAGTGCTAAATTTGATCCCCTTCCCCATAAACTCCCAAACAGTGGCCTTCTTCATGAACAAACTGCACTTATTGTGTGGAAGAAATGGTGGTTCAATGCATTTCTCGTCAATTTATTGACCCGCGCGCTTGCGGGCATGTGTTTATGTGCGTGCGAGAGAGACGGGGTGTGTCAGTTAATCGATCGAGGATAAAAATAGATAATCCTGGAGCAGGAAATGTTGAAGAGATCCTAATAGCGGTTATCAAAGCTTTCATTAACATCTTCAAAGAGTTCGAGAACACACTTAATTCTCTAGGCCTAAACAGGACCCGCTTCCTGGTCAATTTTTCGAACCCAGTCGCGTAAATAGTTCGTGTCATGGGAGAAATCTCATCATGCTCAAATTGTTCGATTCATCGATGTCTCCAAAGTAACGAACTAAATATAACTGTTTCATCAAATTAATTACCGAGGCGCAAGAATATTGTTACGCTTCTGAACAGACTCGTTTTCTGTGTTCAATTTAGTTACACAAAAGAGCACTTAACGGTGCGATGCGTCATCACCGTCAATCACCTCTTTCCGCGTAAATTAGTGAGGTGACTGAGGGTGTTTGGTGGGGTAGCAGAGACTAAGATCTTATTGATATTCATATAGCTAGTGTGGTTGAATTTTTGGTAAATGTTGATTGATTGGAGAATTATTGTGAAATTCTAAGGCGGGGAATTTTGAATACTCCTATTTTGTGAAGTTCTCTTTCAGGGAATTTTTGGAATTAGGGGAATTTTGTGTGAATCAAGATAGTCTCATGTTATTTAGATTCTAAGAATTAATTTTGATTCAGGTATTGAAGTTTGCTAAAGTTATTTAAAAAAAAAAAATTCTATTGATTAATGGAATTATGGTGGTTTACCTCCGTCAACGATTTGCCGGAGATATATATATATGTATGTGATTACCATGTATGTATGTATGTATATTTGTGTACTTAACATCTCGAAAAGTTATTGGTGGATTTCGATTATATTTTTTGTAGAGATGATGGGGGCCTTCCTCAAAAAGGAATGGATTAGATTTGGATCTGGATGAGGATTCTGGATCGGTTATTCGCTTTATATTTTATACAAGATATCTCAAAAGTTTATTTACTGATTTCGATCAAATTTTGTAAAGGTGTGGGTCTTAGTCCAAGAAAGATTTGATTAGATTTGAGCGAGGATCTAGATCCGGATGAGGATTCTGGAGCACTTAATTACGGTCTTTAAAATTGCGAGATGCATTTAGCAAAGGTATGAGCTCTATGAGTGTTTTCTAGCTTCTGTTGTGTTCACTCTTCAACAGTGCCTTTAAATTTGTTCTTTGGGGTTCAGGGACGTCAATGAGTAGAGAAGAACAGAAGGTATGGTCACAAAGGCAATATATGGTTGTCAATATTACTCTCCTCTCTGCAGCGCCGCGCAGATCCGAGTGTTATAGTGCTCCTGTTAAAATTGCCCTCCTTAGTCTCCGGGGGGTGGTCCTTGGTAATCTCCTGTGAGATTATGTACTCCTATTTTACAGAAAGCTCCTCTCGGTCAATAATTTACAGCGAACTTTCAAGTCTAGGCCGCTAATTCGGCGTTCACCCACGCCTCATGGTGACTTACAGGGTCGAAACACGAAGAGTAGACGGATATTTATTCAATTATTTTCCAAACACAATGCAATATTACATAATGCTTAGACTTAAAGTGAAAATAAATATATGCTACAAAATAATTTAACTAATATTCGATATGACCGCCGTTTGCGTCGATGTTACAACGAAGTCTACGTATGACTTGAGCGCAAGTGGCGCGCAAAGTTCCAGCTCATATTTCTTCCTGGCATTTTTCTAGTTTATACTTCAGAACTTAGATACTTTGATGAATCTTGACACAGGGTTTCGGCTCAAGCATTGACGACACTCCAAACTCCATAGGGTTCAAATATTGCGAACTGGGAGGCCAAAGTTCGGATGTCAAAACCCTTTAAAATTTTCCCTGGCACCTGCTTGAACATTTTTTTGTGTGTGCGAGGTTACTCCATCTTGATGAAGGGTTACACCGGCATTTCCTATAATGGCATCCGCCGAGAGAATGACTTTTTCATTCAACATGTCCAAATAAACATGATGATTGATCTTCACCCCATCTTCAATGAAGCTGAGGGTTGTTTTTTGACCCGTTGATGCTATGCCCGCCCACACCATCACCAAATCTTGCTACTGTCCCCTGAAGAATGCTCCCCGCTGTTCAACCGAAATCTCATTTTTATTTTGTGTCCAAACACGATCATTCTGTGTGTTATGGGTGGCCTGGACAACTATCCGTCCACAGAACTGGAGGCTGCGAGTCATCAAGGAGCTGTTGGAGGAGTAACTTTGTTCTTTCGACTCTCTCCTTTATAGTAGGGTTAGAAAAAGAGATTTCCTTTAGCTATCTTCAATAAATGAAGTTTAAGATCATCTTTCAACAATTTTTGCCTCGCTCTTTCTTGTACTTCGCCTGATCTTAATGACAATTCTGATTGATCCTCACTGATCGGTTCAGGATGTTACACACTCTTGGAAGAAAACGGCATGTCTCTTCAAACCGTTTGGTAGGTTTAGAATAGCCCAGATCTACTCACATTGTGGTTCAAGTTTTTGAAAATATCGTCCGCTGTCTTCTGGCTTCTATATACGTACTCGATTGTTTCACACTTTCCAGTCATATTTTGAAGCGTTTTTTTAGGAATATATACTTTTGTTTCACAAAATTAAATAAATCCTAAAAAAATGTGATTAATTAATAGTATATAAATATTTAAAATAGTTTGTAAAAAACAGTCTACATTTCGTGTATCCACCTTATAATTTGTTGAGAGGGCGCCTTCGTCTGGATCACAGCTCGTGGGAAGAAAACTAATTTCATATCCGGGTTGACCAGGAAGACCACATCTAAGATCGTTTTGAGGGACGCACTGTCCCTTATATTTGACTTCAGTCTTGGTCTATCAAAACATATCAAGATATAACTTTTGAAGACCTTAACACG
Organism: Ceratothoa steindachneri; assembly: GCA_963969495.1. Taxonomy (NCBI): domain Eukaryota; kingdom Metazoa; phylum Arthropoda; class Malacostraca; order Isopoda; family Cymothoidae; genus Ceratothoa; species Ceratothoa steindachneri. The sequence goes on from OZ018335.1 coordinate 95,868,680, forward strand.
TCTCTACTTGCCTTGGAGCAGATACTTCTAACTCTCTTTGCCCCCTTTCTCTTTGTTTCAATATGACTCCTCCCTTTTTCTCTTACCCTTTGACTTTCCTTAATTCGTGCTAGTGATACAAACCAAGCCTCGGTAAGGTATTACTAAGACATTCACCAGGAAAGGTCAGCAAAGTTTTGTTTCTGTTTGTAAGTATCTCTGATTCAAACATCAAAACATAATTAAAAGTAATTCAAACCTTAACAAACACACAATGTTTGTCACAATCTCCAAACCCTATTTTTCTCTCTTGATTTAATCAACTAATCTAAATTGAATAGATACGGCAAAATCAACTTTCCAATCCAGAAGTTAATAAAACTATTATCTTAACCATTTTTTTAATGTTCAACGTATTAGCAATTTACCATTAAATCCACCAGTACGTTGATTTGATTTTTCAATACCTCGTTTCAAATAAAAAAATCTCTAAAAAAAATTTATTAGTACCTCACCTCTCTTTTCTTTGGCTGGGTTGTCAGATTAGATAAGGAAATCAATATAAAAATCAGTCTACATTGTATTATCTTTTATTTTTATAGTGATTTCTATTATTATTATTATTTTGTCTAATATGGATTTTTTTTTAATTATTATTTAGAAATAGGGTAAATCTCCTACCGCGTCTGCAGCTGGCTACATTTGAAGGCTTGTATGAAGTGTAGGTTCGGTAAGTCTTCGTCTTCAAGTTTTATCTGTTGGGTTACTTCTTCTGATAAATTTGATATATTTTTTGCCATATTTCCTTTCACGTATATGCAATGTTATATTTATAGGGTCAATGTCGGTGATTTCATGTAGTAACGCCGATAGAATCTGGTCCCAAAGAGTAACATTAATTATGAATCTTGTCGGTTTGTTTTGGACCACTTGTGCTTTTTTTCATTAGTATCTCACTTGATATATGAAGGGGGATGATGGGATATAGCAGTAACGGTTTTACCTGTAGCGTGTATACTTTCTTTTTATTTCATACTGAGAGCAGTCTAAAACGAATCAATGACTGTAACGTCCTCTTGGCCGCATCAATTTCTTTCTTTGTAGTTTGCGGCATATCCGTTAGGTGTTAATTTGAGGCCAAGTACTCGGTCATCTCTAGAGTATGCGTAATATTCATTTTACACCAATACATCTGCTGTCTTTCGTCGTCCCATCGGTATCATTTTAAACTTGTTGATGTTTGTTTTGATCTTGTTTACTTTCTCATTATTATTATTGAGGTTCTTAATCTCCCCTCCCGTCCTCTTGGTAACATCTCTGGGTTTATGGTAGTTACTAGTGGCAAACTGCGTGATATCATCCGCCAGCGGAATATATTGGGCAAAAACGTGATTGGGGTGAGGTAGGTCACTGGTATATATTGCATAAAGGGTAGGGCTAATGCATCCCCATTGTGGCACCCCTGTTTCCAGGTCGAATGGCTCGCGTTCAATGTCGTTTATTTTTACGACTGCTTGTCGACCTTCTAAATAATCGCAGATAATTTTCACTATATTTTGCTCCATACCATAATCACTGATTTTCTTTTTAAGGTCTGTTAGCTATACCTTATCAAATGCCGAGGACACGTCACGTAGCAGCACATACACAATGCAGTATTTGACCTTGGTGATGGCAATTCTTTCAATGATTAATGCTAATGCCGTCTCAGTACCGAGTTTTCTCCGGAATCAATGTCGCTAATCGTTATACAAATCTTTGGTGTCTAAATAGATCTTCAACCTATTGTTTAGGAGTTTCTCTAGAAACTTGCCCATAAACTCCAAAAGTGAGATAGGCCTGTTACTACTTATATCCTTTTTAGGTTTACCTGGCTTCAGCCGGAAAATCATTCTGGACCTTTTGAATTGGTCGAGGAAATATCCTACGTTAAGAAAAGCGTTGAACAGCTCTAATAAGGCCTCATTGATATTTGAGGGAACATTCACTAGGTGCATCTTCGTGATGCCAGTTATCCCTGGCACCTTCTGTTTGAAGCTCTTTAGAGCAGCTTCATTTCCTCATGAATAGAGGGTCTCCCTTCTTCTCGTGCAAGACGTGTCCCATCTACAGTATGGTACGACATGAGCTCAGCACCTAGTTCGCCAAGCCTTAAGAGTAATTCCTCCTCATATCTTGCATTGAAGTTTTAATTTTCCTCATTATCTATTCTAAATTGGTTTCGCCACTATTCTCTGAAATATCTTTCTATCTCTCGATCTTCTGTAATTTCAATACTGTTGTCTTTGATATTGATTTTATTCCTAGGTGGAATATCTCTGTCTCTTTAACTGGCTCCAAAATTTCATGGGATCTCTTTCAGTATCGATTTTGGCTATGATGTTGTCCCATTTCTCACTCGATTTCTCTTTGATGAGATGCTTGATTTCCTTCTTCAGTTATTTCAATTCATCGTATCGATGAGCTGTGCTTCCAACAATGTTTATTTCTTTGATAGGGACTTCTAGTTGGTTCATTTTGTCCATGATAGTTATGTCATATTTTGGAGCTGGAAGTGTTTTATATTCCCTCCAGGAGATAGTTATATGGTCAGCTTCCACGATTTTTTTTTAATAAGGTGATTAAGTTGTTTGGTCCATGTTTTGCTTATTTTTTGTCTTTGTAATAATATTGTAACTATTCGGTCAATTCTAACAAATTTCGAAACGCTTATGTTGTTTTACATTCTCTTTCAAATGACATAATTGCCAAGGTCATCCCAAGATTAGCCCAGGAATTATTTTGTTTTGGCAATAACATCATATTTATTCTGCCGATTTTAACAAAATTTAAAATCCTTATGTCGTTTTAGCTTCTCTCCCGTATGATATAATTGCCAAAGTCCTCCCAAGGTTAGCCCGGGAAATATTTTGTCTTGGCAATAACATCATAACTATTCGGCTGATTCTAAGAATATTTGAATCCCTTATGTTGTTTTATATTCGCTTTCGAATGATATAATTGCTAAAGTCCCCCAAGGTTATCCCGGGCTTATTTTCTTTTTGCAATAACATCACTAACTATTCGGCCGATTCTAACGATATGTAAAACCCTTATGTTGTTTTACATTTTTTTTCGAATGGTAGAATTGCCAAAGTCCTCCCATGGTTAACCGCGAACTATTTAGAAATTTTGAAGGTCGTCAGGCGTAAATCAGAATAAGTGAGAGCACGCAACCTTTAGATCAGTAGACCTTGTTATATACTATTTATCTTCCTCTGGGCCATGTTCAGATATAAGTAGGATATCTGGGTGAACTGATCTCATGTTCTCATTGTATATTTTATTTTTAGGGCTCCATCCGTTAACGTTGAGGGTGGAGATTTTTAGGCTTTTGATATATCTCAATCTGGTATTCATATTTAATTCTTACTCAGTTGTTTGATTTTTGTTCCATTTTCTCTGGCTAGATATCTCACCCTTCCTGATCTTTTCTTTTGGAAAAAATCTTAACCCTGCCTCGCTTTATTGCCTGGAGTATTTCTCTTTTATTAATTTCGGAGTCAAACTCCCACTTGAACTTTCCTTTGACTATTCCCTCTATAATATAAGAATTTTGGATAGTTTCGATATGAGCGCTGACGGTGACCTATAAATCTTCATGCATAATTCTTGAGCAGTATATCATGGTGTAATGGGCATTACAGGTTCCGTAGGTTCTGGTTCAATGTTTCTTGTTGAGTAGTACATGTCCATTTGAGAGCCTGTAGTTCTGTGGTTTTAGGTTTGTTTAGGCGGGAGTGGCGAGAAGCGGAGCGAGACCTTGGCACCACTTCTCCGTCATACTTTTAATTTGGGAATGAAACAGTTCACTTGATGTACCAATGAAAATAACATACTATTTTACGTATTCTAAAAAATAAAAAATAAAAGAGAATTATTTTGCGGTGCTACATGTACAATTCTTTTGATTTCGGTAAATATGATAATTTTCAACTTCGGATTTTCATTATTTGACTTCTTCGCTGAAACACCTTTTTTGGCCTCTACCAAAAACATTTGTGCCTAAATATCGTAAAAGGAAATTAAATTAAATTTTCACAATCGAAACAAATACGAGTAGTTGTACGACAAAACAAATTTTACAGGATCAAGACATCTCTAAGAGTTTTTGAGTAATACTAATTTAAAGTTCAGTTAACTTTTTTGTGAGTCACTATATATCCCTATATATATATATATATATATATATATATATATATATATATATATATATATATATATATATATATATATATATAGGGAGAGAGAGAGAGAGAGAGAGAGAGCGACAGAGAATGAGAGAGAGAGATATATTTTTGTGTATGTTTGCGTGCGGACTACTTCGTGTGAGAGTTCGATAAGCACCAGGTGAAGTCAGGTACCAAATAAAAAGCTATGAATAAAGATTCGAGAACAGAAGTTGTGCCTGAATAACGAGTTTTCGGAAACGCTGAAGAACGAACGAAACGAAGAGAATCCGAGAATTCCAAAGTTTGGCTGGATCCCGAAGCCCTCCTTGATTTCTTATCTGCGACAAAAATTGCTTCTAACTTAGCCCTAACGCCTTGTCATTATTTACGACTTAAAGCCGTATTTTCATCCTGAAAATACGAGCCACTTATACTTTGTAGCTCCGTAATCCTTCGTCAATAGGGTATCATTTGGGCGGGCACAGGGCCAGAGGAGTACTGACCCTTATCCATTCGTGGTAATTGACAGAAATTCAGAAAAGGTCTGGAAGCGTAGGATAATCTTCCCAATGATCACATTAAACTCTCTCTCTCTCTCTCTCACTCTCTTTCTCTCTCTCACTCCCTTTCTCTCTCTCTGCCATAACTTGTTCATGATAGTACGCAAATTCTAATTTCAGCATTTAGGGTCTATGAGATTGGCATTGCAACTTGAGCTATATTAACCTGTAATGCAAAAGACCTTTCTTTCTCTCTCGTATTCGGTCTCTCGGTCTTTCTCTTCGCTGTCTCGCTCTCGCGTTCTCGCTCTAACTTTCTCCAGCTCTCTCACTCTCTCGCTAACGTTCTCTTGCTCTCACTCTCCCCTCAGTCCCACGCTGTCTCTCACTCTATTTCCCCTCTGTATATCTCCCACCCCTCTATTTCCTATATCTTCCTCTATATCCCGTCACCACTGCCCCTAATTTCTTCCCCTCATATATGCCCCCCCTCTCTCCTCACCCTCTCTCTTCCCTCTTTCTCATCCCTCTCTCTCATCGCTCTCTCCTAATCCTATCTTACCCTCACACTCCCTCTCTCCCCCTCTCCCCATCTCTCCCCTGTCTCCCCCAACTCTCCCAGTTCTATGTAACCCTCTCACACTCCCTCTCTCCTCCTCTCCCCATCTCTTCCCCACTCGTTCTCCCCATTTCCCTCCCCCACCCTCCTTCCCTCTCTCTTACACGCTCTCTCTCCATCCCTCCCCTTCTCACTCCCTACTCTCTCTCTCTCTCTCTCTCTCTCTCTCTCTCTCTCTCTACCATCTCTCTCCACATCGCTCCCTCTATCTCTCCCAACTTTTCTCTCCCCTCTATTTCTCTTATTCTCTCTATCTCCCCTCTCTTCTCCTGTATCTTCCCATCCCCTCTCCCCCGTATCTTCTCTACCACCTCTCCTCAAATCTTTAATCCCTTTCTATCCCCCACTCCCAACTCCTCTCTCTCACCGTATAACTCTCCACTCTCTCTCCCGCCTATCTTTCTCTCCCATCCCCCCCTCCCCCGCACAGTCTCTCCTCCCTCTTCACTCTCAGGGCCCGCCCTACGGTGGCTGGCGCCGTGGGAAAGCAGTTGTTTTAAGAACGAGAATAATTCTAAAAAAAAATCACAAGGAAAAAAACCCCTCAAAATATAGAATAATAGGAATGAAAGTGTTTTTAACAAACAATAAACAATAATATTGGTTTTCTTTGGGGGAGGGGGTCCTAGAGGGCGCCCCTAAGCACATGCCAGTACCTTGAGCCAGCCCCGCTCATCCTCTCTCTCCGTCTGCCCTTCTCTCTTCCCTTATCTCTCCCGCTCTCTCTCCATTTCTCTCTATCCCTCTTTCAGATATCTTTCCCCCATCTCTCCCCCCTCCCTATCTCTCAACCTCTCTCTCTCTCTCCCTTATATATCCACCTCTCGCTCTCCCACCTCTCTTTCTTGACATCTCTATTACCCCGCTGTTTTCCTCTCTCTCTCTCTATCTCTCACACACACACTCTCTTTCCTTCCTTTCTCTCTTCCTCTCTCCCCGTCACTATCCTTCCCTTCTCTCTCTCTAACCTCTCTTTATCCCCACCTGCTCCTCATTTACCCTCCTCTCTCTTTAACATCTATCTCATTATTCTCCTCTCTCTACCTCCTCTTTCAACCCTCTCTCTCCCTTCATCTCCCTCTCTTTCTCCGAGTGTATCTTTCCCGTAACTCATTTCCCCTCTTCACAAATCTCTGATCCCTCTTTATCTTCCACTAACCCCCTCCCTCTCTCTCCCCTTCCATGTATCTCAATCTAATTCTCTCCCTCCTCTCTTCTTCCCTCTTACTCCCCAACTCTCCCGCGTACTCTCTCTTCCCCACATTCACCACCTCTCTCTCTCTCTCTTCCCCGTTATCCCACCCCCTCTCTCTCACTCTCTTTATCACCCCCTCTCCCCTTATCTCTCCCTCTCCACCTATCTCCCCTCAATCCCCTTGCTTATCCCGTTTCTCTACTCTATCTCACATCTCTCTCTCGCTCCTATATCTCTCCCTCTCTCCCCCACTATCTCCCCCTCTATCTCACCACCTCTCTCTCTCTAAATGCCTTCTCTCTTCCGTTCTATCCCCTTTTCTTACTCCCCCAACGCTATCTCCACTCTCAACCTCTCGTAATTTTCTCTCCCCCACTCTATTTTCCCTCATATATCCCTCTTTCCCCACACTCTTTCTATTACCTTTCCCCTTCACACTCCTTTTTTCTCCCCTCTATATCCTCCTCTTTCTACATCGCTTGCTCTCCCTCCCCTCTGTCCCTCCCCTCTCCCTCCACTTCCCCTTTCTATCTCCCTCTATCCCACTCTCTCCTTTCCTGTCTCTCTTTCTCTCCTCCCACCTCTCTCTCCCTCCTAAAACTTTTCCCTACAAAATTGTAAAATTTATAACCATTTACCTGAAAAATTGGTGCCCTGTAGTTCAGTTGAAATTTTTAAAACTAGACTGGACAGAATAATTAGGAACATTAATAACAAGTGACAAGATATTCATTTTGTGTTGATAAAAAAGGGCTTGTTTTAAGATATTATTATTATTATTATTATTTTTATTATTACTATTATAATATATAGTTATGTCAAGCTTTCCTAATAAAAAATTCTTGGACGTGTATATTGCAATCGGAATTAGTGGTGTAAAATAGTTCAGTTAAGACGTTTAGATTAAGAGTGAAACTAGTAAGTAAAATTATTAGATAATAAGTGACAAATCATTGCATGTTGTTAAAAAAAGAAAAAGAGCATGTTCTAAGTTTAAATTAGTAAGATATGTTTGTATTTTTATGTATATATTAATGTGTTTCTGCTTTCCTGTTAAAATTTCCCGGTCGTGTGTATTTTTCAGCTTTGCCAGGTATATATTTCAGTATTCCAAGTCCGGAAACGGGTAGTAGAATGGTGGGGGGGGGGGGCGATTATATATTTACTATCCTATGCCTTATAGGTAGTAGTGTATATATTTAGAATACAAGCATAAGTTCTTCCGTTGTAATAGACCTAATGGTCTCTTGAAGTACTTACTTTCCTTGTAACTCTCTCTCCTCCTCTCTTTCCACTCTGTCCCCCTCTCTCTCTTTCTCTACCTGCCTTCTCTCTATGCCCTACTCTTTGACTCTCTTTCCCTACCCCTTCTCTCTATATCACTCTCCCCTCTCTCCTCCCACTTTCTTCCCTTGTCTCTCATTCTCTCTCCCCATATATCCCTCTCTATCTCCCGATCTCTCTCTCTCTCTCACTCCCTCACTCTCACCCTCTCCTCCCTGTCTCTCCTTCTCTCTTTTCCACTGTCTCACACCTTGTCTCTCCTCCTTCACTCAAGGAGAAATAGAAAAAAAGATCGCTGATTTAAAGAAGAAAAGTCCCCTGGCCCGGATGAGTTTCTACCTAAAGTGTTGAAAGAAGTGCGCGATGAAGTGTCACAACATCTGAGCACAATCTTCAACATGTCAATCCGGACCGGATGTGTTCCTAGAGACTGGCGTGAGGCGGAGGTGACTCCTATCTTCAAGAAAGGAGACCGTAACTCTCCTTCGGTAGTTCGAACAACCGTCGAACTACCGACCTATCATTCTGACTTCGATAGTCGGTAAACTCATGGAAAGCATCTTGGTGGACAAAATGACGTCATATTTAGGGTCCAACTTGCGATTGAGGAGTTCCCAGCATGGATTCCGAAGGCACCGGTCATGTCTAACGAATCTTGTGGAATTCTTCCACTTAGTTTTCAGTGAGCACGACCGGGATGAGGCGGTGGATGTTATCTACTTAGACTTTAAAAAAGCCTTCGATAAGGCACCACAGCACCGCCTCCTTCGGAAAGTGCGTGCGCTGGGCGTAGACGGAAATGTAGCAAGTTGGATAGAGAACTGGCTAAACGGCAGAGGGCAACGGGTAGTGTTGAATGGACAGGCTTTTGAGCGGGTGCCCGTTACTAGCGGTGTTCCTCAAGGTTCTGTCCAGGGATCACTACTATTCATCATCTACGTAAAAGACATCGACGGTGACATGGTTGCGAATATTTCTAAATTTGGCGATGATACTAAGTTTGGTATGAACGTCGCAAAGGAAAGAAATACTACCCGCCTTCAAGATGATCTTCGGAAGATTGGAGAGTGGTCGGACACGTGGAAAATGTCATTTAACGTTAACAAATGCAAAGTGATGCATATCGGCCACCGAAACCCCCAATCTCTGTATATCCTTAAGGGCACTGCTATTGAATCCACCGACACTGAGAAGGACTTGAGTGTAACACTCACTAGTGGCCTCAAGTTCTCGAAAAAGTGCGTTGAGGTGAATAAAAAGGCCCAAAGGATGCTAGGCTACATAAAGCCCCAGTTTTTATATCGGAAAAAGGAGATAGTACTGTGTTTGTACAACTCACTTGCTTATCCAACCGCATCTGGAATATGCCATACAATTTTGGAGTCCTTCGTTTCGAAAGGATATTGCGAGATTGGAACGTGTGCAAGCCAGGGAAACCAAACTGATTCCCTCCATCAGACACAAAAGTTACGATGATATATTAAGGGAATTAGATCTGTTCTCGTTGGAAACCCGGAGACTGCGTGGTCCGCATATCGAAGTGTTTAAAATGCTCCGAGGCTTCGATAATGTAGACTACACGGATATTTTCGAACTTAGTGAGGGCAGAACGAGAAATCACGGCTACAAACCTGAACTGAAGCGTTACAACCGTGATCTGTGTGGAAATTCTTCACTTATAGTATCTGCCATAGTTGGAATGCACTTCCAGTGGAATTTTGTCAACAGCAATAATGTTAATCAGTTCAAGTCAAGACTGGACAAAGTCTTGAAAAATGTCCATTTGGGCACTTAAGTCTTTGTGCAGAACTGTGCCTGCTCAACTGTTAGCCCAATGGTACCATCTTTGAATGGACCGTAAGGTCTTCTAGGGTACTTTTTGTACTTGTAGCTCTTTGTATCTCTCTCTCTCTCTCTTTTCCACTCTCTCTCACCCTATCTTCTCCTCTCATCCCCTCTGGATCACCCTCTCTGTCACCTTCTAACTCTACATACCTCGCCCCTTTCTCTCCTACTCTATCTCTCTCCTTCCCTCTAAACCATCTCTCCCAATCCCACCCTCTACCTCTCTTACTTTCCTATATCCCCTCTCTCCCCTTACCCCCTCTGTATACCCATCTCTCCATTTTTTCTCATCCCCTCTCTATAACCCTGTCTCTTCCCCTTTCTCTCTGAATCTCTCCTCTCTTTCTACGTGATCACAGGAGGCTGTTCACGCTGAACGGAAATGCTACACGTAACCATCGGTTACAAACCGGAATTATAGCAATTCCATACTAGCATTTGAGGAAACTTCTTCTTGTACAAAATCTGCTGAACATGGAACCGTCTACCGCCAGAATGGATAAACAGTTCGTCAGTCGAACAGTTCAAATCTCGACTTGACGAGATAATCTACACCTTGACCCAGATGGTACCACCTTGGTATAGATTATAGATTAGAGGCAAGTAGATAGGTTTCAGCTTTTCTATAAAAAAAACCTGATTGTGTTCTTTGCCACAGCACAATCAGGTATCTTTTCCGCTTTCTGGCACGCAAAAGCGAGTGAGAGAGGTGGGCGGGGAGAGCCTTCATCTATGCTATGCTTTCTCTTATGCTATAATTAAAACAATTTTCAGTTTATATTTAAATACTGGTTCTGAGGATGAAAGCAGCTACATAGCCTAAGCTCTGTATGGTTACGCTTTTGTATCTTAAGCATTTTTATATTTCTTGGATTCTGGCAGCCCTACCGGATTCACCCCTCGTATCTTTGAGATCAGTTAGTAGCTGCGAGTAAGTGCTTGGATAAGTGTGGCGTATTATTTTTTATTCTTTTTTTTTAAGTAATAACCCCCTTTTAAACAAAATGGATGCAAATAAAGTTGTGAGAAAATGCGATTGTATTATTAAAAAATTATTAAAAAGGATCGTAATCTTTTACATTAGCGACTCGGCCGTTTTTGGTTGTTGTTTTTCGTTCCAAATTGAACGATATCAGTGTGTTCCCTCGTTCGTTATGTATTTGATTATTCGTATGTTTTTGGTCACTGGAAGCCAATATAATTATTTGGTTATTCGTATGTGTTTGGTTACTGGAAGCCTGTTTCAAGCCATACTATTGGTTACCATATGAGTTGGGCTTCGCCCCCTGCCCCCATACCCCGCCCCGCTCGCCCTCAGGAACAAGAAAATAAACGAAAGATTTGGGAACAAAGGACGAATAATTATGGGATAACAGGAAAAAAGTTCCGAGTCGCTAATGTAAAAGATTACCAAAAGAAAGTTCAGTGCGATGACTTATAATGAAAAAGAAACTATTATTAAAACAGGTAGGCCTACGCCAAGACTAGATGTCATCCAAAACTGTTGCACTCACAAATACAATGTAGGCCAATATAATAGAAATTCTTGGCTAGTTGGTCGTGCATACTTACAGAAGTTATTTTAACGTTTAAATAATGTTTTAAAAGAATAACTTAAAAAAATAACATTTAAATAAAGTGAGTAGCTTAAAATTTTATATTTTTAATGAACAAAATATTTAATTCAATTAACATATTTATTTTTGTAAGACTTTAATTGCTTCCTAAGTCACCGTATGCCACTGATCTCACACAATCTCTCCTACTACCCACTTCCCCTCTTTTCCCCCTCCCACTTATGTACCTCTCACTCACCTCCCCTATCCCCTCACCACTCTCTACCTCTCAATACTATTTATCTCCCCTCATTAATATTTCACTCTCATTATCTACCACACACTCCCCCTCTCCCCCTCCTTACTTTCTGCCTCTCACTCCCCTCTCTCCACTCACAGCCAGCCTTGGTTTAAACCAGGGGTTCCCCTCCCCCAACCTGACCGTTTCCCGTAAGGCGAAATGGCTGCGCGTCCCCACGGAGTCGTTAGATTCACAGCAGGCAATACCCCTGAAGTGGTCGTGAGGCCGTCTTTCAAAGTTCCTAAAGCTCATCCCCGAAAGGAGAACTGCACCAAAGCAGCATCGGCAAATACACCCACATCGAGTGATAGCCTGGGTGACTCGAAGAACGTGGATCCTCCAAACCCTCGCCTCCGAAGCCACCTCGCCTCCGAGGCCACCCCGCCTGCCTAAGGTCTCGAGGTGGGGAGAGGAAAGGACTCACATGGAGAACCTAGCCTCCCCAAGGTCTCGAGGCGGGGAGAGGAAAGGACTCACATGGAGAACCTAGCCTCCCCAAGGTCTCGAGGCGGGGAGAGGAAAGGACTCGCATGGAGAACCTAGCCTCCCCCAATAAGTCCTCCGGCAAGTGTACGGCCATTCCTGTGAGGGTCTTCTCTTCATAGAGGGACCCTGGAGGGAATATTCCTTCAATGCAATTGCCGCGGACTCCGAGCCAACTGGGAGGAACTGCGGAGGCTCCTCTCCTTCGTTTTCCCTTAGCTATCTTTTTGCAGGAGACCATGCTAGGCGTATGCCCCGTGCCTACCCTCCCGAGTTATAAGGGTTTTGCGACCTCACCACCACGGGATGGGAGCGGGGCAGGAGGATGCGCCATTTACACCTAGCTTAATGTCTCTTTTCTTCTCCTCGCTTCAGATACCTCCTTTCAGCCAGCAGCTGTGCAGCTGCACCTGGATAGGAGGTATACTGTAATTTCTGCGTACATTCCACCGTCAACCGACTTTGACGTGGGGGACTTCCGCCTCGTCGTGGCACGGTTGTCGAGGCCCTTCTCTTGCGCGGGAATCTGATCGGTAGACACCCCCTCTGGAGATACTGCGCATTAATCACAGGGGTAAGGTTCTACCTGACATGATAGACAAGCTTGTTATGGGTGTTTTAAATGTGGATGATCTTACGCATCACTACCGAGAACCGCTTTATTTTTCTGTTTCGATCTATCTTTGTGCTCTCCGGATACACAGCCTAATTTTGGGTAGGGGATAATTAATGACTTTCATGGTAGTGATCACTTCCCCATTCAACTATCATTTGCTGGGCTGCTGCCGCCTGAGAGCCCGCCCCGTTGATGCTTGGCGCGGACATGGTGATCCGCATTTTAGGAAATGAGTGATTTCTCTGTCTCAGTCGAGGAGTTTATTTCGGTGGATGATGCCGTTGAGTTCTTCTCCAGCAACCTCATCGTCTTTGCCCTAACTAATATACCTAGAACTTCTGGCCGTTTTAAACGCCGACCGTTTCCGTGGTGATCAGCCAAGTGGGAGACAGTCATCAAACAGAAGCGTTATGCCTACATGCGCTATAAGCGCCGCCCGAAAGAATTCACTGACGGTGAGATTCGTGGAGCTAGGGCTAGGTTTTATTATGTTCCGAATCACGCTCAGTGCTCTTCCTTGCGGGCAGACGTGTCTTAAATTAACGGAAAGACCCCCTTAATAGAAGTGTGGAAGCGAGTCAAAAGAATTCGGGGCAAGTTCTCGCAGCACCTCATCCCGTTCCCTGGGATAATAGACCGTAATCTCGGTCTTCGCGTCCATGGGGGAGTCCTTCGCTACCGATTTCTCCGCATTTTCTTGCCGAGAGGCCGCTCGGCTAGTAACAGTTCTCCAGAGGCGGAGAATCCTTCGAAAACAGGTTTAAATTGAGTGAGTTATGTTCCGCGAATACTTCCTCTGGTCAGGACGATGTCCATTTTGCCATGCATAGACACCTGGGTGAGCGAAGTACGGCATTTCTGTTAGATTTGTTCAACAGGATCTGCGTAGAGGGTATCATCTTAGACTCCTGGCGAATTGCTATTGTGCTCTCTTTTTGCAAACCGGGAAGAGATCACTCTATCCCGGCCGGTTTCTGCCCAACTTCTCTAACATCCTGCCCTTGGAAGTTGATCATTAATTGGTAAATGTTAGATTAACGTTTTTTTCTTTACAGCGGAGGCCACCTGTTTTCCCCACAGTGCGGCTTCAGCAAGTTCCACTCAACGTTGTAGGCTCTGCCTCGCCTGGAAAATGCCGTCTGCGAGGCCTTTCTTCGTAGAGAGAACTACGGCAAAGTGTTTTTCGATCTGGATAAGGCCTATGATACCGCCCCATGATACAGTATTATGGAGACTCTCCACACGATGGGGGCAAGGGGACGTCTCCCAAACTTTATCTCTGAATTTTTGCGAGATCGTTGAATGCGCGCACGACTGTGGGGCTCGGGGTGCTTTCGGACCCAATGGAGCAGGAAAAAGGTGTCCTGCATGGAAGTGTTCTCAGTCTCACACTCTTTGCCATGAACATCAACGTCATCACCTCGGTGCCACTGGAAGATATTCTCGCTACGCTGTACGTGGAAGAACTTTCAATCCCTTTTAGCGCACCCCAGATGTCAACTCAGGAGCGTCGACTCTACCAGGCATTGAACCGCGTCTCTCGATATGCCGAAGCGCACAGGCTTCGGTTTTTCTTAGCCAAGACTAAGGTAGTGCACTTATGCCGCCCTCCACGGCCTCACCCTGACCTGGACCATTTCTAAATAGGGTTGGCCTGGACGCGGTGGACTCGCACAGTTTCCATGTGTCTTGTTTTGACTGAAGCCTAACCTATGAGGCTCATTTTTACAGCCTAAGGGTCTTCTATATCTGTGTATGGATATTCTTCGTCCCGTGACGTTCAGCACCTTGGATGCTGATAAGGCTACTGCTTTACTTTTCTATCGATCCTTTGTTCGTTCGAAGCTTGACAATGGATGCGAGTTGTAGGCATCCGCTTCAGAGCGTTTATTGCCAAAGATAGACTCAATCCGCCATACAGGTCTTCGTCTAACGACCGATGACTTCCGGAAGTCCCACATATAGATCCTATTCGTCCATCCTGGGCAGATGCCACTCGCCCTGCTCCTTACAGTGTACACTATTCGGCTGTACGCACGAGCCCGGCGACTCTCTCAGTCGCCAACAGCTCTCACTGCATCGGCAGATGATCTCGACAGTGCATATGCTGACGAGAGACGCCAGTCATACCCTAAGCCCTGTTTTTTAGGGCTGTGAAACTCATTCGAGGGTTCGGTATAGCTCTCGTGCCGTTGACTTCCCTTGTTTGGCCCAAGACGACGCCTTTGACTATTTTTAGCCACGCCTCTGCTCCCAAGGCTTCTACATCGCAGGCAGTATTGCGTTCGGCCTTTTTTGAGCACACTCCATGGCATGCTGAAACCAGGCCAGTCTATACGGATGGCTCCAAGTCCCAAGAGGGGGTTGGTTTCAACGCCATATCCCGTCTGTTTGAAGTCAGCGGGGCTCTGTCAGGCGCTGCGTCTATCTTTCACGGCCGAGCTGGTTGCAATACATCGCTCCGTACGAGAGATAACGCGTCGTGCCCGGTGCCTAGACCGAATTTTGATTTATAGCGGTTCACAACTCACTCAGAATGCTTTCAGGGCATTTAAATCTCCGCTTTCCCTTTTGCGTGATTTCCGTGACGCCACGGTTTTGACGAGCTGGGCGGGTGTCGACATTATCTTCCGCTTGGTTCCTGGACATGTAGGAATTGCGGGGAATGAGCACGCTGATGAGGAAGCCAAAGAGTCCGCGAGAACTGGGCGACCAGACCAGCGTTTACCTTTTCTTCCCACCGATTACATGGAAGGAATCCGGGCTGCTTGCCAAAGAAGATGGGAGATCCGCCTAGGGGAACTTAAAGTTACCTGTGATTGCATAGCGACTGCTTTCATGTGCCTACCCCTCAAAGCCGCGACCACTTCAGGTTACTTTCTGTCGTCTCCGAATTGGATACACTCACGGGACACCCCTGTTTTACGGAACCTTATTGCGTCGACTGCGTTGTCTCCTAAATTGTTCAGCACATTTTTGTTGAGTGCCCCAGTCTTGGTGATCTTTGCGCACGTTATATGTCCCGGTTCAGACGAGCGGAGTCGCTTCCGATTGTCCCTTGTACTTGGGACGGGTTCGTGTACACAGACTTGTGTACTCTATGACTTTTTGGAGGAGGCTGGCCTCCTCCATTTTATTTGACTCTGTTGTAGGTCGCATGATCCTGCGCCAGGGGTAGGTGGGCCTCCCCCCAACTCTGGAGCGTGCTTTCTTCTTGTTGCTTTTTACTTATCTTGTTTTTTTTTGTTTTTATTTGTTGTTGTTTTTAGCTTTTCTTAGCCTTTGTTCCTTTTTTATCTTTGTTATTTACATGTTGTTTCTTGTCTTTTAATCTAGCCTAGTTGTCGGGGTACACCACTATACCATAGACTACTCCTATATTATGTGGGGGTGACTTAATCACAGGCTGCAACGTGAACCATTTAAGGACTGTTCGCAGGGATTAACGACCGACTAGGAGGCAACACATGAGGCGTTGGGTTTCAAATCCCTAATAATCAGACAGTGTGCATAAATGGTTGGCGAGATTTACTTGAATAGGCCGAGAGTATAGTTCAAGGTTAGTTAAAGATGAAACAACAAAAATATAATTTTATTTACAAAGATCAAAATAAGAATAATAATAGGCAAAAGGGAATTATTTAAATTAAAATAGTCTTTTGATAATTATTATGAGGAGGGATTCTCAAATAGAATTAATTGACTAATGTTACTAGGCTCAGATCAAAAAGGGGATCTTGGCAATACTAATAATGAACGGGGTTTCAGTCTTGCGTGTCGGTGACTTCGACGAAGGTCCTTCTTGCAATGAGGCTAGCGGGGAATGATCCGATGAAGCGAGTGGGGAACTATCTGACGAGGCAAGTGGGCCACGATCCGATGAGGCAAGTGGGGCACGGTCCAAATAAGGCAGGTGGCGAAAGATCCGAACCAAACTTCCGATGAAGATAGCCAATCTTCAAAGATGACGCTTGACGGGAAATGTGGGAATAATCGTAATTTCACTGGAAGAGGAAACTTCTTTTCCTCAAAAGTAATCGATGGAGATTTTCTTCGGTTCGATAAAACAAAGGGAGACTGATGCACAAATTCAAAGGCTTCCCGTTTACAGAAGCTGCCAATTGACTGAGGTAGAATCACGGTGGAGAAAGTCTTGCTGTCTGACGAACGCTCACGGGACTTACTTAGACTTGAGACAATGAGGACGGCCTTGAGGTGCGGGCTGGACTCGTCGAACTACAGAACAACTCGAGTATTTGTATGCCCGATTCTTAGGGGGACGAGGGAATTTGGAGAAAGCAGTCACAAGCTCCAGACATCTTAACACGGAGGCGGAGTCGATTCATCATTTAGCAGCAAGGGGCGAGACAGAGCGGCTTTTTCTCGCCTCGTCACTGGGCGGGATGAGGCTTGGGACGAGTTCGCAGGATTGGGGAATATTTCCCCACTGCGCTCAGGAGTCAAAAATTCGTGAAAGTTCGAACAGGAAATGACGTCGTCCACGGCATTGTACTATCACACGTGGTCTCCAATAAATTGGGAGGGGGGGGGGCAGAGGTTGTTCTTTTACACTAGTATTAGGCCGTAGCGTGAGTTCGGTGACTTTTGCCCTAGTAGGCCGTCGCCAGATGGCTCTCCAAAAAAAATATCATGTCTCAGCTGGAATGTGGATGTATTTCAGAAACTGAGGTTTATGACTAAATATAATAAGTGGTTACTAGAGACTAAGTCTTGGCCGAGAGCGTCGAGATGTGGAAAAATGAAAGAATTCAAAACATATTTTGGCACAAGAATTGACTCTCTTAGGATCTTTGGGATGCAACACACTCGAATACCGTTTAATCTCAATAAGAATAGGATGTATTATCCTAAAGATTTTATGAACGCTGAACATCATAAAGAAATCTGACGCTTCCTGAATTACATTTGGATTGTACTTTAGTACTGCACTTGATTTACTGTCATATATGTATGCCAAAATTAAGTATGTGCAGAGTTATTAATTGTAATTATACCATTGCATATTACTATTTATTATTATTATTATTATTATAATGTATGCGGTCAATTGGCGTTTTATATATATATATATATATATATATATATATATATATATATATATATATATATATATATATATATATATAGATGCCAATATTAAGTATGTGTAAAGTTATTAATTCATATTATACTTTTGCATATTACTATTTATTATGATTATTATTACTATTATTATTATTTTTGGCGTTCAATTAGCGTCATATATGTATTTATGTACGCCAAAGTTAAGTCTGTGTAGTTATTTATTGTAATTTCTCCTCTACATATTTCTAGTTTGTTATCATTATTATTATTATTATTGACATATTATTATTCTTTGTATTATTTTATTATTAATATATTATTATTATCATCCTATTATTATTATTATTATTGTATGCGTTGATTAGTTCCTTATATTTATGCCAATATTAAATCTTTGTCGAGATATTAATTGTTATTTTACCTTTGCATATTTCTAGTTTTAATAAATTCCAGATGCTTAAAAAATTTCCAATATTTAGTTGCTCCACATATTAAGAAGGATTAGCTTAGCAATATAATATATTGCACTAGCAATATCCTAACAAATTAAAATATCTTAGCGATTATATAATCTCCACCGATTTACCTTGTCAATAAAAACTAATAGTTTCCTTTTATGCTAATGCTCTAGTTGTCCGCCAAATTTGCTAGAAATCGGTCCTATAGTTGCTCACAAGTATGTAGATCTGGTTGACTTTAAAAATTCCAACAAGGTCTGCGCCGAAAATGGTCTGCGCCGAAAGGGTCTGCGCCGAAAATGGTCTGCGCCGAAAGGGTCTGCGCCGAAAGGGTCTGCGCCGAAAATGGTCTGCGCCGAAAAGGTCTGCGCCGAAAATGGTCTGCGCCGAAAGGGTCTGCGCCGAAAGGGTCTGCGCCGAACTAGACCATTTCCTAAAAATTCCCATAAACGAAGGAGTTGGCTGAGGATGAGGTCTTGTAAATATTCACCGTGGACTTAATTTTAATTAATTAAGGTTTCTTCTAAGTACTTGGAATTAGAGATTTATCTGATGGCGGTAGGCTGTTGGACAGTGCTTAGTGTTTAACGCCCTTTCACCAGTAAACAGATCTATTTAGTCGTTGGAAGGAGGGAGGAGGTCCGACAAATGAAGAAAAAAAGTAAAAGAACTGAAAAAAATATTAGTAAAAGTTCTATAGACGAGAGGGGTAGACGCATTTAAAGCCTAGTGGGTACAGTTTGTACGGAGTAAAAGTACTGAAGTGTACAAATTTAGATCCATTGTGGGGTTCTCCACCATTGGAATGAGATCGATCCTAGTGACTATCGAGTTGCTAGAAACTTGTTTGACAATTCTGCGTCAAACCCGTGCGAGATTGCGCGAAGCGCAACAGTTGCGAAAGCTATATATTATAAACTAGCAATGCATCAGTAACTTCATCCTACATTCACTACCATCCCATCAACACACACACGTTTTAAACAATGTTTTCTATCTATCCTATTCTTCTCTACACATTCTAACTTTATGCTATCTTATCTTATCTAACTACTGTATGTTCAGTTAAAGGGAAGTCAGATATCTTCTTTAAGGTAGTCTGCGAGACTCAAGCATTTGCAAGGTGAGCTTTCCGTGGGAAAATCCGAGAAGTTAAAAAAAATTAATTTGACGATTTCTCAATGACCAACCCAGATCGCGCGTGTTTGACCCACGGTCAACGCGGTTTGGTCATTGATGAAGGAAGAAAGACTTCTTTCTCTCTCTCTCTCTCTCTCTCTCTCTCTCTCTCTCTCTCTCTATATATATATATATATATATATATATATATATATATATATATATATATATCTCCTGGGATATTGTATGAAAAACCTAGATGTATTTTGGGTAATGACATAGGCCCTCTTAGCCGAATTTAGATACTCTGTTCATCTCTTTTATGGTTGGGTTAAAACTAAAACCATACAAGAGAATTAGCTGATCTGGTATCTAACCCTTCCCCATGGGCAACGAGAAATCGAGTATATGTATAAACACGATTTATATTTCAATCGAGACTTTCATGCTTGTCCAACGAGGCCAGTTTGGTTGATTCACATTTGTTTTATTAATATGTTTTCAGCCGAAATTGTGGGGGTCATATTGGATATTTTGTGTAGGCTTGAGCCTTGTGTAAATTCATTATAATAATATTAAAATATTATGGTAGCCAATACAGCTTTCACATTTACTCACCTTCCTTTAGAAGGACAAACGTCTTTGTGTCAGAAAATTGCATCTGCTGCATCGAGGGATTGTAGGTGTGAATAATTTCTACTTTTTGCCTGTTGACACTCAGGGTGTGTCTCTAGTCGTCGGCAGAAACGCTCGTGGTCTATTGCCCCTGCGAAATGATTCAAAGAGCAAGATACCGGGCTGAAGAGAGCATGGGAAACCTTACTACCATCATTATCAAACCAAGTTCAAATGCGCTATTTTTAACACAAATTGGACCTGCAATTCTTGAAATAATAATCATCCACCCCTGATTTCTAAGAGGCAATGAAGGACGAGGGGAGGAGGAGGTGTCTCTCAAACAAATCAAATAGGCGAAATTACATAGGATTTGCCGTGGCTCTTGGTGAGGAAATCAATTGGTCAGTTCATTTTTCTTAGATTCATTCGCCCCGACACACGCTGAGGAGGGAAAGGAAATGGATTAAATTCAGAGGGAAAGAGGAGGAGAGGCACTCGCTGGGGCAAGGAAGAGGAATAGCCACCAATGAAGGAAATGGCGAATGAATAAAAGAGGAAAAAAATCAGTGAAAAATTTAAAAAGTACCTTTATTAGGGTGGGAGTTGATGTCAAAATTACCAGGTCTAAGTCCATTCCAATGTGCTCAGATTCTCATAAGTAGAAACTTGAACCAACATGTGTGTATGAAAAAAAAGGAGAAGTGAAGAGGAGAGAAAAGGAAGTAATAGATAAAGATGAGGGTGAAAAATAAGCAAATATAACAAGAATCATCAGTACACCATGCCCCTTAACTCTAAGGGATTGAAGGATGTAAATGAGAAACAACGCAGAAAGTCCGTAAAAATAGTGATGAAGCAACAGGGAGAGAAAATGTGTGGAAGACCTAATCGCTGATCCAAGACACTGAGGGCCAAAGATTACAAAGCGCCCAGAAAAAAAAAAAATCAAGGGAATATACGTCTACAAGTACAACTGATATTTTTTTTTATTCACGCGCATAGAAGTATTTACCCCCCCCCCTCCCCCACACCTCTACCTACACACAACCGCGCAACGCAACGAACAGAGCAAATGAATTTTTATCCATTTAGAAAATCAGATTTGGGAACTGGGAAGATAGCGTCTCCCACCCTCTCACTCATTTCGGGGGATAACTGAACTACGATAGCCTGTTCAAGGTTGACCTTCGCGTACTTCCGTATCCTATCAGGGAAAGTGTGTGAACGGGACTTCCTACCCCCCGCCCTCCCCTTTGTATTTCTACAGCCGTTATGTATATCCACTTTCATTATATTTTCCTCGCTTCTTTTTTTTTCTGCGCCTTCAAGAATGTAAGACGCCATCGCTCCTAGAAGGGGTAAAAATTTCCCTCCCGTTGGAAACCCGAAATCCTGCGAATCAAACGGAACTTCGCTACCAGTACAAAGCTGGCGTGATTGAATGGGTCCTATGGCTGCCTAAAACGAATGGGTTTCTCTGTTCATACTATTGAGTTCTTTTGCTTTTTGAATGAACTTGTTCCTTGAGGGCGACCAAGTTGACTGAAGGACAGTTCGCTGATTACTTGATATTTTTTGACGATACATTTTCTTCTTTTGTTTGTCATTCTTTCGTTCCCGCTGATCTAAGCGCCTGTGTCCTCTCAAGTGAACGACGCTATTTTCAAATTTTAGTTAACTTTCCGCGCAACTCTCCGAAAGCGTCTAACTCATGCGCAGTCTTCCCTTAAAATCTCCAATTACGATGGGTACACGTCGATGTCATGGATAATTTCTTCCTTTGTGGGTCCTCCTTCCTAATATACCCCACCGATACCTTCCACTCCTCTTCTTATTAACTATTCCCTCCCCCAACCTCCTCCTCTCTCTCCCTTCCTACCTTCTTAGTATTGGCCTAAACTAAATGGCATGCACACAACCCTTCAATGGTAGCGTGACGGCAGCAGTGTGTGCCCAGACGTGTTGCTGAGCAGAAGGGAAAACTGTGTGTGGCGTGGCGTCGCTGGGGTAAGAGCGTATACACATCAAATCCTCCACCTCTCCTCGTAGTCGCGCAAATGGTGTTCCCAATCAGTGGTGTTTGACCGTACAGTAGTTTCTGGGGTGTCTTTGCGCGCGCTTGCAAACGAGAACAATTTCGCGGCGGTGAAAAAGGTTTTTGAAACAAGAGGGTCACTATGAAGTTATTGTTGGTGGGATGTTCTAATTCTTGATTTTTGCAGTGAATAGTTCGTGTTTTTCCCTCCGATGGTCTTAATTCGTATTTTTTTTTGTTTTTGTTTTTTAACAATTTAAATAAGACAAAAGTGAAGAGAAATTAACGGGCAGTTTTTAACCGCTGCTAACTATGATCGTGATAGATTCATTAATTATATGAGTTCTCTTGCCAGTAGCAGATCCTATCCACTTAAAATTACTGCTCTGCGCTGTTACTAGGTTCTGTGCAATTGTTGTATAACTTGACCTGCTCTTGCAGAAGGACGGGAATTTCAAAGGCAAAGGGTATAAGGAAGAACTTGCCAAGGACTTTATGAAAATTTGATTGAAAAAACAGGGCGATGAGATTGATCGTTGTGTTGAGCTCCGTTTCATGATGAATACTAAACATAAAAACTGGCACTTGCCCGTTGTTAAGGGGTTCTTGGCTCCAATTTTTATAACTTTGATTGCAACGGTTCTCGTTTGCTTTGTAAATAAGTGGAATTGGGAACCTATTCGAAAATTATCAAGGAGATCGGTAAATTCTGAAGATCAGTTTGATGATTTACGAAGCCAACCTGATCAGCAACATGACACGCTCACTGGTAAGTAAACCAATTAAAACATAGAGGAAGTTTACCGTGACATGAATAAGATGTTCTTAGTAACATAGCTGAAGATTGATGTCAGTCTCTTTGGCCTAATCTAAATTACTTCTATCGTGTGCAGAAAGAACTACGCATTCTAGCAATTACATATTCATATAAGCACCGTACATGTACACGAATAAGGAAAGGAAGATATAGATAAAAATGATTTGTCATAAGATTAGTTGCCTTTAACTCAGCCACCCGTGGACATATGCATATAGCAAAGTGCCTCCTTTTCTTGTCTAGATATCATCTAAATTGCATTTAACCAAACTTGGACTTAATTGAAATAATTCAAATGAATGAAAGTGGGTGACCTTAAAAAAAAGAAGTAAATTGTACCTCTTTTGGCTTCTTTGACAGTTAATTAAATATGGAGAATTGAAGTAAGCATTGCCCTGCAAAATACATATCACCCATTTGCAATTCATGTGGCTATACTTAACACATACACACGATTATGGAGTATTGATGTGAATCAAAAAGTTTCTTCAGTGCTATTAAATCGATAGAAAATTTTAACTGAAGAAAAAGAAAGATAGGGAAGAAATATTTGCGATAACAAAAGGATAACAATGACCAATTTCGACTGGTTCTTATTATATCGACTTCTTTCATTCTCTTTTTTTTATTTTGCTTTTGCTAATGGCAGGTTAGGCTCTGCTTAATTATGGGGTTCGGCGAAGCTCAGGCCATAGAAAGGATAGAAATGTTCACCTTCGTTATTCTTTGGCAATTGTTGGATACGAAATTTATTTTAGTTGTTATTCATTTCTACAGTTAATCAAAATAATTCAACTTCAGAAAATGAATTTGGTTTACCTGCAGTGATTAATAAGTTAAAAAGCTGAGGATTTTTCAATTTTTAGCAAGAACTGTTGGTTCGTTAATCATTCGATGTTTTCCTTTTTTGTTCACTGAGTTTGTTTTCCTTATGTATTTTTATTCAAATCATTTTGATAAGAATGAATTCTAATTTTTATTTAAGGCTAGATAATGGATTATATTTTCCTGATTTTCCTAAGGAAGTTAAAAAAATCTGATTTAAGATTAAGAAAAATCACTTAGACTTTGTGTCAATTGAAACGGATTTTAGGAGATAAATATCGCTTGCCATTTTGGGGCGACCGAGTTGTGGCTTCCTGAATTAAAAGCGGATTAATTTTATGTTGAAATAATGATATTGGAAGCTTGTTTATGCACTGCTCTGATTAGACCTTTTGGACATTCATTGTCGAGCATTTTGACAAGGAAAGATAATCACAATCCTCCAATTTGTTCACTTTTCTCTGATCTGTTATTATGTCTTGTATATTTTTGTTTCATCAAAAGCACTCTTTTGTTTCCGAAGCCATTACTTATGATCGGTGTGTTTTTTTGTACTCCTAGCTATTATTTAGCATTCTTTTAACATCTCGTTTCTTCAGCTTATATATGTGTTCGATCAGTCAGTTAAATCGGACTAAGAAAAGTTGATATAGGATTTACCGGACTTTAGCCGCCTCCTTTTCAATGGAGACCTGAATCACGTGGGATCCGAACTACAGATGTCTACAGCATATGGCATCACCCATAAAATAGACCCGAATCAGGATACCAAACCGATGTGGCTTAACTTCGTCAAATCGGAAATTGTTTCCACTCGGCTAAACCGAGGCCACATTTTTCTCCCCAAACTGATTGTTGATGCATCGCTTCATTTTCATGGCTTTATTATTCCTGCGACGCCTCAGATCGATCGTTCTGCTTCACCTTTGGCACACTAAGATTGTACCTTGGGGCAGAGGGGTGGGGGTGGGGGTATACTGTACCTTGGGGCAGGGGGAGGGGTCTACCTATTTACTCGTGGTTCCCTTGAGCATTTAGGGTTGATTCTTATAACGATGGATGGATCGCAACTATTTTGGAGACTAGTGGTTCGGGGGGGGGGGGGGACGGGCTGATTTAAGCTAGATTTCCTCTTTGTTTTATTTAAAAAAATATATTTTTACTATTGTTGCTTAACACTAAAAAGCAAAAAACAAACGAGGGCATCTGCGCCAGAAAGTTTGTAAGAAAATGGTGAAGATGGAGGAAGATGAAAGATATGTGGTCGCCGAACCCCTGCGGCCGGGAGAGCCACAATCCTCCTCCAGACGTCAGCTGCCGCACTGTTGGTGGAGCGATGCGGAATTGAACACTACGACCCCGCAAGAGGAGCGGAGGGGGGTAGGGGGATAACAGGTGTAACGCCCTTGCTACACCTGAAACCTGGAGCAGCGGCGCGCCCTCCCGACCCCAGTGCCCTAAGTGACACTGGTGCGCTCTCTCAGCTCGTCTTTGGCACCTCTAAATCTCCCACTATGTTTCCTGTGCCTGCTTAGACCCAGCAAAGGGCGAAAGAGGGCGTTAAACTTTCTTTTAAAAATACCAGATTTATTCATGTATATAGTAATGATTGTTTGTTGTCATTAAATTAATATATTAATCTTCCCCATTTAGGCCCCCATTTCAATTTTGGGGTGGTGGTGGGGGTCTTTATCTTGCTCAATTGATGCAGCAGTTGTTTAATCCTAATCAATAGTTATAAGTCCTCATCATTGTTTACTTTCCTCACGTTTCCTTGAATCTTTATTTTATTGTTAACACTATTTTCCTTTAAATCCCTATTTCATTGTTTACTTTTCTCGATGGTTACTTAAAGCTCTACAATAGTGTTTACTTTTCTCACTAAGTTTCCCTTAATCTCTATTTCATTGTTTACTCTCATCCCTTTCCTTGAATCTCTGTCATTGTTTACTCTCATCACTGTTCCCTTAAATTGCTATATCATTGTTTGCTTTCATCACTGTTTCCATAAATAACTATTTCCTTTTGTACTTTTCTCATTGTTTCCTTAAATCCCTTATTGTTTACTTCCCTCGCTATGTTTACTTAAACCTCTATATAATTGTTCACTTTCCTTACTATGTTTCCCTAAATATCTATTCCATTGTTTACTTTCTGCGTTGTTTCCTTAAATCTCTATTTTGTTGTTTACTTTCGTCATTATATTTCATTAGATCTCTAATTCAGCATTTAGTTTCCTCACTCTTTCCTTAAAACTCTATGTTATTGTTTACTTTCCTCACTGTTTCTTTAAATATTTATTTCATTGTTTATTCTCCTCACTTTTTTTCCTTAAATCTCTATTTCATTGTTTACTTTCTTCAATATTTTACCTTATATCTCATCGATTGTTTAATTTCTTCAGTTTCCTTAAATCACACTTTATTTGTTTACTTTTGTCACATTTTGTTAAATCTCTATTTCATTCTTTACTTTCCTCCGTGTCTCCTTAAATCTCTTTCATTGTTTACTTTCTTCATTATTTTTCCTTATATATATCCATTGTTTACTTTGTTCAGTTACCTTAAAATCTCAATTTCTTTATTTACTTTTCTCACGTTTCCTTAAAACTTTATTTCATCATTTACTTTCTTTACTTTTTCTATATATCTCTATTTTATTGTTTACTTTTTAGTATGCTTCCTTAAATCTGTATTTCTTACTCTTCTTATTGTCTTCTTAAATTTCGATTTCATTGTTTACTTTCTTCACTGTTTCCTTAAATCTCTATTTGTTTGTGTAATTTCCTTAGTGTTTCCCTGAATCTCTATTTAATTGTTTACTTTCTTCACTATGTGCCCTTAAGTCTCTATATCATTATTTACTTTCCCCACTGTTTCCTTAAGTCTCTATTCCATTCTTTACTTTCCTCGCTATCTTTTCTTAAAACTCTATTTCATTGTTTACTTCCCTCTTATATTGTTTCAATGAAATTCTATTTCATTGTTTACTTTCCTTAGTATCATCATTTAATCTTTATTTCATTGTTTATTCTCCTACTGTTTTCTTTAATATTTATTTTATTGTTTACTTTCTTCACTGTTTCCTTAAATCTCAATTTCATTGTTTACTTTTTCAGTTTCCGGAAATTTCTATTTCATTGTTTACTTTCTTCACTATGTTTTCTTAAATCTCTATTTTTGTGTAATTTCCTCAGTGTTTCCGTGAATCACTATTTCATTGTTTACTTTCTTCATTATGTGCCCTTAAATCTCTATTTATTTTTTTACTTTCCTCACTGTTTCCTTAAAAACTCTTGCATTGTTTACTTCCCTCACTATGTTTCATTAAAACTCTTTTTCATACATTTTTGTGTGTGGCTGTCAATTCGTCATTTTTGTCATCAGACAACATGGCAAACCGATAGTGAAAGAAACCTTGAATGTGAATATTAATTCCCTTAGATTTATTTTACTTATTCTCAAAATTGGTTTCCATAGTCTTTGTAAAAAACGTGTTCTCCTTTTGTACTAGATCATATCGCAAGAGCATGGGAACGAAATAAGTTCGTGGGTTTTTTTTTACTACACCACATCTCAAGAGAAGGGGAACGAAATAAGTTCAGTTTTCTTTTGTTCTGTGGTTGCTGATATCCCTGAGTCACAAAGTTCTGACGTGTGTTTATGCGCGCTCTTTTTGTATCAAGCCTAAGTTTATAAGTTACAGGAAGGTGGTGTTTATATTATTGCAATTCTCTCGTCTCCTCATTTCTAGTCGTGAATCATTTTATTTTGGGCAGATTTATAATTTTATTCATAAATGGGATATTTACGTTTTCGTTGGTGCAGACTTTTCTTTTAATGTGCTGCTTCTTGTGTGCGTGTGTGTGTTTACATAAGGATTGGTTAACGCCTTTTCGTCCCTGTACTTTCACGTTGTTTCTTTTCAAGATCTCTTCTGGCTTATATACATTGCAATAGCACCTTCATCACTTATTGAGGTGGTGCCGGTCAGATTCCCCTAGTTATCACGTATCCCTAGTGCGTCACAAATCCCTAGTTAATGGGGGACTAGTTTTTCTGAGTGTCATGTACCGCATAACCTGTTTATTGGTCAGGGTGGGTGGGCAATGGGCATTGGTGTCATCCAGCTAGGATCATCTCTTTCTTTGCTGGTTTAAAGTCGTTCCGGTTTGGTCACTCACGCACGAGCAATAACACACACACACAGACACACACAACAGAAAACAGAACCTTTACACAACATATTACTTTTACCTTACCATGATAATTTCTTGTATGTAGTACCTATGTTAAAACAACTTGATATAAATTGAATTTTTATATACAATTTTACATTAAAAAATATGTTAATAATACACAGCCTAAGGAGCGATAATAATGTAATATATATTATACTTTATTTAGATTGTCATTTATTCTATGTAGGTCAAACTTCTAAAAATAGCTCTGTAAGAATTAAGCAACATCAAAATGCAGTATCTAAGGGATATACAAATAATGCTCTGGCCGTCCACAGGTTTAAGATGGGTCACCAGATTAACTGGTCAAAAACAGATACCATAATGCATATAAATGATTTTATTAGCAGAAATATCTGTGGATCGTTCCTAATCTCCAGCACAAAGGAGAGAAATGTAAATATTAGCCCCTGTTTGTTTTCTTTAGATCGAGTCCTATCCTTCTTCCTCAGATCAAACTTATCAGAGGTCCTAAAAAAAATCTGACCATCTGATTTTATAGGGAAAACATTGCTTTGTATAAATACCGTGTCTCTCTATTTCATAAACCACTGTGAGTTTGAAAATGTTATTAAGATAACGAAAGTACTAGCTCCAATCAATCTTTCTTTTTCCCTACGTGGTACAACCAAATATTTATACTTATTCACGTGTTACCTCTCGTGATTTTTACCTATATATATATATATATATATATATATATATATATATATATATATATATATACAGCCTTGGCCAAAAGTATTAGGCCACTCTAGTGTTTCTGGTTTCTGCTATCTCAATGTTAATGAAACTCGTGGACATGGTGGTTTACGGTATATTTAACAATATACATTAGTTTTAACATTTGGTTGACCCTCTGTCGTAGAAAAGGCTCCCAACGATATACTATATATCTATTCTTTGTGGGGATTATTCTATATTCGAGTGCGGGATTTTAATCAATATACTTAAGAAGTGGAACGGAGCCCAAGGATAAATAATATTGCAAGCATTAATAAACTAGAATTTTATTAATTAAACTAACAAAAATAACACATGGAAAATATTTACATGACCGGGGATTAAAATGAGAGATGCACATGAAATGAAAAGCTCATAGGATAAAGTTGACTAAGCGGTGGATTAAAATTTGGAGGGATTTAAAATGACAAAACAAACAAGAAGGGAAGGTGTCCACTAAATCCGTGTTAAAGAACGGAGTTACGTTGGCAACAAAGTTAAATAATTAAATGCAATTCGTAGCTTACGTATTTATAAGGTCGGCGTGCAGGTGAAGGCGATTTGAAGGAATGGCTTCGGTCCGACTGGTGATTTCCTTCCCGGGAGGAGGGGTTTTTAGGGGGGGTTGTCCTTAACGAGGAGGAAAGGACAGACTTCGAGGAGTATGAGCGAAGTGGGGCTCGGAAGTACAAGCGATCCTTGAAACAGGATACCGGAGATGTGCTGGATGAACAATTGAGGTTATTGGGGTAACCAAGCGTTCTCTTGAAGAACGTTAAAAGAGGGGAATTAAATTACCACTGACGTGATATCAGGGGAGCGAGAACCGTTTCTTGTCGAACAGGCTCGAAGAACAATGACTGTTCTAAAGTTGTTCTCTTCTGAACAATTGAACAACAGGGGTGCCCTGTTGACTTGGCGTCTCGAGGAGCACGAGCCTTGGCACTCACGGATATTGTCCTCTTCTGGACAATAAGGGGGTTCTCGAGGTAGAGAGTTCCTAGGTCCACAAGGGAGACCGGATTGGCGGGATGCCTGACGAAGATAATCGGGATCTTAAAGGAGTGAATTAACTTACCACTGACGTGATATCAGGGGAGCGAGAACTGTTTCTTGCCGAACGGGCTTGAAGAACAATGACTGTTCTAAAGTTGTTATATTCTGAACAATTGAACAACAGGGGGGCCCTGTTGACTTGGCCTCTCGAGGGGTATGAACCTTGGCACTCAAGGATATTGTCCTCTCCTGGACAATAAATGGGTTCTCGAGGAAGAGAGTTCCTAGGTGCACAAGGGAGACCGGATCGGCGTGATACCTGATGAAGATAATCGGGATCTGATTCAAATGCGAAATTCTATCGCATAAATAGTCTGAGCCAGCCCCTCGGGGTATGGGGCAATGGGGGACTTCCATGGAATGTCCTGCTAGCGATTCGAACACTCTTATCTTCCCATAAGCCTAACTCAATCTGACCAGATTGACGCCTGCAGGCAAACGGGGGATTGAACCTCCTTGATTAAACTTGAAGCGGTGGAAGATAATACTCGGGAAATGTTAGGGCGATAAGAACGCCATGCTACTCTCTTCTCGCAGAATACACGTGGGAAGCATGAGTATCAATATGTGATAGAAGCGAGGCGCGGCAGCCTCAGGCAATTCTATCACACCCTCCTTTAGCTCTAATTACCGCTTTTATACGGTTAGGCATAGAATCAACTAGTTTTTTGCAGGTGCTAGACGCAATCTTACTCCATTCTTCTCTAAGTTTTTAGTAAAAATGCTCTTTATTTTTAATTGTTGTGTTCTTGGTAGCTTTACCAAGAGTTCCCCATAGGTGTTCGATCGGATTTAGATCGGGAATTTGAGCTGGCCAGTCCATGGGAACAATACCCTGTGTCTCAAACCATTGATGAGTATTCTTAGCTGCATGACATGGAGCGTTGTCCTGTTGAAAGATAACACTGTTTTTTGACACTCCTGGATGTAATTTAGCAATTGATGGCTCTTAAACATCCGATAACATGGAAACATAGGTAGCTGAATTCATCCTTCCTTGACATAAAAACCTTTCTCCGGGTCCTGTGGCAGACATGCAGGCCCACAACATGATCGAACCACACTCATGTTTTACGGTTGGTACCAGACATTCAGCCTAAAATGCTTCCCCAATTGGCTCTGCGACGCACGAAAGTTGAACCAGATGTGCCGAAAGTCTGAGTAAAAAACATGAACGATAATATTATCTTTATGTTGGATATTTCTTATATATTTTGGTAAAAACACCCCAGATATTTTGAGTTTAAATGTTGATTGAATACTTGTACTATCTTACCTCATAGTTACTTTCATCAGACCATATGACTTTCGACCATTGCTCACTGGTCCAATTTGAGTTGTTTTTTGCCAACTGAAGATGTTTATTCATATTCGCCTTAGAAATCCATGGCTTCTTCCTCGCTTTACAGCCTTTCAGACCGTACTATACAAGCCTTCTTCTAACAGTTCTGGTTGATATTTGTGATGTACCTGCCTCGTTGAAGTCCGCACAGAGCTCTGAAGATGTTTTTCTCCTGCTTCTGAGCGACTGACGGATGATGGATCTGTCATTACGAGGCGTTGTAACCTTTTTTTCTACATGTTTTTTGTATTATCTTCACATATTTTGTCTCGCTGAAGCGCTCGAAAGTCGTTTGCACCACACATCGACAAAATTTCATCTTCTGAGCAATTTGCCTTTGAGACATTCCATCTTTATGATGAGCTACGATTTGACCTCGCTCACACTCCCTCAACTCACTTGTTTTAGGCATTTTACTGTTTATTAACTGTATCTACAACGTATTTTAGCATAAAACACTTGAATAATCAAGGGAAAATGAGTTAATTGTGGACGTTGGTTTTACACAAAATTGGTTACATGCGTACAGTACAGTATAAAAGCGGTAGTTGAAGCTGAAGGTAAAGGAGGGCCAACCAGATATTAAACTAATGTATATTATGTAATATACCATAAACCACAATGTACACGTGTTTCATTAACATTGAGATAGCAGAACCCAGAAACACTAGGGTGGCCTAATACTTTTGGCCAAGGCTGTATATATGAATGCAATGTCCCGCAGGAAAAATAAAAAGGTGCTTTCAAGTACTTTCGAGCTTTATTCAGTTCATTCTCAATGATAACTACAAGAGAAAATGATATAATAAGGGTATATATAAGGAAGCTAACGCAAGACGCCATGCTTTCAAAGCTATCATCTCTTCTAATTGGTCCAATGTGTTACAAGCCTCGATCTTCGGCACCCTCAGAATCAAGTCTGCAAGACTGGAACATAAACTAGAACGGAAACTACAAACCTTCATCGGGGATAGCAGTTGGACAAAGAATAGCCGACGAGAAACTGTTACCAACCTTTCCTCCGAAGTTTTGGATGAAAATACTATTACAGCCTTAGGATATGGTCTGAATTTCTCTATCCCATTCCACTCCTCTATTGTTTCCATTGCTAAAAGTTTGGCCAATTTAGATAAATTCGGTGATATCCCCAGTGATTCGAGTTCTATTGTGAAAGGTTGTGTTTATCAATGTCTGACTAAGCCTTAATTACCCCCTTCGTTTTTGTCGTGCTTTATCGACTCTTCGTAAAAATCCGTCCCTCCATATTACTAAGGCCGATAAGTCTGGAACTGTTGTGATTATAGATAAAAATTCATATATTACTAAAATAAACGATTTATTAAGTGATCAAGCTACTTACTTCCCAGTATTGAAAGATCCCACTCTACAAGTTAATAGTGATTTCCATAAAAATGCACGGCTATTACTTAAAAACTTCCCTGAATTAATTTCAAACTTCAAGTCGAGTAACCCAACCCTTCCTTATTTGTATGGACTTGTAAAAACGTACAGACCAAACTTCCCTTTACGCCCTATTATAAGTTCTGTTGGTTGTGTTTCTTATGTTCTCTCTAAATGGCTTACTTCATTTCTTACACTTCTAGTTGGGACCATTTCTCATTCACATGTTACCAATAGCTACGACCTTATTTCTAAACTCAATGTCATACAGTATTCGAATAATTTTACCCTTGTTAGTTTCGATGTCTGCTCATTATTTACCAAGGTTCCAGTTGAAGATCTTTTTAATTTCCTTAATAATAAATTGCAAAATATTGTTCTTCCCGTACCTGTTGCTATTTTTAAGAAACTCATTTCACTTTGTACTCCAAATCGTAAGTTTTTGTTCGATGGCAAATATTTTCTTCAAAAGTTTGGATTAGCCATGGGAAATTGCCTTTCACCTGTTCTCTCTAACTTATATATGGAGTTCTTCAAAACAAGACTCCTTCCTACTATCCTTGACTTCCCTATTCTTTGGTACAGGTATATTGATGATGTCATTTGCCAGTGGCCTAATTCTAAAGATGTTATTAGCTTTCTTCCAAACTTAATTCACTCGTCCCTTCCATTAAATTTACCCATGAGGTTGAAAATAATAGAACCCTTCCCTTTCTCGATCTTCTTATTCATAGAACACCGACTGGTTTTAAATACTCCATCTATCGCAAACCTACTAATTCAAACTCTTATATTCATTTTTACTCTGCGCATAGTCCCAAAGTCAAACGTTCCGTTTTTTCCTCTATATTTTACGGGCTTTACGAGTTGTTAGTCCTGTATATATAGATTCTGAATTCTCCAATATCTTTGAAATTGGCCATAAACTATGTTACCCTTATCCCTTTCTTCTAAACTGCCTTTCCTCTGCAAAAAAGGACGTTCTATAATGCAGCTCTTGCTATCCCTTTTAATGTTAAAAACATTTTGGTTTTACCCTTCTCTATTTGTTTCATTGACCTCCTCGGTCTTTTAAAAAAACTTTAACATTTCAGTTGCTTTCAAATACGAGTCAACTATAAAAAAACATTCTAGTTCACAATAATTGTAATAATATTGGGGAAGTCTATTCGGTCGAATGTTCTGTTTGTCCAAGTAAATATTTGGGACAGACAGGAAAGCAATTATCTCTCCGTATTAATCAGCATAAATACAATGTTAGGAGAGATGTAATAGTGCGTTTTTTTGTGCATATGTCAGAAAATAACCACTTAATTAATTGGAACTCAGCAAAATTTATTTTTCGCTCAAAGGACTCAATTAAAAGAAACCTTTTTGAATGTTCATGTATAAGCCAATTTAATAACTTTAACATTTCCCCTGGCATTTTTAAAATTGATGTTGTTATGAAAAAACTCATTCTTAAACAATGTTAGGACTTATGTTCTTAATTTTTTTTTGCAATTTTTATTATTATGGGAACCCGATTGGTCAATTTAATTATTGCATTGATTTTGTATTAACATTATTTTATTTCTCTTCCTCTCTCCTTGTCCCTCTCCCCTTCGTTTCAATTTACTTCTCATGTCTCTCCTAATCTCCTTCTTTAAACTATCGCTTTCTCCGTTAATCGTTTTAACCCTTTTGGCTCTGTTCTTGACTCTTTCTTGCCTCTCGGTTTGACCTTGCTACCTTTGTTATAGCTAAATCTTAATGTGAATTTACCCATCCATCTCCTACTTCCTCATTGGTGATTTCATATCTTAGAGGCGGTCCTTTATCTTTTACTAGCTTACATATACCCTTATTATATTACTTTCTCTTGTAGTTAGCCTTGAGAATGAACTCAATAAAGTTCGAAAGTACTTGGAAGCACTTTTTCATCTCCTGCGGGACATTGCATTCATTGCGAACCTCACGAGCTACTTTGTGAGTTATTCATTTCATATAAGCATATATATATATATATATATATATATATATATATATATATATATATATATATATATATATATAAGTAAAGGGACTCAATGGCGAGTTATGGTATATGATAGTGAAACCACTGTATAGGAGCCAAAAGTTTAATTTACGAAACTAGTTTCAGTATGTAGTTTATCATACCCTCTTCAGTCGTATACTGAGAATGCAATTGTTACAAAAGTCTATAAATAGCGTATAAATCAGAAAAAAACAAAAAGAAACAAACCACAAAGAAACAAAACGGGGAAATAAGGTCATTAATCAAGGGGTGCGAGTCTAAGATCGTTGACTAAGCTGTTTACGATGAGGTTACGGGAATGGGGGCTGCATTTCAATTGCCCATCTGACAAATTAAAATTGGGAATTTCTCCTATTAATATAAGAGAAATTCCCTATTTTAATTTGTTTTTTCTGATCTGTAGGCTATTTGTAGACTTTTGTAACAATTGCATGATCAGTATACGACTGAAGAGGGTATGATAAACTATATACTGAAACTAGTCTCGTAAATTTAGCTTTTGACTCCTATACAGTGGTTTCACTATCATATATATATATATATATATATATATATATATATATATATATATATATATATATATATATATATATATATATATCTCCATTCTTTTTCCAGCATCCTCCACGTGTGCCTTCTTCCCTCATTAATTGCATCTTTGACTTAGACTAAAATACGATATGCTTTGCGCCCCTCCTCGTTTCTCTTATAACCCCTCCCTAAGATCGAAGGCGTTGGATATCCACGCCTGGGTGTTGGGTTCCATTCTCAGCGAGAACGAACGCAAAATATTCGCCACGTGTTGTGGGCTTCCGCCAGTCAGGCTGTAATTCGAGTATAAGGAATGCGCGCAGACAGCCCCGGCCACGTACGTCAACACACGCAACCAATCGCAACACTACAACTCTTGTGACTCCCCCCCCCCCTCTCTTTCCCCATACAACACATCACTCTTCCGTCATGGAATATTCCGAAGGGTTTTTCATATCCCTGAAACGGAGCCAATGGATCTTTCTTGCTCCACGAAGAAAGAATTCCCTGGTCACTAAGAGCTGCCAAAACACTAATACCGCTCTGTATGTACTTTCCTCCTCAATGTGGGCTCGCCCTTGTGCCCTCGGGTTGTTAGCGATTGTTATTCTGATTTATATGTGAATATCATCCGGTCGCGGACTTCGTCCGTGATTGTAAAGAGACGGGTGGCACATTTAACTATGCAACCTGAAAAGATGGGGCCTGTATATAATATTTCCCTATGGACCATACGATCCCTTGCTTGTTAGTAAAAGAGGTGGGGGGGAGGGGGCGTTAAAGCTGACCAGCCTGGAGGGTTGGTCGGAATAGTTAGGCTTTTGAAAGTGATGTGGTAGCCGGCTAGTGAAGGTCTTCCCTCCCACATAGATTACAAGGGGAGGTGTGTGCCACAGCTCTGGTGCAGCAACTAAAAGGTGCGTTAGACTAATCACGTCAAATGTTCTGTTTAAAAACGGGAAATTATTGAGGCGGTTATGGTCGGTCATTAGATCGTTTAGATATTTATAAAGATATAACAAGACTTAAAGGCCCATTGTTGTCATCGTATATTTTTAAGAACCGGTTCGTGCAAAGAACTCACGTACCTCGAAAGTAGGGCCTGAAACCACATATAGGAGGTATAAGGGTAATAACAAAGGGTCCCTCAAAAAGAGTTCCGCACAACAGTGAATTTGATAAGTTATGAAAGCGTGGTTCCAGATTTCAAATCCCCGGTTGTCGGAAACGGTAATCACGGGTTGAGGAGGAAATAAATTGAAGAGTCCAATGTGAAGAAAGGAGAGGGGGAGGGAGGTATTTTTACAAAGTACTTAATCACTGGGCATCATCAAGATCCGTCGATGGAGCTAAGTTGGTGAAGCGTTGCATTTGTGTGAGATCGGTTTTTTAAGGCCCATCTGACAAGGGCACAAGTCGAAATTATCTTACAGCCTAATGTGATGCTAGGTTAAAACGCAACAAAAACAAATAGAAACAAAGCAAGAAGAGGGAGGAAGCACTTTCCGGTGCCGGGGTAGGGCCAGTCCTTCTACAGGTCTGTGTGCACGAACTCGTCCCGAATACAAGAGACAAGCGTGAGTGGGGGCGAAAGGAACGTGACTCAGAATGATCGATTGTGGGGAAAATGGTCAAAAGCGAATGGCAAAGAATTATCTTGCGATATATCATCAGCCATGTTTTCTAGCACCGAAATTAGAGTGAAGGCATTCTACTTACCGGATCCTATATCTCGGGTTGCATATTCTGTTGGCCCCTCACACGGTCCCCTGAGGCACCTGGCCCCGATGCCTTTTACGACAAGGGTTCATCAGCTCGGTTATGGATCGCCGCCCTGGATCAAGCGGCGAGGATCCATGTTGTCACGATACCACAAGCTACTCTTTTGCTAGCGACACATAGGGTTTGGGGTTCGCATTAGACACGGATATAAATTCATATGAATTAATTAATCTTACATTCTCTTTTATAGATGTATTAAAATTTGATGGAATGTGATTAGTAAATATGAATTTTGATATTCAAAATAATATAGAATATATACTTCATACGAGTATATTGGAAGCGTTCAAATGAATCCATTTTCTCCAATTATTTGGCAAAAACTTCAAGATTCTGAAGCAGATAGGCAGTAAACTTAGTCCTTGAACTAAGAAATTTTCGTAGTAGCTAATTTGTTTTCATACATACACACACACACAATATATATATATATATATATATATTTAAATTTCCGCGACCGAAGGTCTTTGGACACCTGGAATTTTTATTATTTCTTGGCTCTCTGAATATTTTGGTGTAGGTTTGCATGCATGTGACCAATATCTCAGTAACTGGAAAGCAAACTAAAATTAAAAGCTCTCTTTTAACTTTCTTTTAAAATGTTTAAAATGTCGATGTAATTGAAATGTATGAACTCCTGGTATCAGTATGCGATAAGTTACATTCAAATGTCTTCATGTAATACCTCGGATTTGTTGTTTAATATGAAATTCCCTTTTGACAGGATCTGATAATCGCGCACAGCCGTAACTATACAGTAGAGGATAAAAGTCTGATAAGTAATCTCCCCAAGGAGGTCTCAACTGTGGACAAATCGCCCAGACTGCCGGTGGATCACATTCCCGTGTTGCAGAAATGTAGAAGAGAATCCGAGAAAGTAGCAATAACCAAGAGGACCTCGTTCTGGACGATCTAGATTTAGTAAGCAACGTTGTGACAGATCCCAGCCAGCACGAGTATTTTCGGGGACGTAAGAAAACCGTTGTTCAGCTGCAAAATGATTGGGCAGAGGGCGGCCAGATTAATGCATCCGTCAGGACAGTCAATCGCAGACTGCTTGAACAAGGACTGAAATAATATAAAGCCCACCCGAAGACGCTGATCAACCTTCAACAGAAGCGACGTCGAATGGCTTGGGCACGTGCTCACCGTACATGGACCATGCTTCAGTGGAACCGAATCTTATGTTCTGACAAGCCCTCACTTCAGTTGTTCTCAAACCAGGCAACGTCAGAGTCCAAAGGTCAGGGAAGCAGTGGAATCGAGATTGCATAGTGCCAACAATAAAGCATAGTGGCTTCTCTGTAATGTCATCGGGTTGCGTGTTAAGTTCAGGGGTGACTCGTCCCAACGTTTGTGATGGCATCATGAATTCAGAGAAGGACAAGGTGTCATGAGATATTACATGCTGCCCTCAACTCGAGACCTCTCCAGAAATGCCCAAAATGTTATTTTCAGCAGGACGATGCCTCATGTCACAAATCTGCATCCAGCATTACCGGAATTCCGGGACAACAATATTATGGTGCTGGACTGGCCACCCCAGTCTCCGGATATAAATCTACTGGAGTCTCTCTGGCAGGACCGGAAAGGGGTCGTAATACGTCGTCAGCCAGCCTCCAATTAGTAACGGAAGGCAGCCATCACCTAGGAGTGGACAAGCATCACACCTCTCAGGTATCGCACCCTCGTGAAGAGGATGCCTCGAAGAATAAATGCACTTATTACTACCCAGGGACTCTCGACACACTACTGTGGTATCTGTATCAGTTTGGTGATGTTGTCATTTTCACAGGTTCATTTGCTGATCAGTTATATGTTGCTGATGTTACATGTTTTTAACAAATTTTGTATTTTGTTCATTTTTGTTGATTGTTTGGAGCATATATAACTCATTGCTATTTATTCATCCTTAGTTCACTCTTATTCATATTAATATGAAAATATAAACTTTACGTCCTTGCATTTATCTAATTTCCTAAAATTTCCTGGGTGTCCGAAAACTATTGGCCTCCGTTGTAGGTGACTCAGGCATCGATTAATAGAAGTCTTCAAAATTATGAATGGCTTCGATAATATAAAAATTGGATTCACTTTTTGAACGCACTGAAAACATGACGCGAACAAATGGACATAAATTGAAATGAAAGCGCTGATGAATATATTGCGGGAAACTTTTGTTTACTGCTAAAATCGTCTCAATATTCGTAGTTCATAGCACCTCAAAAAACATGTATAAAATAAATGGAATGAACACATATTTACTTCTTAATCTCACAGAATAAAACGATATTTATTCAACACTTTCAAACTCTAAATGTCCTCCCAAGACCTCCTTACCCTATCTTCCCCACTCTTTTCCTGGTCTTAGAGCGAATCTAAGGGTCCTTGCTGGCATTGATTCTAAAATTCTGCATAGCCCGAGTAATCTATACAGGAAACTACTCTTAGGTACGCAACTCTCGAGCTTGCTCAACATCATCGACGAGAGGAGAAAAGCCACTTCAGGTTCAAAAATATTTGAGTTCAATGTCGTATTGTGGGTTCGGGTCAAATGGTACCCTCCCCCCTCAGATCAGGTCGAAGGACGATTGTGGTCGTTATCAGGAGTCTTCTCTAAGAGAGCTTCCTACAGTTCTGCGTGAGATTTTCGGCCTCTTGTCTATCTAGGTTGATGGATAGGAGGCCTACAGTTTGACTCCAGCATCTGTGCAAAGCCTTAGTAGGATTTTTTTTTATAAGTTTAAAGCGAAAGCTTTCGAGCTCATCGACCACAGACAGTTTGTAAGGAGAGATCAGTAAAGAAAACGGTGGAGCTAGAAGAAGTAAAAATGTGTGGAAGATATATAGTTCTAGATCCTCCTACAAGCATTGGGGCCAGGGGAGCACGCAATCCTCCAGAATATCCCCCCCCCTACTGTTATTATGTAGCTCAAATAACATCCTTACAAACGTGATGCTCTGTATTTTCTTCCGTTTCTTTTTAACTACATCTCCATTTGTATCTACATACGTATGCTGTGTTTCTCTTCCGTCAGCCCCGAGTCCAAACAGCTCCATCAGAATCTCTATTGACCCTTATAATTACATGCAACTCTATATGGCAATTTTGCTCAGTAGGGACAGGCCATGGGGTACAGAGAGAGCGTTTTGTGCGGACAGCAAATTATTCACTTGTTTGCGTGTCCAAGACGCATTTCCTTGAGATTCTTCATCACGCGGATGCTGGAGTTGACTGCGGGGGGGAGGGCGTGTGTTTCTTGTGCAGGTCCGGGTTGGAGTAAAAAATCAAAGGGACATGAGGCAAAGAAATAGCGGTGGAAAGTTGCCGCCATGTCAGAGAATTTGTTTCATCGAAGGCGTTGGTGCTCGGTGAAGAAAACGGGGAAAGAACAAATGAATGAAGGCAAAGAGGAAAAATAAGGGTTCAAAAATGACAAGTATGGCCATATATATTGCCATTCCTATATCAGTACAGTTGGCCTGCATTTCTGTACCTATTAAACGAGGGTTTGTTGTCAACAGATATTGGAACATTGTGAAGACTGTCACAGAAAGAACATGGTGATTCAATTGACCCGTTGACCTTTTGACTAAATTAGTCAGTAATCTTATTGACCGAAAAAGGATTCGAGATTCGTAACTTGTGTTGCCGAGACAGTTCACTTTCAGAATGTTATGTTCTGGCTTGTACTATGAGAAGTGTACTACAATCTAAAAATATCTAGCGAATACGAGTCATAGAAAAACACACAATTCACTTGCATACATTTTATTTTGAACATATATTTTTTTACATGTATGTACGTTAACGCTTGTTCATCGTCAGGCGCTCAGTTTCCACGCGTTATCGATCTTGCAAACCATTCTACCACTCATCTCTTACCTCCGATGTGCTGCTCCTTTATGCTGGATTAGTAGTTTTCAATTGAAAGGTGGAAGACCGAGTTCGATCTTCCATTGGGCTACCTGCGTGTCATGCGATATGATTAAAGAAGTAAATGAGAGTTGAGTATTGGAGTTATTACTCCCCGGTTCGAGATAATTGTGGATTAATTTACTCTCGCCATTTTTGCAGGGGGAAGTAGTGACACCTCATTTTTTCAATGATAACGTCAGGGCAATTAAGGCTTTTCGGACAATCTATTGTCAACCATTTGGCCTTTCAAGCCCCTCAGCATACCTAAGGGAGGCCCCTTATAGCGCCACAAGACTCCTGTCTTCACAGAGGTGTTCGTACCCCTTTTATTCATATCTGAAATTGAGGCAAATAGATGGTAGCCTCGTGTCC
The DNA here is from genome assembly GCA_963969495.1 of Ceratothoa steindachneri. Classification (NCBI taxonomy): domain Eukaryota; kingdom Metazoa; phylum Arthropoda; class Malacostraca; order Isopoda; family Cymothoidae; genus Ceratothoa; species Ceratothoa steindachneri. The sequence goes on from OZ018335.1 coordinate 95,909,630, forward strand.
CCTTTCTCCACAGTGCTAGTAACGAGTAGTGGCCTGGTTTCAAAAACTACTTACCTCTATATTTTCCTATTGCAGTCCCTCTCGGGGCGAGTAGGGGTCACGCGAGTGTCAGGGGGATGGGGAAAAGGGGAGTAATCAACGAGTCCGCTTCAAGCTTAAATTAGGACATTGGCTCTGTGACATTCAGTACCACAATTATCGTCACCCAGTCACGTGATACAGCTACTACTTTTTATCATATAATAATGTCAACAGGGATAATAATGTCTTCGTTGTACTCTTTTGCTAACGTTGACCTTTCGCCTCCTTTCCAGATCAAATCATTCATTTGAAGCTGGTTCGAACTCACACCGCGAGGGAGCCCTACCAACCCCTACGCGCCCGCCGCAGGGTGCACCCACACGCCCAAGAAAACGTGTACGAGTGGGTGGCGTGGGGCAGGGTATGGGCCTTGAGGGTCTGGAGTGACGCTAATTTCATCGCGCCCACTTTTCTCGTGAGAGAGGAACGCACCCATGATTCGTGGGTGGGTTTGCCTCACGATCACTCCCAATGCTTCGCCCGTGGACAGCTTGAGGGCCACAAGGAATCTGACGCGGCGCTCAACACTTGCGGAGGACTGGTGAGTATCCCAGGATAAGGGGAAGTGGGGGTGGGGATGGTATTGAGACAAAGGTTTAGGTCAGGCTCTTTAAAAGTAATAATAGTATACGCCCGTTCCATCCGGGACATCTTTTGAGCTGCGCGCGCTGTTGACTACATAAAGGCAAACATCGTGGCGGTCACGGAGTCATGGATGCGCATCAACAGAAGGGAATTTGCTGGTTAATTCTGCATTCCTGTGTACGTGATATTGCACAAGGATCGCTTAGGACCAATGGGGTGGGGTGGGGGGGGAGTGTCGACTTTTGTACAGGACACTCTCCCCCATTGAATGTAGGGCAGTTCCAGGCCGTGAGGCTATGTAGATATATCTAATGGTATTTACAGGATGTTTTTTGGGTTTTTTTCAAGGGGCTTACAGGATGGTGGTGGTATACCGAACGCCACAGGGACAGCGGAGATGGATGAACACCCGTAGACCAAAATGTCTGGATTAATGGACGGTTGTCCCTATATACTCTTGAATGACTTCAATTGTGGCGTTAACTGTGACGACCGGACTGGTCACGGAAAAGCGTCGCGCCTTGTAGACTTTAGCAGCGATAACTTATTGTCCTAGTGGGTCCGCGAACTAACAAAAAAGGGATGGTATTTTTAATTTAGTTTTCAATACGGTGGCAACCTCTTCCGGAATCTGTCTTTGGACGAGTGTTTGGGAAATAGTCACCAAAATATGGTTAGAAAATCACAAAGTTAGACTTTACGCAAGCAAAGTTTACCGGGATCGAAACAGCCCTTAAAACGTTGACTTCTTAGAGCTGAGTACGTCCCTACAGAGACTGGAAGCCTCAACCGCACAAGCTAATTGTCTCAGTTGGGGAATCGCGACTGCCATCAGCACTAGGAAGAGGACATATAGGGAGTGGAACGTAATCGCAACGAACAAAACCTTGATTGATATGTTATCAGATTCTGCAAGGTAAAATGACTAGTTAGAAAAGGTTCGTATGGCGTCTCTCTGCAAGAAGTCTTTGCATGTCCAACCTCCTTAACGGATTTTATGAGAGATTTTATGCGAGAAAGTAACGGTGAGATGCTGCGAGTGAGCGTGACACCTTCTGATGAAGCAAAAATACTAGAGGGAATTAGAACGGTCGATGGTAAGGTAGTAATATAATGTACATCGGGCATGCTAACTAACCCCCGATCAGAGTACTCTCTGCAAAGGTAAGTTCTAGAGGCCAGTGATAGAGAAAGACTTTACAGCGACAGTGCGTCGAGACAGAGAAAGGAACTCGGCGACTGTTAGGTTACACTGAGGCATTTCAGTTTTCGAAGCAAAGAAATTATGCTGCCCTTGTATAACTCGTTGCTGCAACCTCACTTAGAGAATGTGGTTCAGTTTTGGTTCCCAGGTTGCCGAAGAGATATTGAACGGCTTAAAAAGATGTAAGCCAGGTCCACGAAACTCATCCCATCGATTAAGTATAGATACTATCGGACGAAGCTGCGGGAACTCAATTTCTTGTTACTAGATACAATGAGGCTGTGCGGCCCACCGATAAATGCGTTAAAAATTCGGATCAAGTAAAGATAGTCCCTCCCATTTTACCAAGTAAAGATCATCACTCCCAAAGTTACCTACACCTGTAAAGCTAATCTCTACCAAGGCTAAAAAAATAACTGTTAAAAAATTTATTTAGGAACATATTTGTTGAAAGTTTATTTTGAAACAATAAAATTGTAAGCTTTGTAGAACTTTAGAAATTAAATTTTAATAACTTAATTAAAACGGTATTGGCTGGCAATCGTATCGCAAAAACCATTGAAAACATTGTATTTATGTTTTTCAAGCCACATAAATTGCTGTAGATAAGAGTTTATATCCTAACATGGTTTCAATTCTTAGTTTATGCTTATCCAGTAGCTTTAAAATGACAATGCCAAAACCTCCTGTACCTCCCATTTTACCAAGGAAAGTTAATCCCTCCTTTTTCTCTTATGAGGGACATCTTTACTTGATCCCCAAATTCTTCGAGGCTTCAAGAATATTGATCACTAGAAGTTGTTTACATTTAACCAGAATAAAACTAGGAGCAACGGTTGCAAGCTTTAACTTCTGCCGTTCAGGACTACAACAACTACTTCACATATACATAGAATATGCGATACCTACAACGAACTACCTGCTGAGGTAGTTTATAGTGCCAGGTTTGAAAAAAAATAAGGATAGAATTGACCTAATGACTTAGTGTGCAATAAATTTCATAGATAGAGGAAAATTTAAATTATTCCTCAGTACATACAGGAATCTTATTCGCCTTTTTCTATCCGCGGATGCAGGGGGGAGGGGTGGGTAGGGAGATAACCTCCATCTGTACTATACTTTTTTTAGTAGGGCTTTCCCTAAATTGTAGTGCCTCCTCGGTATGGACACCAAAGCCATTGGAGTTTTGGGGGTATTCCTATTCCTTGCAGGCATACCGAGGAGGCACTACAATTATATTATTATATATATATATATATATATATATATATATATATATATATATATATATATATATATATATATATATATATATATATATATATATATATATATATATATATATATATATATATATATATATATATATATATTAGTATGTGTGCGCCTAAGGAATGGAATAGGAATACCACTTAGGAAAAGGAATGATTGATTAGAGTTAGTGCCTTCGTTATCTTAACATTTTCAAACTCCTAATGCATATAAATGATTTTATTAGCAGAAATATCTGTGTATCGTTCCTAATCTCCAGCACAGAGGAGAGAAATGTAAGTATTAGCCCCGGTTTGTTTTCTTTAGATCCAGTCATATTCTTCTTCCTCAGATCAAACTTATCAGAGGTCCTAAAAAAAATCTGACTATCTGATTTTATAGGGAAAACATTGCTTTGTATAAATACCGTGTCTCTCTATTTCATAAACCACTGTGAGTTTGAAAATGTTATTAAGATAACGAAAGTACTAGCACCAATCAATCTTTCTTTTTCCCTACGTGGTACAGCCAAATATTTATACTTATTCACGTGTTACCTCTCGTGATTTTTACCTATATATATATATATATATATATATATATATATATATATATATATATATATATATATATATATATATATATACAATATATCCATAACCCTATATATTTATATGATTTTTTGAATTTTTTATTTTTTTTGAAAAGTGGACAAGTAAACGAATATGAATTTCTTTCCAGTGCATTCTTGACCCTCTCTCCCTCCCCCCGCCCCCTCCTTCCCCTCTCCCGTTCACTCCTCTCTCATTCACCCCCTCCCTCCTTCCCTCCTTCCTTTCACTCCTTCCCTCATTGACCCCCTCCCTCCCTCCTCCATCTCTCCAAACTCTCTATCCCCCTCCCCCTATCACTCTCTCTCACCCCCTATACCACGCACCTCCTCTCACTCTTCCCCCCTCTCCCCATCCTCTCTCTTCTTCTCCTATCCCCCTCTTCTATATCCCTCTCTCTCCCAAATATCCCCCTCCCTCTCCCTCTTCCCTATCACCCCTCCCTCTCCCTCTTCCCTATCACCCCTACCTCTCATCATCTCTCTAAACTTTCTACCCCCACCCTCTCCCCTTATCTTTCACCCCTTCTCTATCTTCCCCCTTCTCTCTCCCCCATTACTATCCTCCTTTTCTCTCCCCTCCTTCTCTCCATCCTCTCTCAATTCTATTTCTCCTCTCATCCTCTCTTCGACTATCCTCTCTTCCCTGTGCTTATCTCCCCTTCTTCTATCCCCCTCTCTTCCAACTACCCCCCTGTCCCCTCTCCCCCTTCTGCTCCCTCCTCCTACCTCCCTCTCTCCCATCCCCCATCCTGTACCACTCTCCCAATCTATATCCCCCGTCTCTCCCACCCTCTCACCCAACTATCTCCCCCCTACTCTCTCCCCCTTCTCTTCCCTCTCCCCTCTCTTCTCAACTATATCCACCACTCCATCTCTATCTAACTATCTCCTCTACCCATCACCTTCTTCTCTCATGTGGGTGGTGTGTTGGAGAGGGAGGAGAAGGGGGAGGGGAGATAGAAGGGGAGAGAGGGGGACAGGCGAGGGAGCGAGGGGGAAATAGTGGGGGTGGGGGAGAGAGAGAGCAAATTGTATATTTTTAGAATGTGATTTTTAATCATTTTTAATTTTATTATAGCTTAGTTTATGAATGAGCTCCCCCTTCAGCCTGCCCCCCCCCCGAGGAGAATGGGAATAGATAGGGAGAGAGGGGGAAGGGGGAAAGAGATTAGGAAAGATAGGGAAGAGGAGTGCAAGCTCCCCCTTTAGGGGGAAATGGCATATATTTATATATATATATATATATATATATATATATATATATATATATATATATATATATATATATATATATATTTATATATATATATATATATATATATATATATATATATATATATATATATATATATATATATATATATATACATATACATATATATAAGCCTATCCCTTTCGACCTTGTCCTAATATGCTCACAAGTGTATCAGTACGTTCTCATTTGCTGATCTCTTTGTTTGTTTGTATATGTGTATTTTTTCATTGATATAAAAACCAATGTTCAACCTATTTTATTTGTATTTTCAATTTATCTCTGAACATGATACGAGGGTATCGAAACGCGTCAGATAAATAAAGTGTTTTGCTAAAAGAATCTTCTCTTATTCCTTCCTTTCACTTTAAAATCCGGATTGTAATGAATTTGAGAGAACTTATCCACAGCCTCAACTTAGACATAAAGGCAAATATACAACAAAATGAAACATGCGAAAAGAAAATCACAAATGCGATATTAGCCCTTGCTTTCAACAAAACTTGCGATGATAAAAATATATTGCCCAACTTTACACACACACACACACACACACACACACATATATATATATATATATATATATATATATATATATATATATTATATATATATATATATATATATATATATATATATAAGAGTCAGGTGTAGAGAAAGCGAAGAAAGCGATGACTAGGTTGCGGGAACGATGCACGTATGAAGAGAGAAAGCAGAATCCAGAATGTCTGGAAATTAAGAACGTTCTCAAGCGGCGGCAAGCAACAACTGGACGCTATTTGGACACATGATGATATGGGGTGTTTTTTCTTCGTTTACTCATGGATTTGCACGATGGTTGTTTTATGTAAAGTGTGTCTGAATATTTACTTATGAAATTATGAACAATGGAATTATCTGCCTGCATTATGCTCACTCCCCTCCCATGCGCCTTCAAGCGTGCCTTGAAGTCACCTTCTCTCCCTTTCTAGCTTTTCCTTATTAGATTGGCGATCTGTGGAGGCACGCAACTTTGAAGAGCATTATACAAAATCTTTTATTATTATTATTTTCATTATGGTCGGAGTTTCGCTGCGTGTGAGTTTTCACTCTTGTGCAGCGTTGTTATTCGAACCCCTTTCGGGTGTGTGCGAATGTCCGTGTATATTAAAGGGGAAGGGAGAGGATTGGGTATGTAAACAGTATTATTTCGCGACTAAACTGTGTATGTTGGAAGATGAACTGTTTGTCTTTTTCTAAACTTTGCATTTTTGTTCGTCTTGCTTCGGCCGAAATGTGCCGGGTGCCAAAGACCTCTTCGAAAGGATCCCACCGAGGGGGTTCCGAGTCCGTACTTTGGGGGTTCCTGTGTTTGTGGGTGCGTACATCCTACTAAAATGGGGTTATTTGAAATACGGTCGCTCTCGATTCCAGTTATTTCCAATCCCTTTTCTCGTTCTATTTGTCCCTCCGCCTCCCCGCCCTGCAGCAAAATTTCCCTCGTTAGTTATTAGTATTTGTCATGTGCTAATGGTTCTTGGGCAGCGCGTCTCTGTGCCTTGCGGAAAGCGCAACAAGTTCACAACAGGTTCGCGAATCGGAGGAGGATAGTGCTACAGGTATCTATGAGGGCAGAAATGAATTGGTGAGTTGTGAACCATTGAGTGACGTGTTGGGCTCCAAGTGGGGCTTGAACCCCGAAACAATGGGGAGGAATAAAGGGGCGAATTCCTCTTCTTTTTTTTCTCTGGGTGAATTGTGAGCCAATTCGCTCCCTCTATGATGTCATCGCTTTGCCTCCGCCGCCGCGAGCAGGAGACGGTTTAAATGCGAATGACCTTGGTGGCTAGTTGTGCCTCTGAGGCACGGAGAGGGAACACTACCCTCGCTTTCCCCTCTTCAGGAAAAGAAGGGGGGTGTAGATGGGTTGAGTCATAGGTAATGAGGGAGATTAGTAGTGTTGAAGAACGAGAGATAATATCGGGGGTATGGAAGAAAGGTGGTGACATAAACAAGATGAAGGGGTGAGGGGTGAGGGGTGGAGGAGGTGAGATAGTGAAGAGAGGCCAGGTCGTGTGGATGGGCCGACCTAAGCAGTGGTGAAAACGAAAGTGAGGAGAGCTTCATTCCGATCCCGGCCTCAGCTGAGTCACCCTGGACGTGGTGAATGAAGGGGGGGGAGCGGTCTCGTGATTGGCGGAGACGAGTGAGCGGTAGGGAGGGGGAGGAGGGGAAGGGGGGTACGCCCGTGGAAGAGTGTGAGGCTGTGGGCGGTGGGCGAGGCGGTCTGACCCGGTCCCTCCGCACCCACAGACACCAGACTCCTCGCAGACGCTCAGTTGCTCGCCCCCGAATCGGCGCGGGAGGCACAAATGCAGGGACCGAACGTGATCACTGTACGAATGTGGCTGTGTGTGTGTTCGCAATCGAGGGGATGGCAAAGATGTACACGATTCGCGCACTTGTTGGCGGAACGGAAGTGTGTGCATTTGATAGGGCAGCTGAGGGGCCTTCCTCTACAGGTTTTTTTTTTGGGGGGGGGGGCGACAGCGAGCTAGTACGGTACGTTCAGAATATGGAGCCTCGCTTGGATGTGGTGTCAGTGCCCCGGTTTGGGCACGCCTCAAGGCCATTTCGGCTCTTTAAAATGTTCAGTCGAAATCGGTTGAACAACGAGGGCATTTAAACGCGATAACAACGAGGCTGGATCGCGTAGGTTTGTAAGGAGAGATCTGTAAATGAATTGGTGAAGATGGAGTAAGTGAAAATCTGTGGAAGATTTATTATTAGCCGCAATCCTCCTGCAGGCATTGGGGCCGGAAGGGCAAACTGCGTGTGTTGGGGCCAAGAAAGCTCAATAGACTCCCGATGTCACCTGACATCCCCTTACAGACACAACGTCTGCAATATGTGGACACCTGCACATAGAGTTTGAAGGAGCGGCTTTCTACCCCACCCCACCCCACCCCACCCCTAAGGCTGCATCCACGGCGGGAGCGGGCGGAGGCCCTTACCACCTGGAGCCCAGGGTTTCATTCGCTACCTCCCAGGAAGGCCCACAGGGACTGTGATCGCCTCCAACAAGGTGATGAAAGCTCTCTGTCGTCTGTGAACGCCCAAGGCTTTGCGAGATGATGCTGAGGTCTTCGGGGATTCACTACACGCGATCTGGTCCCCAAAAGTTCCCCTTAACCTTGGTATCATTTTGTACTTCATTGTTGGGACACAAAAGTAGGTTAGCTGCACCCCTACAAACTGTGCGCAAATGCATGTACACGTACATAATATAAATGCTTACATAATTGCATTCAGACATACATTACTTCGCGCAACATCATTCACTATTTTGCCAATTGCAACTCTTGCCGATTTATAGGTTATTTTCCCCGCTACCCCAACCCTCGCACACAGATGGGGAAGAGAAAATATTTCATTCATGCACGTGCACACACGCGTACACATGTGCACATTAAATACACAAACCTTGATCATGCGTGCTTCGGCGAATTCTGAGCGAGACGTGAAAACTTTGGCAAAAAAGGATGTACATACATATTCGAAGCGTCAAAGTGTGTTTGTCTGCAAGTGCGACTGCATGCGTATGTATGCCTACTTGCGCCTCTGTGTATGTGTGTAAACTTTTCGGAAAAAGCTTGTAACCAACGAAAAATCGGCTGGTAAAGGAGTTGTTCACTCTCGACGAGACGCGCATACCTCACCCTCTCACTCACTGTTATTTTAACGGGGAGAAGAAATGGTGGGATGGAAGGGGTGGTGGTGATAGCCTCCACCATGAACAAAACTGACCCAGGAACATGCACGTACCGAAGAGCGCAGGGGTTCGAAAGTGCGAACGGGCATCTTCCCAAAGGAAAAGGCTCATTTTTAGTTTCTGGCTTTCGGGGTTTCCCAAGTTGTCTTCTTTACGGGAGGTGAAGTAGTTCATGTGGGTATTTGATTTTGCCCGGGCACTCTAGAATTTGTCTCTCCCCCTCAAGTAGTCTCTTTTCAGACTTCACGGGTTATGTAACTTCTACACGTCTTCACTCTTCCCTACGAACATCTCACAAACTTTCCACCGAAGATTCTCCTGATTGTTTTTGCTTCTTATTTTAAAGTAAATAACTTTCTCTTTCTCCATTCATTCGTCCATCAGTTGCAAGTCGCTGCTCTTTGCCCTCCTCCGTTTTCACTCGAATAATTCAGGCAATGCAGCGGAGCGGGACCCACACGTCGCGACCCCACGCGCGTGTGATTAAGTACGCGTTTGAATCAGTTTCGGCGCGTGTTCTTGATGCGAGCCTAAATTCGGCAGCTGGAGAGTTTCTTTTTCGCTGTATCGAGGCAGGATCGGGGTAGACAGAGGAAAAAACACAGAATAATGACAAGAGAGTATCGCAGATGACTAGTAAGAACAAGAGATAACTCCTCTAACCAAAACCATTGGGTTATGGGGGTCGTATTTTACTCTAGGAAGACAAGGAACAGCATTTTAGGGCAGCAAAACCTGGTTCCTCTGAGTAGAAACCAACAGCGAATGATTGAGGGATTTCTCCTGAACAGATTCTGACGTCAACAGTGAGCGGAGGCACAAATACCCGGTAGAATAAGCAAAATGATGCACGAGGGAGAGTAGAATGAATGAATGAATGAATGAATGAAGAGGCCACTTTTTAACTTAACCCTTCCTCCCATCTCATGAAAGCAAGAGCTTAATATTGAAGTCGGCCTTGGTCATTAGGGAATAATTCGTAAGCACCAAAGAACAACAACATTGAAAAGGACAAACTCTGCATCCCTTTGGGAGAACATCATTATAAAGTAAACAACCGAATATTCCTCGTCATGTTTTCAGTAAACATGGAAACAAGCAACGACCTCGTTTTCGCCTAACCCTCTTGCAAACAGACTAGTAATAATTGCTGTTTGCTTTCCCTACCCCCTTTACCAGCCTTTCCCCTTCCGTCTCGCATCAACCATCAATCTCCTCCTCTCGCTATAACAAGCTAAACAAGCAAACCAATCAACGCAACATGCACCCCCATTATGTGGTGTTTTCCACCACATAATCTATATTAATTTTAATTTGTCAGATGGGCAATTGAAATGCAGCTTCCATTCCCGTAACCTCATCGTAAACAGCTTAGTCAACGATCTTAGACTCACACCCCTTCATTAATGACCTTTTCCCCCCAGTTTTGTGTTTCTTTGTTCTGATCTGTACGCTCTTTATAGACTTTTGTAACAATCGCTTTCTCAGTATACGACCTAAGAGGGTATGATAAACTACATACCGAAACTACTCTCGTAAATTAAACTTTTGGCTCCTATACAGTGGTTTCACTATCATATATATATATATATATATATATATATATATATATATATATATATATATATATATATATATATGCAAAAATCCCACAGGAAAATGAAAGGCGGATTCCAAGTACTTTCGAACTTGTTCGAAAGTACTTGGAATCCGCCTTCTATTTTCCTGTGGGATTTTTGCATTTATTGCTCTACTCACGCGCTACTTTGTGAGTTTCTCATATCCATAAATATATATATATATATAATAATTGAAAATCACATGACACGTGATTTATAGATGTATTTAAAGGCCCAAGGAAATGGAACTTGGTAACACAACCCGGAAAACACTAAGGAGAATATTACATGAACTAATAAAAGCTTAAGCTTTTATTAGTTCATGTAATATATATATATATATATATATATATATATATATATATATATATATATATATATATATATATATATATTAACATTAATGTATATATAGAAAATTGTGGTGGGTTTCTCTTGAGCGTGTTTTTATGATTTGTTCAGACAGTCTGGTGTGGGAAAGTCCACACGTAACCACCCATATAGTTTGCAACATTCGTTTATGTGTGATGTGTGTATATTTGCTATAAATGCGTTTTGCTGCAACTGCACATATGTGGCTGTATGTGTAGTTGCATATGTTGGAGTAGTTAAAGCCAGCCATGTGTGACGGAGGGTGTGTATGTGATACAGCCTCTGTGCAGATATGGAGGACTGAAAGAGTGAATGTAGGTATATTCGCGGGAGTACGGTTGATGTGCCGATGCATGTGTGTATGGATATACTGGGAGGAGTCTGTTTATATCGGCAGGCTTGGGCAGGAGTACGGTTGATGTGCCAATGCGTGTGTGTATGGATGTACTGGGAAAAGTCTGTTTATATCGGCAGGCTTGGGCGGGAGTACTCATAACTCTATATGCGAAAGTGCGTGGTTGAATTCAAGAGAGGGAAGTAGCTGGATTATTTGTAACAAAAAGTAGTTGGCGCCCACCAACAGGGTGGGTGGATGTGGAAAGAAGGGGGTGAAGAAGATGGAAGGTGTTGACGAACCCTCAGAATATCGAGAAGGATAACACTGTGCCTGCAGGAACTCCTATTGAAGCTGCTGCAGTAAATTTCCGGACCAATTCGAAGAAAAAGAAGCGAAGAGGAAAGAAGAAAAGGCAGGTAGCAGCTACGAGAGGAGCGCCAGTGAGCACCAGTGAACCGACTCATAGGAGCGCATCGGCACCGGCAGTGGAGGGTTCGCTGGAGGTTAGAGGTGCGAGCTCGAACGAAGGAGAGTTTCAGGAAGTAAGAAGGAAAAAGAGAATAGGTAAGAAGAAGAAGAAGAAGCAGGAGACGACCCTTCCTGCCACAGAGGATCCCTTGAGAACCCTAAATCGCTTGGCCGTCCTGTCGGAAGAGGGCGCGCAATGCGTAGTGGGGGGAGACTAGCAGCTGCGAGGCCTTCAGTACCACCTGGGTGGGAGATGTGCGACAGATGGGAAGTACGATGTCTCCCCGGAAGGGATAACGAGGCACTCTAAGACGAAGTAAAGAATCTACGCAATTTGCTCAGGAGCTCCGTACTTGCCTCAATGATCAATGGAAACGACCTTTTTCTTAGAGGTGGTAGAATCGGGCAAACGGAACATATAGTCAGGACATCAATTAAGATTGCAGAGTATCTTCTCTCAAAGACAAGCAAGGTCATGCGATATCGATACGAAACGAGTGGGACGAAATTACGACTGTATTAGCCACCGATAACAGAATAGATATCGTGGCACTCGTAGAAACGTCGATCCATATTGACAATCGAGATTTTGAGTTTGTGATCCCCGGTTATACAATGTTCTACCGTGACCAACCTTGTCGAGAGGGCGGCGAAGTTATGGTCTACATCCGGAACTGTTTCCCCGCTGTCGAATGCAAGCTAAGATGTGGTCACGAGATTTTAGAGCTAGACATTGATCTTATCAGCTTCTCTTATCGAGTAGGGGTGTTGTACAGGCCGAAAATACAGTCAGAAGAGTCAGACTCAAGCCTGTACGCAAAGCTCACCAACCTGATAAATAGTCGCACGAGTTTGCCACATTGGTGACTTCAACTGCCGTGGGACTGACTGGAGGAACTGGTCAAGCGATGCTGAAGGGAAGAGATTGATTGAGTTCGCTCAGGATAACTTCCTCACACAGTGGGTCGAGGAACCAACGAGGGGCGAGAACATGTTAGACTTAGTGTTTAACACCGAGGGCAACATGGTATCTGGACTCAGCGTGGGAGAGTGTCTGGGCGGAAGGGATCACCGAACAATCACGTTTTCCGTCCACATTCCATGTGAAAGACGCTCTCACGTCGCTAACTTTAAACCCGACTTCCGACGCAGAAACTTCGTGAGTCTTCGTAATACGATAGCTCGGCTTAAACCTGCAACAGGAGTTTAAAGAAAACTTTATAACTCATCAGTCTGCGTTTGTCCCCAGCAGGAGGATGAGCGGCAAGCCTCTCCAACCAAAATAATGGGACAATCGTTGCATCGCCGCAGCCATAAGGAACAGGAAAACTGCCTACAATATCTGGTAAGCCAATCGTAATGAATAAAGGCTTTTTCAATACAGAGAAAAGTGTAAGTAAGTTGAAGCACTGGTGCGCAGAGCTAAACGCAGCGAGGAAGTTCGGGTGGCATCCTAGGGGAAAGAGACTCCGAAAGAACTCTTCTTGCATGTCAATAGCCGCAAACCGATTCGTCATATCATAATACCACTGGCAGATAACAATGGCGTATTAAGGAAGTCAGAACCAGACATCGCCAACGTGTTGAACGGCTACTTCGCCTCCATATTTACGAGGGAAGTTGACCGTCCAGCTCCGAAGCCGGGGTTCATCTTGAAGAGGGGGAAATCCTATGCGAAATAGCCTTAGAGAGAAACGAAGTAGTAGTAAGATTAGGAAATCTTAACCCGTACAAGTCTCCAGGTCCGGATGGCTTTCTTCCTAGAGTCCTCCGAGAAGTTAGTGAAGAGGTCGCGCCACACCTCACCAACATTTTCAACAAGTCTTTGGAAACTGAAGAGGTGCCGGAAGACTGGAGAATAGCAGACGTAACCCCCATCTATAAGAAGGGGGACCGCGAATGCTCGGGTAATTACCGGCCTATTAGTCTGATATCCATCGTAGGCAAACTGCTCGAGTGAATAATCGCAGACCGTATAGTGAAGCACTTAGAGTCGCACAATCTGATCTTGGATTCCCAGCACGTATTTCAAAGAACCGTTCATGACTCCCCAATCTACTAGAATTTTACACAGTATTTTGAGTGAGTATAACCGTAGTCGAGCTGTGGATATCTTATACCTGGACTTTCAAAAGGCCTTCGATAAGGTACCAAACCGCAGGTTGATAAATAAGGTAGCCGAATGGATATAAAACTGGCTCTCGGGACGGAGGAAACGAGTAAACTTTAACGTGGTAGCTCCACAATGGGGGCCGGTCAGTAGCAACGTGACTCAGGGCTCAGTGCTTGGGCCTTTATTGCTCATCGTCTAAATCAACGACATAGACGAAAGACTACTATGTTTGATAACCAAATTCAGCGACAATAGCAAGTTAGGAGGTAGTTTGAGCTCGCAAGAAGGAGTGGAACGCCTGAGAAATAACCTTCTCAGAATAGGCGAGTGGTCTGAGAGGTGGCAGATGCCATTTAACGTTGAAAAGTGCAAGGTAATGCACATCGGCACTGATAACCCTCGGAAAAACTGCTCCTTGCTAGGCAAACGGCTAGATACCCCTGACATTGAGAAAGATTTAGGCGTACTAATCAGCAGTGACCTAAAAGTATCAAGGCAGTCTCCAGGTGAAAAAAAGAGCCCAGCGAATGCTGGGGTACATAAAGAGACATTTTCGCTTCCGAAATAAGCAGATTGTTCTCGCCTTGTACAACTATCTAGTCTAGTCACACCTCGAACACGCCGTACACTTCTAGTCCCTAACCCTGAGGAAGGACATTAAACTTCTGGAGATGGTATTGGCCAGAGCCAATACCCTTATCAGCATAGGCTACGAGAACTGGGGATGTTATCCCTCGAGACGCGCCGGTTAAGAGGCCAGCTGATTGAAACTTTTAAGATAATGCGAGGAGTTGAAAAGTAGATCACAGGAGGCGGTTCACGTTGAACGCAAATGCTACACGTAGCTACGGTTACAAACTGGAATTACCGCAATTCCATACTAGCATTTGCGGCAACTTCTTCACGTAAAAAATCTGCGGAAAGTGGAACCCTCTACCGCGAGAAGTAGTGAACCATTCGTCAGTCGAACAGTTCACATCTCGAATTGCCGAGATAATTCACACCTTGACCTAGATGGTACTACCTTAGTATAGATTATATATTAAAGGCAAGTAGATAGGTTTCAACTTTTCTGTAAAAATTGTTTCCTGATTGTGTTCTTTATCACAGCACAATCAGGTATCGTTTCCGCTTTCTGGCCCGCAAAAGCGAGTGGGAGAGGTGGGCGAGGAGAGCCTTCATCTATGCTATGCTTTTTCTTATGTTATAGGTTAGGGCCTTCCCAAAACGTACATCCGCGGTATGGTCATCAATGTCCTTTTAGGTACTACTTTTCCTTGTGACTCTTGGCGACACACAGACATATACACAGACACTCTCTCTCTCTCTCTCTCTCTCTCTCTCTCTCTGCTGTGGATGACTGTGGGTTGAAAACCCGCAGACGTGTCAGGATGCTCCTGAGAAGAGGTCCAAGCGGGATCGCACACTCGAGGAACGTCTCATTGAACCGACGACTAGCAGATTTATGTAAGGCGGAGGGGGTGTTTTTTGTCGATCCCTACCTCATCTTTTATGGTATGAACGATCTCTACCAAAGGGATGGGGGGAAATTTTCCTTTAAAGGAAAGGCTGTACTCTCAAACCTGATACAAGATGTCGTGGAGCGGACTCAAAAGACGGTCAAGCCCAGAGTGAGGGCGGACGTGCGCCAGTACGCCAAAGTCACCCCTGGAACGACTTTCGCGGAGGTCGCTAGAAAGGGTGCCGCCACACCACCAAAAGAGAATAGAGACACAAGTAAGACGGGAAATGGAAGAGCCTAGGGAGTCCTACATTCCAGACTCCCTGAAAGTTCTTCTGTTTAATGCGAGGTCAATCAGAAACAAGTTTCTTGAGCTTCGTGGCCTCGTAGCGATGGAAGAACCTGAAATGTTGGCCATAACAGAATCGTGGGTAAAAACCTCAAACCGAGATCTAGAAGGTGAATTAACGATTCCCGGTTACCAACTCTTACAAAAGGATAGGCCAGACAGAGAGGGTGGCGGTGTGATGTTGTATGTCAAGGATACACACAAATCGACGAACTGCAACATTATATCCGACCACGAGCTACTAGGAGTTGACCTAGATATAGGTCCTGCTATATACAGGACCCTGGTGCTTTACAGACCCCCTGCCCAACTCGTTGAAAAAGACAGGGATATGTACCGGCTACTGGTTGAACTTGTTCAAGAAAGTGTGTGTATCGCCATGGGTGATTTCAATACCCAAGTTGACTGGGAAACCAAATAACCCTGTGGCGAGAACGCACTACTCCTAGAGTTCGCGAACAACGAGTTCCTGACGCAATGGGTGAGAGAGACGACGAGAGGCAATAATACCCTTGACTTGGTTTTCACCTCTGAAAATGACATCGTTGAGGATCTCTCTATAGGCGAAGAGCTCGGTGGCAGTGATCACCGACCAGTCAGATTTATAGTCAAGGTCCCCAAGGTAGAGTCTGCGACTAGTAAATCGATGAAACTTGATTTGAGAAGAGCAGACTTTGCAGGTCTTCGTGCAGGATTGACTGATGCGAGGCTATAAGTATGCGAGGATGTTGAAGACTCGTGCAATAGATTCAAAACTACGTTCATGAGTCTTCAATCACGATTCATCCCTTTGAAAAGCCTTCGTCGGTCTTCTGTTCAACCAAAGTAGTTTAATCGAGAAATTGGTCAACTGCTGAGAGATAAGAGAACGGTGTACCGGCAGTCAAAGATTTCTGGAGACTTTGAGGACTACTGTAGGCTAGATAGAAGAGTGAAGTTCAGCATAAGAGCGGCAAAGCGTGCTGAGGAGCTCCGAGTGGCGAAACTTTGCAAGGAGAATAAGGTACCACACCGCCGCCTCATCCGGAAAGTGCGTGCGCTGGGAATAGACGGAAATGTAGCAAGTTACATAGAGAACTGGCTAAGTGGCAGACGGCAACGGGTGGTATTGAATGGACAAGCTTCTGAGTGGGTGCCCGTTACTAGCGGTGTTCCTCAAGGTTCTGTCTGTCCTGGGACCACTACTGTTCATCATCTACGTTAACGACATGGACGGCGACATGGTTGCGAAGATTTCTAAATTTGCCAATGATACCAAGCTTGGTATGAACGTCGCAAAGGAATTCTGTTGAAAAGTTCAAGTCGACACTAGACAAAGTCTTCAAAAAACCCGCTCGGAGACTTGAAGCGTGGCGCGAGTACTATTATAGAGCGTCAATCTGCGCCTGATCAAGTGTTCACTCAAAGGTACCCTCTTTGAATGAATGGATCGTAAGGTCTACTAGGGTACCTTATTTCTTTGCTACTCTTTGTTACTTTCCTCTCTCTCTCTCTCCCTCCCTCTCTCTCTCTCTCTCTCTCTCTCTCTCTCTCTCTCTCTCTCTATATATATATATATATATATATATATATATATATATATATATATATATATATATATATATATATATATATATATATATATATATATATATATCCTACCTTGTCTTGAAATGCTACGGCCATGGATGGCAGACCACGTCACTCTAAATTTCTTTGTTAGCATGCATGCCGGCGCGTCTGCTATCGTCGAGAAAACGAAACTTATGTCTGACGACTTCGCCACCGCCTTAAATATTTATGAATGACGCTGAGGTGAACGTATCTGTGGTTGTCTCAAAATCACACCCGAACGCCTTCGGCGATCAATCTTTGGATTCCGTGGCACGTTCTTCTCCAGTCACGCTTGACGTCTGTCGCTCAAGGATAGGTATTAACCACGCAATGACTGGTTTGCTACTGAACCAATCCCGTCAATGCGGTGCGTTTTCATGTTATTTTTTATTAATCTTAATACTTGTATAAGCTTCTCTATGGAGATGATTCATTAATGACTATTTTCAGACTTCTTTCGTCCCGCTTTTTACAGCCTCAGAGGAAGCGCGTCCCGACTTAATTGTGGTAACGTCTGTAGGACCTACAACACAGGCCGTAGGATCCAAGCTTTCACCCTTAATCTCTCAAGCGGTCGGAAGGAACATAGATACCATCTGCTCCCGGGGAGCTACAAACAACAACATCAATTATCTCGACTTAACCCATTAGTCACCCAGCTTTTTTTCTCGAACTCGCCCTCTGCAAAATTACAAACGGTACACGTTATCGAAATTAATTAAAATAAAATATTTAAATCCTTTTTTATAAATCAAATAATATATCATTTTAATTGAAAAGAATCATTCTATTGATATATTAGGTTGAGGAATAAGTTCTTGCATTTTTTTTTAATGTTTTGTTGATTTAATTTTTGTTAACGCGATTTGTGCACATATTAAGAAACAATAATAAATAATGAGAGCAAAATTTAAAAAGGTTAGGCTACGTCTCTTAACAGCGTAGACTTTTAGGCTTTTGCTTAGGCTACGTCTTGAAGTTGAGTAATAAGTCATTGCGGTTTATTTAAAAGTTTTGTTAATTCAATTTTGGTTCTGTACCCTCAAAATGGAATGTCAAGTTGAAAGAAAGGCGCATTTTCGACAATTGTTGTTATTCATTTTCAATCGAGACGGGAACAATGCAAACGCAGCCAAAGCTCGTCGCGATATTTGTGCTGTGTACGGAGAAAATGCTTTATCAGAAAGGACAGCTCAATGGTGGTTTTAAAGTTTCAAAAATGGTCATTTTAATCTTAATGACGAAGAACGTTCTGGTCGCCCCATTAAGTTGGATAAAGATCGATTGAACGACCTTCTTCATGAAAATCCTCGTCAATCGACTAGATAATTGGCGTGTGATCATAAAACTGTAGTGAATCACCTTCATTCGATGAGGAAAGTTCTGCACGCTTTGAGCGAAAACAACAAACTTCAACGCTCCACGACTGCCACAAGTTTGCTTGTTCGTCACAAGGCTACTCGTGGATATAAGGACAGATTCCTTAACCGCACCATCGCTGGCGACGAAAAGTAGTGTGTTTATGTCAACATGAACCATCGAAAACAATTAGTTAGCCCCAATAAAAAAAACACTTCCGCGATTAAAGCAAGGACTTCATCCACGAAAGAGGATGCTGTGTGTGTGGTAGGATTGTGAAGGCATCATTTTTTTATGAGCTCCTTGCGAACAACGAGATTTTCAATGCAGAACTCTACGTTCAACAAATGTATCGACTCGCCGAAGCTATTCGTGAAAAGCTACCTCATCGACGTTATAGAGTCCTTCTGAAACACGACAATGCTCGTCCTCACATTACCAATATGACAAAAGACGCCAGCCAAACGCTTAATTGTGAAATCCTGCCACATCCTCCATCGGATTTCCATCTGTTCCGATCGCTCTCCAACAATTTGTGCGGCGTTTCGTTCAATACTGATGTGGAATTGAGAACCTGGTTAGACAAATTCTTCGAGTCAAAATCCAGAGTTTTTTATTGCAGAGGCATCGAAAACTAGTTGAACGTTGGGAAGAAGTCGTAAATAACAACGGAGCATACATTATTGATTAAATTGCATATTGTTATCAATTAAAAATGAAGTTTTTCTAAAATTGTTAATGGTAATGAATAAATCTGATAAAACTGCAAGAACTTATTCCTCAACCTAATAGTTAAAAGATTATTAACCATCTTCTACCTATTTATAATTATGATGGATAATTCTCAGTTCTTACACAAATTTTCAACACCCATGGTTGTTTTATGCTTTTTAAATCAGTTACGCTTTAAAACCTATTTTTAATTATAGAAAACAGTGCCGCTTTTTATGGGATACTATTTTATATCTTATATTTTATAAAAATTTGCTCAGGGCCTATTTTTTACCTATAAAACTGTATTTTCCAGAAAAAATAGGCTTGCTGGTTTGTGTGCTTTCAATAACATACTAACTTAAGGCATTTCCTCGTTTAATTGGATGAAAAATGTAAAACATAAGTGTATTTAACTAAACAATAAGGAAGAGTCATCAAAAACGGCGTGTTTACACAGATGGGAGTAATAAATCAGCCAATTTTCGCGGTTATGTTGTACTGAGGCCTAGAACGGAGTTAAGTTACTCTCATTCATAAATCTCGGCCTACAAACAAAGAAGGCCTGACCTAAGTCATTTATGTATTTTAATTAGATGCTTAATCACTAACATAAGAGTTTGAAATTTTGTTTATAAATTATCATAATTATCAGGGTAAATAATACGAGTCTATACATGAAAGGCCACTAAAGGCTTTCGGGCGATTAGGTAGCAGTGAATCGAGGACTTATAAAGGCCCTCGGGCGACTGATGGGTTAAAAGGAAAATTAAATCAGAAAGTCAAGCTATTTGTCTTAAGTTATTCATTTTTTTTTAATATATCTCCAGTGTACATCAAAATTCTCAGCACTTTAAACGGTTTTACTATTTAAATGCTTTTATTTTTTATTTTCGTAAACATATATGTAATATAGATTTAAAATAATGTATGGAAAATATTTTATTGACATTTTCTCTAGTCTTTTGATGTCAACTGAAAATTGTCGTCATATTTGACGATAGGAGTCCACTAGTTAGTAATATAATACACATAAACAAATTTCCTCTATCAAAACCTCAGAAACAGGGATGGCTTATATCCCCATACAATCCCATATACAGATCCACTACATTGTGGTGTTGAACTCACACCTACACTATCCGATGTGTTCGTACACACTCCTATTTTCGCAAACAGGCTACATTAGCGCTCGCGAACTCTTCGTAACAGCCATTACCGAACTTTTTTCGGGTCGAATGAGAGGAACAAACGTTAAAGTAATGGATTTATTCGCCTATCTCTGTCTCATAAGTACTGGAATATGTCCTCCCAGGAGATCGAAAAAGAACTATTGTTCTATCTACCTACCTATGTCTGGGCAATGGTTGACCTTGGTGTGTGCACCTTTTTACAGGGTTCTGAAGTGGGTGTTTCTGGTAACCTAATTAAATGAATTCATTCTGTTTTTCAATTGTTTATGTTTTCTTCCTCAACTTTTTCACCGTACGGGACTAATGATGCATTACCATTCTCCTTTGACGTTTTGCCTTCGCTGGCCATTGTGTAATTTCCAATCAAGGAACCCAGGCTGTTCGCCCGCATCGCTAAGGGTTACTCGGTCAATCTCTAACAAAAACGTTCGGGGCACTAAGTGACGCGATCCTTCTAAAACAAAAGTTATTCCTTCCAAAAAATCTAATGAACCACATTTACTTAACACTTTTGCAAGTTTTCTGTCGAGGATAAGGGCAGTAGTGAAGGGCAAACAACTACTCTGGTTAAAACCTACTTAGGCTATAATAAGATTCTATTGTTTGATCGATTCTATCTTTACTCCCACGTTGATGAGTCTATTCACCTTAGCTTCACCTTCCATACCAGACCAATAAAACCAAAGCAACTGTATTCAAGGTCTCTCAGTTCGAGGTTGACTCCTTTAAATATGCTGCCAAATGTAGTCAACCCACACGTACTCAATAATAATAATAAGGCCACTATGATCATAAACGCTCCCACAAAAAGTGTAGGGGTATGTGTAAATAAGGAATGGAACGATAATAGTGATAAAGACGAGAAAGTCCAAGGACGGTGAGAAGATGCCATCAGATCCAGTACCTAGATGGTCAATTGTGGATTAATTAATTATCTTTAAAAACTAACGCCTCTAAAATGGCAAAAACTATCCAGATACAACAAATGTAACAACACCTCACGAAAATAGCAAAGTGGAAAGTCATCATAGATGCATAGTTAACACTCAAAGAGATTGAAATCAAACAGGGATCCTTATATATATATATATATATATATATATATATATATATATATATATATATATATATATATATATATATATATATATATATATATGCTACAAATTTTTAAAAGCTCCAAAAATTTTAAACTATTTTCAATTATAATTTGTGTTCATCATCCACCTATATTTTTAATTAACACGTCTATATTACATTTAAGAGAGCAAGTAAAGAATTCTTCAAATGTATACCACACACGTAAAGACAAAATAAAAATAAGTATTTTGACACTATAGAAAGAGGACCTAATATTTCATTTGTAATAACTGCTTTCAGGCGTTTCTTAGAAGACTTGACCAACTCCTGGCAGCATTGTGTCAGAATATCTGCACACTCCTCCTCACATTTAGTTTTCAATTAGGCAACGATTTGTAGGTTTTATCCTATAGACTTTTTCATTTAATATTCGCCACAAATTTTTGATTGGTTTCAAGTCAGAGGATGTAGTAGGCCTCAGTAGAACATTAATATTGTTCTGCAGGAACCACTCACGTGTTGCTCTCCACGTGTGCCATTAAATAAAAACAGCCCCACACCATAATGGTGCCACATCCATGCTTGACTGTGGGGATGATGTTCTTCCGATCATAGGCAGTTCCATCGCCAGCTGTACTCGACTACTATTTCAGCATCCTTCGTCAAGCTTGTTGCGATATTTTCCTCGGAGCTCCACTTCGAGGAAGGCTTGGAGTGTTCTTTCATTTTTTTACCAATTTAGCAGTGCTGAGAGTATTACGTAAGGTTGTAAAAATACTTCTATAGCTTTTATTTTCTATGTAGTGGTCAATTAGCTTGCTTTTCAAATTGGTTGAAAGCTCTTTGCTTTTAGGAATATCACGTTAGTTTTAGAATTACAATGGAAGAGGTTTGGATCTCAAAGGACACGTCGGCGGAATTAAGATTATAGAGGAGAGGCTCCGATCCCAAATGGGCGAGTTCAAAGGGCGTTGACCATTCGTAAACATCTTCATCAGAATTGCCACATAGACATACGATCAATGCTGATATTTACAGGGGGAGTTGGGGTAGATCGCTTGGAGGTAATAATTCAGCAAAGAGGTCGGCAACTACTTCCATGGTGACGCGAGGCTTTATACAGCTGCAAAAACTGTCCAGAAACTCTACGATATCGGTTTTTGAGTAATGGCCACATGGTCGGTACCTATCGCCGTCTGAATATACTTGTTCCCCCACTTACTCGTACATTGTCTGTTCGTGATATAGGAAGTTCTCAATTACGTCAGAAACTCACGCTGTTCTAGACCCACGGATTGCCTCCAAACCATGCTCTTTGTTTAGTACCTGACAAAAATATAACATATATAAAATTCAAAGATTGTGCTTGGGCCTGTCTGTCTACTATAGGCACAGAAACGGAGACATAAAAATTCATTTAGAAATGTATATTTAAAAACAGATCTTGATTTTTTTTTCATATTCTTCAACAGCTTCAAACAATCTAACTTAAGTATGATAACAGAACAACCAAATCATAATCGTGTTACAATATCAACAAAGCCAAATAACCTGACCTAACCTTCCTAACAGAACCAAATACTCATTGTCTTTGCTAAGTCCATCGATATTGATGATGACGGATGCCCTCTTGAGAGCATCAACCTACACTAGGTTTAAATGAGTATGAATGTGTGCAGTCTTCGGACCCCTATCTTGTCCGAGGGGAGAAGGACCCTGGTGGCAGGAGAGGATCGAGACGACCAGGCTTCATCCTCGGCTGCAGGGAGCTACCGAGACACCTGTCTCTTGGTGCTTGCCTGTAGGCATTCCCAATCCTGGTTTGTGATCGAGCTATCCTTCCTCTAGCCTTTGTTAAAAAAGGCAGAACCCACAGGGCAGGGGGGGGGGGTGCGCAGTGGTTGGTAGGCGCCAACAATCTAACCTAATCTTCGTCACACGTCCAACAGCTCACAATCATCAAATAGACCCAATACACCCTAAATACCCTGATCTTGCCTGGAAACAGCCAAAATTTCTTAGAACCCCTTCGAGTACTTTCAGAAGAGTAGCAATTAAATCAGGGCAACAGATGGATCGTGTTAGTTGCAAATAAAGGAAATCACTTGAAGCATCTTTCTACCAGGGCAGAGTAATTGTTGGGCTTTCTTAAATAAATGTTATTTATCTGAGATATTAGACTATCGATAAATTAAGATTGTTTTTTTAATGGAAAGTAAAAGAATTTTTAATTTATAAAAAAAGCATTTAGTTTTTAGTTTCCATCATTATTGGCCATGCTGCTCCATCGTTTAAAAAACAGGGATATCTTTCTTGAAGAATTCATTCGGTTTTGATCAAATATATCTTTATCATTTCCACCTCCATATCTGAGTAAACTTTGCCATTTAGGTGATATTGTAATCATGATCATGATCATCACTAACTCTATAATTTAGTAAGGGAATTTTTTGAATATTTGAATAATAATTTGACCTTAGTTTGGTTATGACTTAAGTATAATTTTAAATTTTTATCAAGGTAATTTCTATGAATTTCTTTAAGAGTTTGAAAATACAAAATGGATAAGTTTAGAAAAAAATATGATTATCCAATGCTTTAGTATGTTTTAAAAGAAAATTAATTACAATTGGTGAATTTCAGAAAATTGATTAAAATTTAGGCAAGGCTGCTTTTTTTATCTATTTCTATAACTCTATATTTTAAGCAACGTGATTTTTTGAAAGGGGTGAAATTTAGTTTAGAGTTCCCTTTAAAATTATTATAATTGGCGAAGTTCATAAAATTGATAAAAATTTAACCATGGCTGCTTTTTTTTATTTTTTATATTTTAATCCTAGTAGCGAAGCGCAAGCTCCCCGCGTAGGGAGGAGTGGCGAAGCCATTGCCTGGTAACTTAACTGATAATCTGATGGTGCGAGGTCCGGTGAATATGATAAATGGGGAAGAACTTCCCGACGCAATATTTTTGGGGGGTGGTCAAATGTTCCGTGTGAGGGTGTACTGTGATGAAGGAGGTGTACACCATTTCGGGTGACCAGTAAAGGATAGTTTTGTTTAAAAGATTCATTTAAACGCTGTTATTGAGAAGCTTATAATAATTAACTCCTTTCACACCTGCTGTTGGAGACCACGTCCTGGAGTAGGAACGGGCTTCTGTTTACGAACAATCCATTGTTTTTTTAAAGAATACCTTTGCCTTTCCCGTAATAATTATACCCAGTAGTGGCTCACGGGCATTTGAGTCATGCAATTGATATAAAGATATTCACACTTAAACGTTGTCCTTCAAACAGTGATACCCAAACCATTTTCCCCTGTGTTTACGTTCTGTTTCATGATTGACTTTTTAAATTCTTGCATTTCACAAATGTCGAGGAGTTGCCTTCACAAGAGCCTTAAGAGCATTAGGATCAATTGGAGTAGGGCGAGCGGCCTCTATCCTTTGATATTTTTTTTAAATTGAAATTGTCTGGAAAGAAATCTTTTGACCAACGTTGACATTTAGGAATATCCAATACATTTACCTACACTTGTGTAATATTTTTACTGCTAATGTAGCCCTATTCCCTTGTATTAATGAAGTAGAATATGGCTTATGTGTGTTTCATATTCTGCATTTAATAATGAAGTGTTGTAACAAATTGTAGCTTAAAAAATGTTTTCGCTTTACTGCAATTTCTTAGCTTTAAACATTTTGTGCAACAAATTTGGGCAATTTAAGCCACTCCAAGAAGCATTTTTGTCTTATATATATATATATATATATATATATATATATATATATATATATATATATATATATATAAGACAAAAATGCTTCTTGGAGTGGCTTAAATTGCCCAAATTTGTTGCACAAAATGTTTAAAGCTAAGAAATTGCAGTAAAGCGAAAACATTTTTTAAGCTACAATTTGTTACAACACTTCATTATTAAATGCAGAATATGAAACACACATAAGCCATATTCTACTTCATTAATACAAGGGAATAGGGCTACATTAGCAGTAAAAATATTACACAAGTGTAGGTAAATGTATTGGATATTCCTAAATGTCAACGTTGGTTAAAAGATTTCTTTCCAGACAATTTCAATTTAAAAAAAATATCAAAGGATAGAAAATCAAGAAAAGAAGATAAGTGGTAATTAGGGGGACTTTAGGGCATACAGTAGAGATTTGCACTTCAAAGGAAGCAAGAAGCCTTTGGGATTCTGTCAGCTTCAAAATAGATAAGAGTTATCATTGGTTTTGAGGATTTTGAAAGCCACCTGCTATCATCTATTTCACTTTTGAATAAATAAATAAATAATATATATATATATATATATATATATAAAAAAAAAAAATATTGTCTCTGTTTCTTCCTTTTTGCCCAATTCGAAAACAAAACGCTTGAGGTTTGAATGGTAAACGCAGCGGCGCGGAAATTGGCGGCCCTCTAGTGGCAACGGCCCAAACAAAGGAGGTCAAGTCTTTGGTGAATATATTTTGTTTGTGTTATTTTTGTGTCGTTTTGTACAAATCTCTTGGCGCCCATTACCAGGAACCTGAAAGCCTTGTGTAAACAAAATTGGATTTGGAAATGGGATGTTGTGCTTTTTTTTATTCAAAGATACAGGTCAAGTCAGAAAAAAACGAAACCGAAGGGATTCCGACGAATGAGGGGAGGGAAAAATGGAAGAATGGAAAATGTGAAGTCATGAAAAGAGGAACAATGAGAAGTGTTTAGGATGATTGACTTTAATCGTCAATTCTGTTTCACCTAATAATACTCGAGCCGTAAGTCGTATTATAAATACTTGATATAATGAAAAATCAATTACCACCGGAATTCGAACCAGGTTCCGCACTGAGCCACGATGGACAAAAGGAAACCCGCCCTGAACTCAATTAATGCTACAGGAAAGACATACCAATAAAATGAGCCACGAGTCCTTCCTTACCACTCGGCTAGTTGGTAACATTCGAAAGTCTCCAGTGTAGCGCTGAGGCTCTCGTATGAGTTCAATAAGGCATGTTAAGGCGACTCGTGAAAATCAGCTTCGATCTAGTCTCGAACCCTCGACCTCATGCATGCGAAGCGTTACCACTGACCAACGATGAACAAATAACATCTACCCTGAAATCATTTAAGAGCTACAGAGAAAGATGCGCCAATGCAATTGGTGAGAGGTCTTTTACACCTCGCCCCGTCCACCTTCGGGTAGTTGGTAGCACTTTAATTCGAAACCCCATTGCGGGGAGCAGCCAGGAAGACAAGCGAGGCATAATGGGAGCCCCAAAGATAAAAGGAGGAAATGGGGAGGCATGAGCCGATTAGTTTCGAGGGTAGCAAACGACATGAGCTGTCCCAAAGAATGATTTTAATCTGAAATGTCGTTCGTGGAGATCATGCTAAAGAAACTGTCCTGTAACCAACCTAAGGAACAATTTTTGACACTAGTATCACCACCCGGATAAGCAAGAGCTGCCACTAGGGGAATGAAAATTGACATACAGTGTTACCACTAGCAGAAGAATCGATTGAGCAAATCGAAAGGTGCCAAATTTTGATGCGCTTTCGTTCGCTACACCCGAGTTCGCCAAGACACGGGCTTCTCTCCATAACAGTCAAGGAACGAACTGTTACAACGAGCGGAATGGGGTTAAGAAGAACATGAGTCCACCCGCAGGTGCGAGAATTCCACATCTAGTGCGCAGTACCTCAATTATTCATACCCAACCTGAGCATACTCCACAGGGTAGGTATGATAGGGTACAGGCGGAAGGGTTACCTCAATATTATCACAGCGGCGAAGATAAGGATGAATAGAGGGAAAGGGTTATTTCTGGTTTGGGTGAATTGTAGGGATTCAAGCCAGGTGTGGAAGGGGGTGGCATTTTTTTACCATTGGCCACTTATCTTCGCTTTGGCATATGTTGGAGATCCTGATTGTAAATTGCCATGGCAACGGGAATCCGTTGCGATTTATTTAAGCAGGATGAGTAATATTGAACATCCGGTTCAAGGCCCCATCAGCTGATATGGGGGAAGAAATGTGTACCCTCCCCCCTTCCTTAAAGCTCCTCACATGCTTGTTCCTGGAAATTTCTTCAGTTTTATCCTCTACCTTTTTATTGGAAACAGGTTAAGAGGTGATGGACTTCTAGAGGTTCCGGGTCAAATTCCCTTTGGCTCTGGGTCACGATAAGCTCTGCTTTCTCGTTGTCTGCCGACTTATTGATCCTACGCGCTATCGGATCGGCTGCCTTCAATTTTCCCTGGAGGAAACTCGAACCCGCGGCTTTATGGACAGATGCCCATGCTGCAAAGTTCCGCCCCCGTCATGACATCATTTTCTGCTTTATCATAAACCATTGTATTACGTCAAAGGCGTCTGATTACCACTGTATTATCGTGATGAGCTTAGGTTCTAGTGGTCTTACTGCTACATTATCTCTTGCATGAAAGAGAGTCCGTGTTCACTCGGTAACTAGGTCATACTGAGGAAATTGTGTAGGGGAAATATTAATTTAATTTCATAGGTTTTGACACCGAATGCATCTTAATAACTCTGAGAATTACATCGATATAAGAGTCAAACTTTAAAAGATTGTATCTTGGCTTTCTTGCTTCCTTGCTTCTCTATAATAGAATATGAAAAGAATGTGACAATAGCGCAAAAATTGCCCGAATAAGTTACTCCTCAAGTCTTTTTAAAAGCGCAATAAAACGGGTTTCGTTAAAATCGGGCCATTGATTACTGCGTTAGCCCCACTTTTAGGGCGCCCTATCCATTTCTGTGAAAATAAAATGAGACACAAACATTTTTTCTTACCCTATTCTTTAAAAAGTTTGCTTGAATGATTTATCATTAAAATAAATAAATATAAATCAATAATTTTTACATTAAATGGAAATAATAGATTTAAATTATCTGAATTTTATGGAAATTGTTGAAGTGGAAAAAATGGGTATACTTTTTTGTGAACAAATGACCCTTTATTTGAGATGGGGAGAAGTTGAGAGTATGATTGAACTGTGCCTAGAAGGAAGAAAATATGCTACGGGGTGTATTTGTTGTAAAAGCTGTAAGAGGTGTGGGACTATCCGATCACACGATTTTGTGGCACAAAGTTAAATTGTTTGGTGAATGGATGAGAGAGCGTGAAGAAGGCGGAAAAAAGGGAGAATCAGAAATGAAAAGTTGTAGAATCAAAGAGAAAGGTAAGAGTATGTGAGAATGGTTGAAAGTAGAAAAGAGGAAATAAATGTGAATGTTGGGATAGAACAAATGTAACCAATTTAAGAAAATGATAGTTGCTAAGCAAAAGCTGTATTTAGGTGTACTGCAACTGGAGAGAGGAAGCCAAGTGCTGAAGGTTTGAATGAGAGGCGAAAAGAAGTGCAGAACAAAGAGGAGAAGTATTTACAAATATTTAATAGTGTACACGGGAATACGTGGCATATTTGAAAAGAAAAGTGAAGTGAGTGATTAACTAGAGTAAGAAAACAGCAAATGGGATATTTTCGAACAGGAAGTTATTCTATAAATTAGTAAAAAAACTGATTTTCAAAAGTGATTTATTTTTCCAGCTCTCTACGAAGACCAGAAGTAAAGTAAAAATGAAAAACAATAAAAAAATAAATAAAAGGAACACTCAGATGACGTTGGGGAGGCCCGCTTCTATCAGGGATCCTATCATCAACCTAACAATTGAAAGAAATAGTATGTAAGGGTCCACTCCCTCCCCCCCAAAATCCACAAAATCAGGATTTTTGAAAAAAACAATGTATTTGGGTCATTTGACGCTTGCCTATAAGCACAAAACCAAAAGCTCGGAAACCCGACCACAACACCAGGGTCAATGGGTAGCGATCCCGCTGCTCCTGGTACCTGAGACAAGTAACGCTCACGAAGCTCCCACAAACTAGAACAATACACCACAAAGTGGCGTACACTCTGAGGTACCGAGCAATTTTCGCAGAACGGTACAGGAAGCGTTCCATCCGATGTGCTGAGCCCTGCAAGAATAGGCGATTCTGAAGCGACAGAAAATGGCTTGATCTAGTCGAGACTTTGAGGAATATGTCTGAGCGGCGCTATGACTTGCAAGTTTTTATTCCAGGCTCCGTCTTCCATCTCCATCGCCATGCTGCATACCCGCAGGGCTAACTTGATCAATGCCATGTAGTCAAAGTGGGGAAGAGTGAAACGTTGATCCAGTCGCTCAATGTGTGCATTGAACACAACGTTCGTTTCCAGAAACCACTACATGTCTAGAAAACAAGCAGAAGAGAATCGGAACATCTCCTCGACTCGCAGTAGCCATGGTCTTACTGATACTGCAAACAAGTAGATGTGAAGATTCCAATCCTGCAATGGCACTCGACGCACTCTGCGAGTCGCTATATATGATAAAACACTCAAGGGTAAATGTTGGAATCACGCCAAAGGAGATCTAAATTTTGTTTTAATAGAGCATAGCGAGAACATCTTTGGGCAGCATCGACGTAATACCGTTAATTTGCAAGGCAAGGAGAGTTAGGTTAAGGATACTTGACTAAGAGACACCTTCCTCTTCTCTAATGGCCCGAAGATGCCCCCGTCCACCCATATTCGGAATCAACGCTCGTAAGAAATTTGAGAGGTGTTTCCTTCCCCATAAAAGTATGGTCTCCATAATACTTTATCCCCACGCAATATTATAGGTCATTTTCAAATCAAAAAATACCGTGACGAAATGATGCCTTTGAAAGAAACTCATGCAATGTGGTGCTTATCTCCTGGAGGACGAAATCTTCGCCGTTCATACTACGTCTCGTCTCTCGTTTTAGGGGCTAAGGACTTGGTCCTGGGACAGCCGGCGCTTCCTGGCACCTCTTATGCTTCAATGTTAGAAAAACATCCTCTGCTCCTGGCCCCTCCAAGTCTACGAGCACGGTAGTTTCCTTGCCCATTCGGAACCCTTCTGCTGGTTCTACTCACCCCGGGCGCTTCCCTGATAGAACTGCCGTCACAAAGGGTTCACACCCAGACCGTCTAAAACCAGGGCTCTCTCCCCCCCCCTCCTCTCCCAGCGTGACCGTTTCCCATAAGGCGAAACGGCTGCGCGTTTCCACCGAATCGTATGACTCACATAGGAGGACAGTTTGTTTCTTAGCCTAAATTCCTGTTTTTTTTTATCTCTGGCAGTTGCAAGATAGGGTCTTAAAATAAAAAAAAGTTTTGGGGAAGGGGTAATCACTGGAATGGCTATAGGCCTCCTGAAGACACACCTTCTTGTTTATTATTCGCGAAACGCGCCAAAGGCACTATCGCCTTCTCCTATTTCGAATCCTTATGCCGGTTATCGCCTTCTCCTGTTTCGAGTCCTTGTGGCGGTAGGGCGCAGCTTCGGAAATGGGTGAAGGAGTCGAATCTTCGTTATTTGCCTACCTCCTTGTTGGAACTAGCATTCGAACTGCTTATGTAGGCCTCCACTGCCACTTCCCTGGGCCTCGCCTCATTAGATTCAAGTGACTTGGTGTAAGAGCATGGCTGCTCCGAAGTTATTATGCTTAGCCTGTATTGGCTGGAGCAGGGATCGATTTTTTATGACTACTAGAAATAAAAAGAGATGATTGCTGTTCGGGGAAGGTAGAACCTGCTAAAGGTTTCCTAATGGGCGCGGGAGCTACTGCACTCATAGGCCTGGAAAGACCAGAAGCGGTGGGTATTTTTTTTTAGATGGGAAGCGGTAGAGTTCTCAGGCTGCTCAAATATGGTCCATATCCTGGACGGTTAGGACCTCTTCAAACAGATACAAATTGCAAAGCTAGAAAGAAGCAGGATGTACTTCACCATAACTCACGCACTTGGCTGGGCACAAAACCGATTTGTCATGCACGGCCGATGATCAAGTACAGCAAATTTGGAGTTCACTCTTTTTAGCACATCGACATGATTTACTTGTATGACTGTTGCGACGTCAGTGATAAAACCGCCGCGGTAACAGCGCGGGTGCATTAGCATTGTAGCGTTACTAGCCAGCACCTACCTGATCAGGGAGCCTGTCTGGCTAAGTCGACCGTGACGATTAGAGTCAGGTTGGTCTCAGGAACTGTCCCTTCTTCCTCACTACACGCTCAGCTCTGATTCTTTCCTGGTTGATCAGCTCTTCAGAATGCTATCAAGGTAGTTCCTTGGCATAGACTACCCCATTTCAAAGTAGACGCTCGGGTCACTCAAACAGGTGTGCTATTGAGTGTCTAACGATCACTCGATTTGTCACTCTGGTCGAGATCGACTACATTAACCATAACGTTCCCCCGATAAAGGAGAGACATTCGGTTATCTACTATGAAACGAAGTTTTTCTTTAATGCCTACAGAGCATGTGTCTGTCGGGCAACTTTTTTCCGTAATTCGAGCAGATAACAGGAAAGCGTTTAAAGCAGGCTAGGTCGAAAACGTCTGGCAACCTTTGAGAACCAGCCATCTTTTTTTTGTCTTTTTTTGGGTAGCTAGGGCGTTTTTAGTTGCGTGCGACTCTATATCTCACTATGTTGGTCGGTCTCCGTTTTGCTTTTTTTTGTTTTGGTAATAAAATTATAACTATTCGGCCGATTCTAACGAAATTTGAAACCCTTATATAGTTTTACATTCTTTTTCAACTGATATAATTAATAAGATCCTTCCAAAGTTAATCCGGGAATTATTTTGTTTTGGCAATAATATTATAACTATTTGGCCGATTCTAACGAAATTTGAAACCCTTATATAGTTTTACATTCTTTTTCGACTGATATAATTAATAAGGTCCTTCCAAAGTTAATCCGGGAATTATTTTGTTTTGGTAATAACATTGTAACTATTCGGTTAATTCTAACGATATTTGAAACCCTTACGTTGTTTTACATTCTCTTTTGAATGATATAATAACTGCCAAGGTCCTCCCAAGATTAGCCCGGGAATTATTTAGCAATAACATCATAAATATTCGGCTGATTATAACGAAATTTGAAACACTTATAAACATTCTCTTTCTCGAATGATATAATTATCAAGGTCCTGCCAAGGTTAGTCCTGGAATTATTGAGAGTTTAGAAGGTCGCAAGGTCATAAATCAAAATAAGGGAGAGCACGCGACTTTGGTCAGCAAACCCTTGTTCCCCTTCTTTCCTCCTACCGAAGGGATCTCAGGCTGGACGGACATGTTTCTGCCTAGTCCTTCTCCGAAATGACGAAGAATTTTCCTGTCTCAGAAGCTCCCCCGGAAAGAGAAGAGCTCTTATTTTTCTTTTACTTCTCATCGCAGTGAGGGAATCAGTTCCCCACTGGAGTAAGAGCTTGCAGGACGTTCCAGCCAAACTATCATTCCCTCCGTTGGAGAATTTTACCTCCTGAGCAAGGCTATCTTGGTCCCAGTGTTGGAGTACCCACTCACCTCACAGTGGGCCTTCAACGGGGCATCTCCCTTCGAAGTTTCTGGGATCCCATCTGTGACCTTCCGGGACAGGTGGTTCTGGTGGAGTGAAATTTGGGCTGGTACGCGACTAACTATAGTTGGGCGCATCCGCGGCGCTAGCCGACTGGCACCGAAGTCGAACGCCCGAGGAACTGATTGACC
This sequence comes from Ceratothoa steindachneri, assembly GCA_963969495.1. NCBI lineage: Eukaryota > Metazoa > Arthropoda > Malacostraca > Isopoda > Cymothoidae > Ceratothoa > Ceratothoa steindachneri. The sequence goes on from OZ018335.1 coordinate 95,942,615, forward strand.
GACTCCCATTAAACTCACTGGACCTAGATGTAAAAAAAATATGCCGCAGGTCCTAGAGGAATATGCTAGTGAAGGTCCATTTAAGGAAATCTGTCATAGGTAGAGGGGGAGACTCAACTTACTCCTCAGGTAGTTTCAATCTAGTTTAAGACTACTGGAGATTATTTGGGCAGTGATAGCTTACCAATAAAGGTGAGAAATAAAGAGAACGATAGTTGTAAGAACATCGAGGATAAGAATGGCAGGATATTTGTGTACAGAGAACATCGGGGATAATAATAGTAAGATATGTGTGTTCATGGAACATTGATGATAAAAATGGCAGGATAATTGTGTGCATGGAAGATCGGGGATGATAATGGCATGGTATCTGTGCGCATGGAACTTACAGGATATGAATAGCATGATATTTGTGTGAATAGAACATCGAGTATCAAAATGGCAGCGTATTTGTTTGCAAGGAATTTCCAGGGTAAGAATAGCATGATATTTGTTTGCATGGAACATCGAAAATAGAAATGGCAAAATATTTGTGTGCGTGGAACATCTAGGATAAGAATAACAGGATATTTGTTTGCATGGAACATCGTGGTTAGGAATCGCAAGAAATTTACATGAATGAAAGAAACATCGATGGTAATAATTGCATGATACTTGTCTGTATGGAACATCGATAGGAATAGGAATGGCCGTATATTTGTATGCATGGAATATCAGCGATAAGAATGGCAGGAAATATTTTGCATGCGATATCGGGGATAAGAATAGTAGGATACCTGTGTGTATGGAACTTCAAGGATAAGAATGGCAGGATATTTGTGTGCAATGAAGATGTCGAAAGATGATGGTTAGAGTACTCTGGCGAGTACGGGTGTGGAAGATGAGCTCCTTTGCTTATACATAATTGGCTTCGTGGTTATTTTACAGGGTGGTGTAACAGTCTTTGTGAGAGAAAAGGCCTAGCTAGCGAGGAGCAAGATAGTGTGTATGACAGGTGTGCTGTGCATGGTGGGGTTTTGTGAGGGAGCTGCTTGGGTCATTCTGCCAACGATGAACCCTGATTAGTGGTTTTGTACGTGGTAGGCCATAAAATGTTGTGAGGGTAGGTAGTTTTAGTGGCCTTGACACTCCCGCCCCCTACGTCATAAATGTTTTGTGTTGAGTTTGATGTCGAATAATAATAATAATAATGATAATAATAATTTAATTTTACTAAAATAATTTATCGCGTGAAAACTCTGTTATAAATTTTTAATTATTATTATGTAATAACGCAAAGGCCCCGAAGCGCTTGTTCATTTTGGGGGTTGGCGCGGTAAAAGGATGTAATTGCACATACAAGTATGTAGGTCGATGCTGAAATATGACCCGAAGGAAAGTGAAAAACAAACCTGAAGTCGTTTGCTTCTATGCGCTCGACTTTATTTCTGCCCCTTATAAAAGAGGTGGATGAGCGGTTGATGTGATGAGGAGGGGTGGTGGTGGTGGTGGTGGTGGTGGGGGCTTCCCGACGAAGCAGAACGAGAGCCGAGCGTCGACGTTATAATGAGATTTTACGCGAACGCGCATTAACTAGGTTATGAGCGTCCACCAGCCGAGGAGAATATTGGGGCGTGAGGCACTAATAGGGAGGAGGGGGGCTTCAGCAGGGGTGTCTCGGTTGTGAGTCCCGTGAAGGAAGCTGTGGGGGGGAGGCGGGCTCCTGGCGACTGCCTGCATGAGCATAAGTCATAATCCATTGATTAAAATCGTAATTCATTGACTAAAGTATGTTGCAAAAAGACAAAAAAGTGTAAAAAGAAGGAGAGGGGGGCCCGCCCCCCCTTCCTTTAGCGTGCGCCCCTCACCCAAACAAAGGAGGAGGGCCGCCACCTGCGAGACATCTTCAAGAGGCGACGTGGGCGACACAGCAGGAACAAATAAACTCCCCAAAATAACTTGTTAAATAAAAGAACTTAACGAGAATAAACGAAGAAATTGCAATTAATCGAAAAATGAAAACTATTAAAAATAAAATAAAAGTGTGAAGATAAATCGAAGTTATTTAAATAATTAATAAGAGTAAGTTCCGTCGAGGTTGGGTAGACATTACTTAAATGTAAGAAGAGAAAACCGACGAGGGCATCGTTTGTTAAAGGAGAATCGTGAGGAAAGTTGCGAAGAGAGGAAGTAAAAAATGTGTTTAATCTGAGTAATCCAAAGAGGAGACTTCCTGAGGCATTTAGGGACAAGATAGCATGAAACCCTCTATAGCCTTCTCCACAATCCCTGCTGACGTTGAGGCCAGTAAGGCCCCTAATCGTCAGCTGCCACATGGTTGTCCAAGGGCTTCTGATTTATGGGCCTGTATGAGCTACTGCATTGGAGTGGTGGGTTTCCTTTCCCTCTTCGTCGACCCATGGGGGCATCATTGCTAAGAAATGAAATGTATGTAATCCAATGAAGGAATGTTACTCTTTAGGGAATGAAGGAAGGCGGGGGAGTGGGGGAACTGACTAGTAAAATAGATGTGTCTAACAAAGACAAGACCGATACAGAATTCATTGTCAGTCATAAATTCCACGGCCACGCCCCTAAAAAAGTTAATGCAACTAACGAGAGCATTTCCACCCGATGAGAAAATGCAAGGGGTGGAGGGGTAGATGAAGAAAAGAGGGGTGGATAAAAAGGAGGAAGATTGAGACTGCCAGGAACCCAAAAGTCAGCCCCTAAATTGTAGGGGTCAACAAGTTCGTAAAAGAAACACATTCACAGGTACGAACTTGGTCATCTTTACCTGGAACTAAATTCCAGTTCAACTTTTCTCTTGAATGTAGGCCTGTAGACTTTCCCGCGGAGTGTTTTGATACACATTTATGTACGCTGTTGTCTCAAATGACGGATGTACTCTGGCGCGGGTGGCACTCTCCGGATCACTTTTGGCACTGTGGTTCCATTTGGCCCTGACTGAGGTCAGAGTAGGGGCACCATTTGAATGGTTTCTTCAATGGGGGGCTGGGTGTTAGAATAAAAGGAGCCTTCCAGGAGATATGGGTAAACTTCCACGGTCCGAGTCACCCCCCGACTCATAATGGGCCAAGGTGGTGAGTTCTCTCTGCATCAGGAGAACGGGCCCCTGCCCACCACAGCGAGCACTTAAGCTGGGACGCACAGGGTACTAAGAATCCCTGGTTTATGGAAGTGACTACCAATGGTTGATGACTCTGGCTACGTACAGAATTAGAACACACTCAAATCGCACTAATTACCACAAACTAAAAGAACTGTAGAGGACAGAATGGGTTATCATTGGCCTTAGCGAATAGGCAAAGAAGAATGGACCCTACAATTAAAAAACGATTACCTCCTGCTCTCTGAGCAAAGGAGTCCTCTCGTACCCAGACTTGGCACCTTTAATACCTATTGATCAAACGAGCAATCAAAATATCGAATGAGAATTCTGTAAAAGTAGGCCAAGGTTTTTTGTTTTGATTTTTTAATTTTAGGAGCCCATCTGGCGACAGTCTACTTGGGCACAAGTTGCCGTACTCACTACATTCTACGACTAGGCTATATTAAAAAAACAACAAATAACAAGTAAATACAAATAATAAGGATAAAAAAATATCATAGCCTAAAAACAAAAACAAAAAAACAAAACAGCAAAAATCTAACAAGAAGGCAGCGCGCTCCAGCGTCGGGGGCAGGCCCGCCTCCCCCTCCCAGCACAGGAGCATGTGACCCACAACAAACAGTCAAAAAAAGTGGAGGAGGCCAGCCTCCTCCAAACAGGAGTATATTCCGCAAATCGGTGTGCATGAATCCATCCCGAGTACAAGGGACAAGTGATAGCGACCACGCTCGTCCCGTTACCAGGACGGGTAATGTGCGCGAAGATCACCCAGACTGGGACATTCAAAAGGAAGGTACTAAATAGTCTGGTGGGCAACGCAGTGGTCGCAGTAAGGTGCAGGCGATTGCTCCATCAGATGGAGGTGCGTCCCGCGTGTGTATCCAATTCGAAGACGACAGAAAGCAACCTGAAGCCATCATGGCATTGTGGGTAGGTCCATGGGAACAGTTGGGGCGCGATGGCACGTAACTTTAAACCACCTCTACCATCTCCCATCTTCTTTGCCAAGCCGCCCGGAGGCCATCCCGTATTCCTGCTACTCGTATCTAGTCAGTATGAGGAAGAGCGAAACGCTGGTCTGGTCGCTCAGTCCTCGAGGACTCTTTGGCCCCCTCATAAGCGTGTTCATTTCCCGCAAAGCTTACATGTCCAGGAACCCATCAGAAGATAATCTCGACATCCTCCCAGCTTGCCAAAACTGTGGCGTCACGCATATCGCGAACCAGAGGATGCGGAGATTCCAATGCCCCGAGAGCACTCAGGAAGGCCCGCGACCCGGCACGTCACGTTATCTCTCGTAACGAGAGATGTATTGCAACCAGCTCGCCCGTGAAGACAGACGCAGTGCCTTGTAGAGCCTCGCTGACTTCAAACAGAGGGAAAACGGTGTGAAAACCAACACCCTCATGGGACTTGGAGCCATCTTTATCCACTGGCACGGCTCCAACGTGACACGAAGTGTGCCCCAAAAAGCTCGAACGCAATACTCCTGGCGCGGTAGAAGCTTTGGGAGAGGAGGTGTGGCGACAGATATTCAAAGGTGGTACCGTCCAGGGTGGCGTCCTGGGCAGAACCAGTGGCGCCACCGGCCTAAGAACTATACCTAGCTCACGAAGGAGTTTCCTAGCCCTAAACTCAAGGGGCTTAGGGTATGACTGGCGACTCTCGGTGGCATAGGAAACGTTATGATGCATTGAGAGTTGTTCACGACTGAGGGAGGCCCCGGACTCACGCGAAAGGGCAAATAATGCACTGCGCATATCGAGTGGCATCTCCCCAACATCAAAAAGTAGGCTCTCAATGGGGGACGTGCGAAAAGCCCTGGTGTGGTGGATCGAGTCCACCTTCCGCAATACACGATCGGCTGCGGATGCATAAAACTCGCATCCGTAGTCGAGCTTCGAACCAACAAAGGATCTATAAAAAGTAAGGCAGTAGCCCTATCAGCGCTCTAAGGGCTGAACTTCACGGAACGAAGAAGATTCATGGCGTGGGTACAAGAAACCGTAAGGCTGCGAATATGAGCCTCCCGGTGATGTGTCGGTCAAATACAAGACCAAGGAAACTGTGCAAGTCCACCACTTTCACAAGTTTGAGTCAAGGTGGGGCCATGGGTGGCGGCAGAACTGCATCATCTTAGTCTTGACCAAAGAGATCGGAAGGTCGTCCACGTAGAGCGTAGGGAGAACATCTGCTGGCAGCATGGCGGTGATGCCGTTAATGCTCAGGGCAAATAGGGTAACACTGAGGAGACTTACCTGCGGGACACCCTCTTCGTGTTCCATTGTGTCAGAGAGGGCTCGCTCCCCCCCACCACCCTTATGCGTATTTGACGATCTCGCAAAAATTCAGATATAAAGATTGCGAGGCGTCCCCTCACCCCCATCGTGTGAAGAGCATCCATGATACCGTATCGCCATGCGGTATCATAGGCCTTGTTCAGATCGAAAAACATCGTGGCGTAGTGCTGTCTACAAAGGAAGGCCTCACAGACGGCATTTTCCAGTCGGAGATGAGCATCCGACGTGGAGTGGAACTTGCGAAAGCCGCACTGTGGAGAATAGAGATGGCCTCAACTGTCCAGAAAGAAGGCTAATCTAACATTTACCATTTTTTCCATTAACCTACACACGCAGGAGGTTAGAACGATTGGGTGGAAGTCCCCCGCGTAGAAGTTGGCTGACGGTGGAATGTAAGCAGAAATAACAGTATACCTCCTATTCATGTGCAGCTGTACAGCCACTGCCTGAAAGGAGGTATCTAAAGCAAAGAGAAGAACGGAGACATCATGCAGGGTGTAAATCATGCATCCTCCTGCCCAGCCCCCATTCCGTGGTGGTGGGGTTGCAAAACCCTTATACCCCGGGATGGTGGGCAGGGGGCACGCGCACAGCATGGTCTATTCAAAAAGATAGCTAACGGGGAACGGGAGGATACGAGCCTCCGCAGCTCCTCCTAGCTTGTCCGGAGTCCGCAGCAATTCCATTGAAGGAATATGCCCTCCAGGTCTAGCTCGGACGTGATGCGGGAGCCCTCCTCGAAGAAAAGACCCTCACGGGACTGGCCGTACGCTTCTTGGATGCAGAACTCCGAGCGCTTTTGGCCGGACAATGTGCAGAAGGAGCTATCGCCTTCGAAGACTTATCGGGGCAGGTTAGGCGCGCCATCGACTCTTTTCATTCCTGTGCCTCGAAACCTTTGGCGAGCGGGGCGGGTTCGGAGGCGGGGGTCCCCCTTTTGGAGGATCCACCGTCTCCGAGCCACCAACCTTTCCACTTGGTGTAGTTGAAGGAGCCGAAGCTCCTTTATTGCTGTCCTCCTTTCGGGGGCAGATTTAGAAACCCCGGAAGATGGCCTCACGACCATCTTCAGGGGTGTTTCATCCTGTGAGTCTAACGATTAGGTGGAGGTTCACGGCTGTTTTGCCTTAAGCAAAATGGTCACGCTGGGGAAAGGGAAAGGAACCCTGGTTTTAGCCAGGTCTGTGTGTGAACCCTTTGTGCCGCCAGCTCTACCAAGGGAGCGCCAGGGGTGGGTAGAACGCGCAGAAGGGTTCCGAATGGGCGCGGAAACGAACGTGCTCGTAGGCCTGAAGGGGCCAGGAGCAGAGGGTGTCTTTCTTAGTATTGGGGCATAGGACGTCCCAAGCAGCACCGGGTGCGCCAGGACTAAGTCCTTAGCCTCGCGAAATGAGAGACAATCCTGGGCCTGAACGGCCAGGATTTCCTTCTCAAATAGATACGCACCACGTTGCTTCGATGAAGCGTTGTGCGACTCTCTGCAATTGACACACTTCACCACACACGATTTTGAATTATCGTGTGCGGCCCCGGAGCAACTTACACAGAATTCGAGTAAACCCGACTTTGCGCGTCTACAGGATCGGTTAGTATTGCCGAAGCGTTGACATTAATTGCACTTCCGCGGCAGTGCCACGAATCCCTTTACGCGGTAGAGATACCAACCAAGCACGCACCGACTCAGAGAGTTTGTCACAGTCGAACGTGAAGAAGCGTGTGTGTGGAGGGGGGGGGGTTGAGGCCCCTCCCTGTTTTCTCGTCAAAGGTTTGATCTTCACATCCCCCTGGTTGGCCAGCTCTAATGTCATGCCATCTAAGGAGTAGTCTACAAGCTCTCTCGCATAAACCACTCCTTTCACGAAGTTCATGGTAGAGTGCGTCTTCACACTTACAGGCGTGTCATCAAGTGTCCGAAGGCCACTAATCATGGCCGCCTCGGAGGGACTCGACGCATTCCCCAAAAGGCTCCCTTCCAAGAAATGGGTCACCATCGGCTCTCTACTAATCAGGCTAACTAGTGCTCTCTTCTGATGGATCATGTTGCCCTTAGCCAACATGCTGCCATCAGTGAAGCGAATAACAAGGAAGCGTTTGAATCCAGCGGGCTCGAAAATGCCAGGTAGCTTCTGAATGAGGGGCCCCGGCGTAATCGAGCCTCCGCTCTGCGCAGTTCTGGTCTTCGTCTGGGACTCCCCACTCAGGGAAGCTCCGGGGCCGGACGTGCCTATCATGGCTTGGTCGCTTACCGAAACGTCATCGGCCCCGTCAGTCCCCGCGGCCCTCACAGAAGGAGAGGATTCCCGAGGTTTTTTTTCTTTTTATGAGAGGAGGGCGAGGAATGAACCCCCTTTTCCCCTCCGCCGGCATAAGCCCCTAAACCAGATGGGCTGGCCTCAGCAAGATCCTTCTCCGAAATAGAGAAGATCCTGGCTGTCACAGGGGAACCAGCAGGGAGACGAGATGCCTCCTCTCATTGTAAGTCCTAAGGCGCCCGCGCCCTCTGAGGAGAAGCTTTCAAAGGATCGGACCCGGGTTCTGTGCTTAGCACTGAGCCCGTGTTCGACCCCATGTAAAATCCTACCAACTAAGGCTGGGTCGCCTCTGGGACCATGTCCATCTTAGGGGGCCCTCCTTGTGGCCATCACCCCCCCATCTCCCCCAAGACATCATGGGTCCCATTCGAGGTACATTTGGTCATTTCGTCTTTGGCCAGCGAACCGGCATCCGTCGGAGAAGAGAAAGCGGCCAGATATAATGACCCTCTGCAGGCTGGTTGCGCAAGTACGCAGGTCATTAGGGTGCAGGGGCCGACCCGCCCTGCCATCTTTTGCTCCCTTAAGAGGGTTGGCCCTATTGAGCCCCTCCCACTGGGAGCGGTAATTTCACTAGGTAACACTAGTTTTGTTTTTTTAATGTTTTTAGTGTTTCTAAGATGGTTTTACCTCCTGATTCCAAAAATACCATTGAAAATTGCATAACATCGATACTTTTGGAGATAATTGTAATTTCCTATATAAAACTAACTATAAATAGGTGCCACAGTTCACTTTATTTAGCATATTCACATTGTCCATGAATAAATAGCTGATAACACTGGTCTGCATTTTGGAATTTTAATTTCATGCATGTGATCTTACATATTCATGGGTTGCTGATTTTAAATATCTAAACCATTTTTTTTTATGCCTTAGGATTTTTGAATAAAATAAAAATTAATGATAACAATAAATGTGCATTTTTAATATATTGTTACTTATTTAAAATGAATAAGTAATCATGGAAAAGCACATTATTTTAGTTTTAAGAACATATGTATACCAAATTAACATGAAATAAATCACGGTTATCATGAAATGAACTAAAATTATCAAATCAAATGAATATAAAAAATAACATGCTCTCATGGTTAGCCTACATAGCGATTCAAAGGAAGGCGTACCGCTGTGATTTCCGCTTGTGCTGTGCATCGGGACCATCACGTTTCAATGACCAGCAGTAATCCGCCATCATGCTGACATTCCATTTGCCTTGGTATCGAGTTTCCATGGTGCAAATATCCTGATGGAAACGCTCTCCTTGTTCCTTACTGTAGTTCCTACAATTCATGGGAAAATAGTCAAGATGTGAGTGCAAAAGTGGATCTTCACACTCATTCTAGACCCAAGTTGCTGGAAACTTGAAATCAGATCTTGGATAATTTTTTCATATTCTGGGGAACGGGTGTTTCCCAATCTGCTTGAAGGAAAACCAGGCATTTACCTCGACACCTGCTAATGCTTCCTCAAAATGCTTGTCCTTCATCAATTCCCGAATCTGAGGGCCAACAAAGATTCCTGCCTTTAGCTTGCCTTCACTTACACGAGAAAACTTTGACTCCAGGTATTTGAAAGCAGCCCCATTCTTGTTCAAGGCCTTCACAAAATTTTTCACGTTGTGATTTCCGGGTAAAAAGCTGGTTCTTGGTGGCCAGTCATTTTTTTCATAGTGCTGGCTGTCAGTTCTACTATCCCAGAGACACAAAAAAACAGGGATACTTGGTATATCCTCCTTGAAGACCTAGTAGGAGAGCAATAACTTTTCAATCACCACAAATGAGAAAATTGTGCTGATGGTGCTTGATTGCAGTTACTAGTGTTTTTAAATTTTTGTAGGTTTAGGACATTTGGATACTCTGGCCAAATGGCACAAATTCAGTTGTGTTGCCATTGTAGAGAAGAACAGCCTTTAAACTTCTGTTAGAAGAATCAATGAAGAGCCTCCATTCATGTGCTTTGTACGGCATCCCCATGTGTTCGATAAGGCCAGAAATATTTGAACAGAAAACTAAAAAATCCTCTTTCTTAAAAAACTGAATGAATTCCGCTTCACGATGACGGTACCTAGCGAATGTTGTTCCAGAAGCTAGAAGCTTGTGTTCCTTCAGTCTAGAGCCAAGTAACTGTGCACTTTCTTTTGGAAGGTCAAGGTCTCGCACCAGGTCGTTGAGCTCAGCTTGGTTCAAGAGTTTGGGATCGTCATTTGTTGGTGGTTCATAGTCTACTTCCATCTGATTAGTATCACTAGTACCAGACTCTGATGTAATTTTCCATATCTCAGGTGGCACAGGCACAGGTGTATCATCTGAGTGAAGAACAGGCCTTATTGCTGAAGGAATATTTGGGTATATTATGCGATCTTTATTCTTCTTGTTGAATCCAGCTACTTTAGTCATACAAAAGTAGCAGTTATCATGGTTATTCTTCTGCTCTCGCCATACCATTGGTACTTCAAAGGGCATACATTTACATTTTCCTACTGACCACATTTAGAGGTTACTGATGCAACTCTTGCAAGCTTTGCGTGGGGCAAATGGCTTGTCTTGGTCTCCTAATATGCAGCCAAAATAAGCTAAATAACAACCCTTCAACAAAGAAGTAATATTTCTCCGGGAATCTGAAGGGGTGAATTGCCCGCAGACATAGCAAAATATGTCTGTTGAATTTATACAACCTCTAGATATATTCACAATCTAAAAATAAAGTAAAATATATTAGCAATATTAGAAATATATCTATAATATATATATAGAAATACTATATAATGAAAACATATATATTATATATATATTATATAAATATATATATATATATTATAATATATATAAATATTTACTTATGCTATACCAAAAGAGAAAAGTAACGTCTCCGTATAACTCGACAACGTGATGTGATAGAGATGAATAAAAAACAAAGTAAATCACCATTTTTCATATATATTCTAAAAAAGATGTCATACAGTCAATAAAAAAAATCCTACAGACCAGTGTAATATTTTGTCCTTGTATTCCTTTTTAAACTAATGAGAAAATGTGATTATAAGAGATACCCTACTAAAAGTGCACTGAAGAACATGCTTTCTTACTGTCAGCTCCTTGATCTTTACGCACCAGTGACCATATATAGTCCCCCATCATAGCAGTGTCCCATCTTCCTTGGTATCTTTTCTCCGTTATAGCAATGACCTGATGGAACCGCTCACCATGCTCCTCACTCACTTCTCCCAAATTTTCACGAAAAAACTCCAAATGTTAATGCTAGTGACATTCTACATCCTAAATTCTTATTACTTTCTTAAAGTTTTGCTACCAGCTGCTTGTAGTTTGGGTCTTTATTTTTACCAAGGAATCCATTAACTAAATTTCGAAATGCACGCCACGTCTCACTTTCGACATCAATTATTACATTCTCAAGTTGTACTGACTTCAACATTTTCCTTACTTGCAGTCCAGTAAATATACCACCCTTAACTTTGGCCTCCGATAGCTTTGGAAAAAGTAGACGAATCTCTTGAAATGCTTATCCACCATGATTTAATGCTTTTACAAACTGTTTGACCAAACTAAGATTTATATGAAGTGGAGGTAGCAAAAGTTTGGCAGTCTCTACATGAGGCAGCAGTTTTCCTGGCTGCAAGTCATCTCGAGGGGGCCACTAAACCTTCTGGTAATGTTCATGATCAGTCCTACTGCAATCTGAGTAAGAATGCAAACATTTTAAAATCACTAAAAACATCCCATTCAAACTTAGTATAGTTTACCTTCTCGAGAAGCTTTTTTACAGTGTCATATTCTTCCTTCATTTGTACCGAGTTTGCTATAGGCAGGGATGCCTACTGATTCTCATTATGTAGTAAAACAACTTTGAGGCTTTTTGTAGAACTATCTATTTAAAGTAGCCATTCTTCAGGGCTGTGATCAATTCCAATAGCTGTACACAAGCCATTAATATCTTTGCAGAAGAAGAGATCCTCACTTATATCAAAGTATACTTCGAATTCATCATGGCGCTTCCTGTATACTGTTGATCTACAGTCCTCCTCCAACAGATTCCATTCATTAAGTCTGGATGCCAAAAGCTCAGCTCCTGACTTAGTGAGACCCAAGTCCCTGATGAGATCATCCAGTTCATGTTGATTTGGAAAGTGTGGGTGGGTACTCATTCTTGGCTCAAACGTTTCATCCATTTCTTCATTGTCACAACCTTCCAACTCGCCTACGAAACCTCCATCATACCCTCTACCTGAAAAAATATATAAAAGAGATGCATTTAATAGCTGGATCATAAATATGGATTGCATGTGTAATCATATTACAAGAAACCTTAGCTAGCAGACGGTCAATGGTAGAGAAAAAGTAAGGACATATTTGGAATCACCGCAAAATTGAGTATTAAAACCACTCAAAGAAATAAGAGAAACAAAACTTTGTGAAAATTTGTTACCCAGTGAATTATTAACACAGAAAGCAAACGCTCATCACCCCCACGCTGTAGCCCGCTCTGCGAGGGGTGAACATGGCGCCGGCATAACCAGTGCCACCATTTGAGGCCACTCCTCCCGCTTAGTAACCTGGCAGCTCATCATCATGGTGGCTCCACCTATGGCACGGCGTATAATGTATAGGTGTTATAGGAGAAAGTAAGGGCATTTAGGGAAGATGTTGGTGGGGAAAAGTAGATTGTTAAAACCCACCACCCCAGACCGGAGATCAAGGGTGAGGGGACGTTGCCCCCTTCGTCCTCAGCCCCGATCCGGGATAGTTGGGTGAAAGCAAGCTGGTCGGCGTCTACCCTGTGAAATTAAAAGCCGACCAGAGAAAGTTGTGGGAGAGGTTGTAGCGACACTGAGGTAGTAGGATGAAAACACAGGCTGGGGCTGGATGGGGCGCTGAGTCCCATCAGCACGGCGGCCAGGAAGGCAAATCGCCGCGCCCCTTACGGAGAAGTTATCCAAGGCCTACCGACCTACCAGATCTCTGTCACGTGAATTTGAAGACCTGTAAGCATCCTTTCGTGAATTCAATTTCACAATAAAACCATCAGTTTAAGATGATTACGTAGGATCTCAATGCAAAGACGCGATAGTCGATCGGCAAAGAAATTGACATTGGGCGAATGGAGTGAGCGTGGAAAGAGTATAGTATAATATGGAGAAGCAAACCTGTATGAGTGTATGGAATGTAAGGGGTATATGTGATGTGAGGAAGAGAGGGGTAGTAGTTAATTAGTTTTTAAAACAGGGAGCGTGCAGATGTTTGCTCTATGTGAGACAAACAAAAAAGTGAATGGAGAGTTTCGATTAAGTGTAGATTAAGGTAGTAGGAGTAAAATGAGTGTGGAAGTGCTTTTGAGTAACGAGTGGCATGATACAATCGTTGGGTATGAATGTAAGAGCTCGGGAACTATGTGGATGAGGTTGGGATTTGCAAGGGTGAAAGTATAGGTTCATGTAGTGTATGGACCATAGAAGAGAAGCTGAGAGAAAGGTTCGGAAGTGACTTGGGACGAGTGGTGGCCTGAAGTGAGAATGGGTATCGGTTTACAATTTTAGGAAATGTGAATGAACAGATGGGTGACGAGATGAGAGCGCATTCCTGGAATTTAGGTTGCACTGGGAGAGAATGAAAATGGAAAGAGGGTGGTAAGGTTGTGCTGCAATTACATTCTTTCAGCACAAGAATGTGCACAAATACGCATGAGTTGAGCAAATGAGAGGGGAGAAGTTAAGAACCTGTGCAATTTTTGCCTAGTTAAAAAAGCTGTAAAAGAATTAGTATGAAACTATTTGATCACATAATTGTGGTATGTATAGTTTACTTTACTCGTAAATGTACTATAGTGAATGTATGTCAAGGAATGTGGAAATGAAGGGCGAATCAAAAGTGAATGGCTATTGAATCAGAGAGAATGCTTGAAAGTAGAGGAGAATAATAAAGTGGGAGCAAGGCAAAGGTCGAACAAATTATGTAGTGCATCGGATGTTTGTAGATGTGCCGGAACTGTAAAGAAGGAGAAAATGCCTAATGGCCAAATAACGATGTGAAGCGTGTAGTGAAAAGCATAAAGGAGCTGTACATTCAAATGCTTAATAATGTATCTGAGAATGACAGTTTGATGCAAATGAGTGCATACGAGGCGATGAAAAGGAATGAAACAGGTGATTAAATACAGTAGTATATGGATCATTTGCACTGAAGAGGTATGAGGATCCGGATGGGATCAAGAAGCTATTCTGAAAGGAAGTGAGGAACCAGAGGAAGAATAGCTGTGTGAACATCTCGGGCAAGATTGGCAGGGTATTTATGAGAAATGATGAAGTCAAAAGTAGAATACTTTGTCGAGTTGTATAATGTGGGTATGGAGATGATGAAAATGTAAATATGATTGTCTTTATTGGTATAAATCAGGTCCTGTAGCCGGAAATGGACTATATCAGCAAACGAGACGTTGTTACTGCTGGGAGGGGTATGGACAATGGGAGGTAGTTGGAGATGCTAAAAAGTAGTGGAGATTGTGATATGAAATTGGGTAGTGGTAGTGTTGTAAAGCATTTGAAAATGGAATAGTACCCGAGAACTGGAAGTGTGTATTAATAGTGCAGTTGTCTAAGAGTAAAAGGGAGAAAGGTGAATGCAAGAACTACAAGAAGGTAAGTTTGTTGAGTGCTGTAGGTAAAGTTAATTGGGAAAAATCTGATAGGATGTATAAGAAGAAGAACAGGGATTGCTAGGCGGTGAACAAGGGGGCTTTTTAAATGGGTTAGGTGGTGTGTGGATCAAGTATTTGCCCTGAGATGGCTAGCTGAAACAAACAAAGGATAAGAGGTGTAAAGTGCATGTCAGCTTCATGGATGTGAGGAAAGCTTGTTATCGTGCAGATAGAGAGAATCATTATGGCAGGTGCTAAAAATGTGTGGAATGAATGGTAAACTTCGTGTTGGTGGGAAGAGTTTTTATGTTGGAATTAGATATGCATTAGGGAGAAAGATAGCAGGAATGAGTGTTTTGACATAAGTGTATATATGTGTGTGTTTGGGGGGGGGGGGTAAGACAAGGTTGCGTGATGTTACCATGGCTGTTTAATATTTTTATGAGTGGAGTACTAAGAGAAGTACGAATGGGAATGAGGGAAAGAAGTGGCGATATTGATGCAGAATGGTTAAGGATGGGTTCTATGGTGGCATATTATGATGACCTGATTGGTATTGGTGGCTGAGAGTGTGAGAGGAGGAGGCTAAAAATGAATGATATTTGAGTGAGAAGGGAAGGGGTTGATGATGTCCAAGTCCGTGGAACAAGGAGGAACTTTTAAGCATCTGAGATGCAGTGTAAGTGATGGTGGTAGAGATGAAGCAGATTGCAACAACAAGGTTTTAAAAGGTAGTAAAGACTGGTGCGATTAACGAATGGTAAGAGTTTGTGTGTGAAATGTGCAAGCAAGCTGCATGATAATATGATGGTGCCAACGTTGGTGTATGGGAGTGAGACTAAGGTAGCGAAGGAGATGGAAAGATCTGGAGTAAGAGCAGTGCAAGTGGACAAGTTGAGAGGAATGCGAAGGTCGAAAGAGCGAGAAACGACTCGATAAGACTTGTTTATGGTATGAAGAAAAGTGTGTATGATGTGAGTGAGAGTTTTGGGAGCTGTGTTGATTATGTGAATGTGTTCGGGAGAGAAATGCTGACTGAGAAGGAAGTGGAGGTTTGTAAGTGGACGTGCTTGAGGCTTTTTGTTCAAGAGTGAACCCTGGCTGGACGAAATAGTACATCACATACCACCCATCACTTTGACGGGCTTTCGATGATAAACAAAATGATGGTTGGCATTCCGCATAATTGGGCATTAAGGGGGCGGGTGGGGGAGCTGGCGGTTTTAGTGGCGTTGAAGAGCGTTAAGCTCTACTTTCTTTGAAAGTGGTTAATGGTAGTGATGAAATCTTTAAGACTCCAGAAGGTGCACATGAACGGGACCGAATGGATACACTTTGGTTGAATACCATTGAACAAGAAACATGTAATTGAGGACATATCGGCTATCAGTTCCTTCACCACAGGAAGCCGCCTCTGATTACTGGGGAACTTGATCAAAATAGATCTAAAACAAGTAACCCTCGAATTCCTCTACGAAAGAAGAGCCAAATTCACGACAAAGAGAAAATACTATTTAAATTGGACAACCAATTGAGAAAAACGTCATCTGAAAACGAGCAATAATATAAACTCTTTTACAGAGCGATAATTTGGCAAGTAAAAATGAGGCTACTCAGAGACTTTTAGTCAGCCCAAAATGAGACGGATTGGAACAAGTAGGGAAAGAAACGAATATATTCAACTTTAACAATCATATGAATAAACAACTCAGTGTAGTAGTAGGGATAGTTGTAGTTGTTTGCTAACCTGCCTTTATCCAAGCGGATCCCCAACCAGATAATGAAATAGACATAAACCCGAAGGCACCGGAGGCCGGTCCTCTTTGAGGAGCGGTGCCAGGAAGTATTATGTTTTGACACCCAACAGCGCTCAGGTGGAACCTTCGTCGCCCCGGGGCAGAGGGGCCTGTTCCGCGTCACAGGTATGTGGATATAGATACCCATCGGCAGGATTCCTTGGAACAGAAAATGTATGTGTGTGGTTTGTGCTGCGAAGACAGGAGAGGAAAGAAAGCAGTGTTGTAATTGGCTAGGTGTGTGATGAGAAGTGTAAGATCTACCCACCCGAATACATGGGTGAGCACAGCGCGTCCACCAGTCGGTAGCCAGATCTCTACGTACGTTGACGTTTGTGTCCTCTCTTGACGGGATCGAACCCGGCATCGCTACGTTGGGAGACCAACGCCCTATCCACTCGGCTAGGAAGAGCTCTACAACTTAGGGTAGCACATATGATACAAATCTAGTGAAACAAACTAATGAAAACAATAAATAATTAAACAGTTGAACCAACACATTACAATTAACGTCACAATAAGATAACGAGGAAAATAAACTCACAAACAAAGTATTATTTAAAGATTCTAAGAAATCTATCAAGAGCTTTATTATGCCAATTCCCCCCTTCACTAGATGACTTCTCAATAAAGAAGGAATATCAAGGATGGTGAATTATGAACGTATTTAAGAGCAAGAAGTTGGCAAATCGCTCGAAGAGGGGGGCGTTTAAAGGCGGGGTGTAAAGGTATCATTGAACCACTGTGTACAAAAATGTTTAAGGGTAGTAGAATATCACTGGCATGGTCCAACGAGTCTGTTTTACTTCTCATTAAATAAAGGCTACAGAGAATACCTAAATAACTACAAAAGTCACTCAGTCTTTTGTCAACCACATCAGCCACCGGGGAAGCAGCTCTTGTAAGAATGAGACCATGTTGCGCGCGTCTTTCTTTCCCGGACTCCAGGGGTACAATAGTTTTGCGACTCCTTCATCACCGCATGGGGGCTAGGTCAGCGAGTGTGCGACATATCTGTGATATGTCTGTTCTTTATGTGCTATTCTATCTTGCTATTCTTTATTTACTATTCTATTTTATACTTCCCTTCTAGCGATAACATTCCAGATCCACCAAAATAGTAGGTAGTAGCAGAGGTACTCGGCGTTGCCCGGGATGAAAAGTCTTGTCGCAAGTAAATACAGATGCAAATTGTTTGAAATTCTTATATTGTGGCACACAATTTTCTGTATGTCCTGATTATTATTTTTTTAAGGCAGATTTGGGAGAGTTGCGCACTCTCCCTATCATATAATATCTTATTATAATGATCCTAGCGTGTGTGTGTGTGTGTGTCCTTTTGTGCAAAGCAAAGTGAAAATTGCTGTTGAAAAAGTAAGAAATTTTATTGGTAATGTCTGACACTGGTGTTCAAATGATTCTTTTTCTTGCACACCAACTTTGAATGTGTTGTGAAATAAAAAACCTTTTTCTCTCGCACACTTTCTTTAATTTTGTGAACGAAGCTAACAAGCGCCGCAAGCCTAGTAAAAAACACCCGTAGGGAGGATTTTTGCTAGTACTTACAAGGAGTAAACGTTTCATCGGCAGTTTCCGCTCACGCGTGAATAACCGTTAGTTATGAGCGAACAACGTTGTGGGCGCAGAAACAGATCGAGCTCTTATGGATACAAATGATCCCCTCGTTTCGATGTACCTTCCACCGTCAGCTGACTTTGATGAAGCGGAATTTCTTTGTGCTGTAAGCTGGTTACCGAGGCTTTGTCTCCTCGGCGACTTGAACGATCCACACTGGCTCTAAGGGAACTACACGGTGAGTCCTATATCTGGGTTCTCGCAGAACTGGAAATTGGTGGTGTTAATGTGGTAGAATTCACTTTTTTATTTATGCATTAAAACCGCTTCATTTTCCCGTTTTGTGCGATTGTGCTCTCGTTGTGCACAAGCGTACTTTCTCATTTAAATCTCTTTCATTGGGCCACTGTCGCTCGGGAGACCACCTCACTGGTGTTTGGGCCGAGCACAGTGGTCCGCTTTCGAGTGATGACTGACATCTTGATCTCACTCGAGGAGTTTAGGTCGGTAGATGAGCCCGTTGATTTCTTCCACGGAACCTTTATTGCCGCGTGCGTCACGTGTATTTCTTTAATGTCATGCTATTTTGCACTTTGGCCGTTTCTTTAATAGTCGACTGAGTGTGTGACGGCTCTGATAGAGAAAAGATATTCATTTAAGCGGTAAAAGCGCCCTCAGTGCAATTTCGCACTATGTGAAATTCGTCTGACCATGGCCAGATTCCGTTTCGTTTTCGTTTCAAAGTACGTTCGACGCTTTCCATGGCTGGATTACGTGTCTTCACTATGTAGAAGGGCCGCTTTTACAGAGATGTTTAAACGTGTCCAACACTATTCAGGATAGGTTCACCTAGGACCAACCCCCGTACACCAGGAAGTCATGACCACCATTTTGGACCTTGTATCTTTGGTGGAATCGTTTTCTATCTCTTTCTCCGCATTCTCTAGTTACCATGTTGTTCCATCAATATTCTATGACGTCGCATTGTTGGTGATCGCTGACTGGACTTCGCCAGAGACCTTTTGATTGCCTGTTTTCGCTATGCAGGTCGTCTGTTGCTTCTTGTGCTGATACTACCCCTCGTCCGGGCAATATCCCGCATACCATGCTTTGGCACATATGTGAACGAAGAGGCTTTGTATTTCTTTTAGCTTTGTTCAACATAACCTGGTTGGAGGGTATCTTCTCAAATTCCTGGTGAATGGCTACCATGCTGTTATTTCTCAAGCTGGATAGAGATGATTCCACCTTGGCTAGTTTCCCACCAAATTTCTCAACCTCTCGCACGTGTGTGTTGATAGAGTAATCTGTAAATGTTAGCTAAGTTTATTTCCTTGATAATAAAGGTTACATGCCTTCAGCACAGTGCGGCTTCCGTAAGTTCAACTCAACATCGGATGCTTAGTTGCGCATTTTTCGAGTTGAAAAAGGCTTATGGTACTGCACGGCGATAAAGTACCATATAGAACCTCCATTTTATTGGGTTGCAGAGGACACCTCTAATATTTTCACTCTGAGTTTTTATGAAATCGTTGAGTCAGCATACAGGATGGTAGGGGTTCTCTCTTGGCCCTTAGTGCAAGAGGAAGGTATTATACAAGGAAGTGTAATTAGCGCATTCAGCATCAACTATATCATCTCGGCGTTGCCGAAAGACGTTCTCACCACACTCACATAAGTGTCTTTTCGATCTCTTTTTAGGCAGTTCAGATTTCTACCTTGCAGCGCCGACTCAAACAGGCTCTGTACTCTTTGTCTTATGCAAAAGCGCACTTCTTTCGGAAGGAGTTTCAGGGATTTGGAGCCATAATTTTGTTGGACTTTGACTCCGACTCCGGCTCCTTTTTTATTTAAATAGATTTAAGTAGTCGGCTTTATAGCCCAAAGACCATTTTAATTGTCCACAAAAAATAAAAGTGGATGTTTGCGGTCCAAATTACCTAGGGTATCTACTCCCGATATCATTATCTTCAACAGCAATTCAGTGAATTAACGATGAACATGTAATTAATTTTTAAAGTAAGTAAAACCATGACTCATTTACCTATCATAACCTACTAATGGATCGCATTTGATTTAGGCATTCTATTATTAAATAAGTTGTACCTCATCTAATAGCTTTGTCTAAAATCACAACTTTACCAGCTCGCCCTTTAATGATTTCCTCAACTTTTGGTTTTCGCGCTGTTCGAACAATCGGCCTCAATTTACCTATTAAAGTGTCAACACGTTTGTCTGGTAGACCATCTCGAATTTGCAGCTGCAATGTATCAGTACCATAATGCATGTGGTAAATTATTTTAGAAGTTTGTTATTTGCTTCATATATTCCTCTACATCAACTTCTTCAGCATTAGAATAGGAAGTCTCTTCAGAAAATGCTTCTATAATGATCTCTTCGGTTGCTTTTTCGTTTTCAGTTAGCTTCTCTATAGTCTTTATCATATTTGAAGCAATGTCAATAATGATGCACAGCACATACTGCTTTTGTATGTCATACATAATCTCAAATGTCATCCATGATCAGCTTTTGAAGATACTCTTATGTTGAGCTTGGGTGTCTTTTACTGTACTGTATGTGTAACGATCTTATTATTATCAACAAAACTGACATTGATTGCAAACTAGTGCGTTCTTAATCTTGTGCAACCATCATCTTTCAAGAAAGTAAAACACCCCTTTCAAATTTTTAGCATCTTTTTCTTGTTTTGATTTCTCCATTATTAAATGGCGAATATTTTCTATCTAAACAAATTTGAAATTTTTGTGCCATTTCTCCTATTAAAGTCTGTATGGCAGGTTTGGAAAAGACAGACTGAGGCAATGATTCTCTTACCCCCAATTCAATCATTGTGACATTGAGTGTTTGATGTAATATATATTTAGAGGCTTTGTTCGTTTGTCTTATTTGGAAATGAAGAAGAGTTGGGCCTTAAGATTCAAGAGTTTGTTTTTTCTTTTTCTTCTATGAATTTTATATGCTCTTATAGAAACATCAGACTATGTAGACTGAGGTTTTGCAATTTTCATCCCACAATCTGAAGCATTCCCACTAGTATCTGTCACTTCACAAATACATATGTAGGGGCGTTTATCATGACTTTCAGTGAAGTATTCGAAAATATCCTATTTCCCTTTTGCTTCTGCATTCATCATTAATGGACTAAATAATTAAAAAAATACAATTTTTTTAAAAGGAAATAAAGATAGGTAAACTAAATAAAGATTTTTTTTGTCAATTCTGATTCTGGTCCCTCTTTTTTATGGAAAGTTCCTGAAGAATAAAACAATTATTCAAATACGCAATTATTAATTATAACTAGCAAAAATCCGCCCTAAGGGGAGACTTTGCTAGGCCTGCAGCGCTTGTTTTTGCTTCGCTAAGAAAATTAAGAAAGTGTTAAAGAGAAAAAGGGTTGTTTTTTTATTTCAAAACACATTCAAAATTGGTGTGCAAGGAAAAACACTTCACATTTTTTTTTAATGCCCAGACCGACACACACTCGCGCGCGTGCTAGGATCATTATAATACGATGCATATTTGGGGATATTCATAGTAAAACTTAAGTCTGTAGTGAAAGTATGGAGCAATATTTTTTAAGTTCATGGCTCCGGCTCCGGCTCCAACTAGGTAAAATTGTCCGGCTTCTGCTCTAGCTCCAGCCACGGTTCCGGCTCCACATCTCTGGGTTTTTTTTTGTTGTTTTTGAAAAACCAAGGTAGTGTAATTTTGGCGGCATCGTGGTCATCATCCCAAGCCAGACTCTTTCCTAAATGGGACTCACCTAAAGATGGTGGATTCGCATCGATTCCTTAGTCATTTTTACCGGTCTGTCCTGAGAGGAGCACATTTGAAGCCTAAGTTGAGAAAAAGTTAGTTGACATGGAGGAATGGAAGCCATCTGAATATTGGAAAAGTTAACAGCATCATAATGATTCGAGCTGGATATCAAAATCCAGACATGATGACTGGTGTTCAATGTTTTGTTAACACTGTAAAGGCTGTACGACGTGGCATGGGCAGCTGCAACGGAGACTACGAAGTCGTGGCCAGCAGAAGAAAAAACACAGCAGTCGTTCTAATTGTGTCCGCACGACAGATTTCATCCAAAAACTGCAGACAAAGGCGGTGAAGTACCCAATCAAGGGAATCCGGGCTTTAGCGAGAGAGAGATCGGTATTGGAGTCATCATCACGAAGCTGGCTCTGAAGGCAAGACCTTCGCTATCATTCGTACAGAAGGCGTAAAGGACAAATTATAACAGGCAAAGGCAAGGAAGACCGCTTGACGAAGGCAAAGAAGTTCCTGAAAAAGCTGAAACATCCTGTTGAGACGGGAACGATTTGGTTCTTCTCAAATTAAAAGAACTTCTGCCAGGACCAGTTTCACAACACCCAGAATAACAGCTGGCTTGACTACAATCCACTCGACTTTTCACGTATCATGAAAACCAAGTTCCATTAAAGTGCGATGGTCTATGGCTGTCTCCAGTGAAAGTGACGCAATACCACCCACAAGTTTAAGCAGGATCTTAAGCTAAAGTTAGACGGCTAAGAGGAGCTACTGAAGATTGTGGTCAAACCCTGGATGAATAGGGTTGCTGTTGGAGGGCCCTACCCCCGGAGAGACTCGAAAGTGATTGGCGGAGAATTTATACGACTTCAGCAACCCCGCTTTCCGGCTTCCTAGATCCCTCAATTGTAATCCCATGGATTACTATGTGTTTGACTTTGACTTTGTTTAAGTGGGGGTGCATGTGAGGGGAGACGATAGGGTGTGTGGGGGGATAGAGAAAATAGACAAGTGGAGAAGAGAGAAAGAAGTGTGGTAGAGGTGCAAAGAGATGCCTAGGGTCTGGTGATCAGACTTATCACTTTAATTTATTTTCTTGGTTGTGTGAATTCATTTTTGTTGTTTTTGGTTTGGTAATAATTATAAAATTATAATTATTATGGCGTTCAAGCCATTTGTCTTAGCAGCTTTAGTTTTTTATGGTTTATGTTGTGCATTGCCTGTTTTGTATATGTTTTTAAATATATTTAAGTGCGTGCTTGTTGTATTGTTTTATTGTGTGTGTATTTTAGTAGTATTATTGTTTCTTATTTTGTAGTTTACTTCTTTCGAAGTTCTCGTCGTAATCGGTGAGTTTTTCATTTCTTGGTAGGGTTGTCTATATCGGTAACTTGTCGTAGTAAGTTTTCGAGTTTTTTCATTGTTCTTGTGATTGATCTTATTTTCACAGGTTTCTTTATTCTCATTTTACGCATAGAACGGCACTTCGTCTCCGCCAGCCACTCGGTTGGCGGAGCTGGGGAATCTGGGGAATCTGGGGCGACATTCAGCTCTTCTGTTCTGGTTAATCATCTGGGTGATTTCATCACTCAGTTCACGATTAACCAGATCCTGCATTTTCCGGGTCCGTTCTTCTATGACTTTGTTAATGGGAATTATCCCCGCCGCTCTGTGCAGGTCTTCTTGCCGTCTTCTTTCATGCCTGCGTGTACCCGTTATTAGGTACATGCATTTATTTTGCACTACTTGAAGACGCCTCTTTTGTGTTTTTGAGACACATGAGAGGGTGGAGGCGGGGTAAAGCAACGTAGATCTTACAAGGGCATTGTAGATCTTCTTCTTGTTGCTTTCACGTAGATTTCTGAAGCTGTATAGAGTTCTGACAGCGGACGAGGCTCGAGAAATTCGTTCTTCGACGTGCTTTTTGTACCCGGTAGAGGTGATTTTCATACCGAGTACATTGCATTCGTTGGTGTAGGGGTATCGCGTATCCCCCACACGCACGTCTGCCCTTGAGGTGCGTCCGATGGGGACCACCTTGAATTTCTCTTGGTTTGTTCTTATTTTCCACTGAGCCTCGTAGTTATTAAGGTTCGCGATTTCCATCGCTGTCATGCGAGCTTGCCACGGCGCATGCCTCCATGGAGATACGATTATCTGGCTGAAATCATCGGCGTATTGAATATTGAGGGAATTGGGGTACACAGGGTCTGGGACGTCCGCGGTGTATATCGAGTAAAGGGTGGGGGACAGACACCCCCCCCTGCGGGGGGCCCACAGTGAGCGGAAACTTTGGTCCGTCCGTGCACCCTAGACTGACATACGCCGCTCTCTCCATGACATAGTCACAGAGAGTTCTTTCTAAGTTTTCACTTAGACCCAGCCTTAAGATCTTATACTGCATGCCCCGCTGCCACACCTTATCAAACGCCTTTGACACATCCCGACAAACGATATCCACATAACTCCTGTCCCGTTTGGCTTGGGAAAGCTTTTCCGTTATGACATTAATTGCCATTTCCGTACTTCGCTTCTTTCTAAACCCGAATTGGCAAGGGTTGTAGAGGGAGTTTTCTTCCAGGTGAGACACCAGTCTTCCGTTGAGGATCTTCTCAAAGAGTTTCCCGCCAAATTCCAGGAGTGAAATTGGGCGGTAGCTCTCTCTCAACGTAGGGTCCTTTCCATGCTTGGGCAAAAAGATCATTTTTGCCGTTTTGTAAGCATCTGGAAAGTACCCTGTATTCAGACATGCGTTGAAAATTCGTCTCATTCCTTCGATGATGTTGGCTGGTGCCTTTTCGAAGTTAAGCTTCGTAAGCCCCGATTGGCCTGGGGCTTTCTGTCGGAATGAGCGGAGTGCGCCAAGGATCTCTTCTTCTGTGATCTCGGCGTCTCCGTCACGCAGTCTATCCACCTGGTGATGAGGATGCGTTCGATGTATTTCCGTGTTAAGCTCGTCTACGATGTTATTTTCGAACTCTATATCAAAATCTTCGTTTTCATCTTCCGATATGCTGAAGATTTTTTCCCAATAACACCGGAATATCACTTCGATGATATTTTCTGCAGTTTCAATGGATCCATCTTCTTTTTGGATTTCCATTTTCTTCTTCTTTCCAGATGATCCTCTGAGACTTTTGACTTTCTTCCAAAAGTCTTTGGGGGATGCATCTTGATCGAGGCTCTCGATCGCATCGTCCCATTGTCTCTGTTGTTGTTCGAGGATCAACTGGTTGAGCTCTTCCTTGATCTCTCTACTTCGTTGTAGCGAGTCAAATGTTGCATTTGTTATATTTAACTCGTACATAACTCTCAATTCTCTATAAAGATCTTTCATATACCCAGTCCACCTGTATGAGGAGATGGTTTTATACTGGGTTTTGGGGATGCAAGCCCTATCTGCAATAATTAGATGTTCGTTGAGGTCGTCGAGTGCCTCGTCTATCTCCTCGAGAATTGCCTCGTCCAGATCTGGTGGGCGATAGGCCTCGAGGAGACCCGCGTACCGTTCCCAGTCGGCTCTCCTGTAGTCTTTTCTGACTGGAGCTGGGACTTGTATAGGGTTCCTATTGATGGTGAGTAGGATCCCTATATGATCACTACATGGTACCTGGACTGGTTCTATGTAGTAATTGAACGGCAGCTGACGATTAGCCAGACAAATGTCTGGTTTTGTGGCACTTCTTCCTCGAGTATAGGTTGGGAAGTCCGGGCCTATTCTATGGACCATGTTTCGGTCCATCATAGTTTCCAGGCACCTTCCAATTCCATTGAAGGTCCTGTACCCAGAATCCCGACATCTGGCATTAAGGTCCCCCATTAATATGGTGAGGGTCCTTCTGCCAAATAGGCCAGAGAGAGAATGAATAGTTAAATATTCTCGTCTCGGCGGCTGGTACCCGGTGGCGATGACCAGCTTTCCTATATCGAGTTCGACCTCTATTGCAAGATAGGATTCTTCCAAGTTTCTTATGGGTTTATACTTGATCCCTTTTTTGATGGCGATGGCGGCACCGTCGTACCGCTCTTGAGAGTAATTCGTGATTAACACGTCGTAGTTCCAGATCTTAATTTCAGAACTACGAGTGTCAATCCCGTGTTCAGAAATCAAGATGACATCTGCATCTATTTCCCTGAACACATTTCCGTAGAGAGTTCTTTTGGTTGTCCAGCCATTGGTGTTTATTTCCATGATTCTTAGTGAGTTCCGCTCCATGGTAAGATGAGTTACCTATGTTTCTTCTTTATCTTCTTACTCTTGGGGGCCTGTGGGGCGGGTCTGGGGTGCCCAGGTTTTTCCTTCTTCGGGGGAGGACTGGGAGTCTTTGATCGACTCTTCGTCGCTCTAGTGCGAGTGCATGGGCCCTCGTCACTATCCGAAGAAGTGGTTTCATCGTCTTCATTTGCTTCGTCTTCTTCTTCAGAATCTTCCGATGGGGGAGATTCTATGACTTCTTTTAGTCCTGTGGCTTTTGCTTCGGTGCTATTATTCTTGATGACACTATCCTTGAATGCTTTAGAGCATTTTGGATCATCAGGAACGATGATGGAAGGAAGGTTGTAGCATCCGGGTTTGACCGCGTTTGCCACGTTTGCATGAGTAATGCAAATTAGTATCTTCGCACTGAGGTCGTTTGTAAAGACCATAGGTGAGGGAGTTGCCATTGTTGAGGCCATCCCTTCACTTTTCTTTAAAGTGCTCGCGTATGTGGCAGTTTTTTTCTTTTTTTCATTTCCTTCCATCTTCTTTATTATTTCTTTCCTCTTGGGGCAGTTCAAGGCCATCGTTTGATGGGGCCCCTTGCAATTCATGCATAATTTTGAATCGCTCTTACAGGAGTCATATCTATGACCCTGTGTGGCACATTCGCTGCACCAGATTTGTCCTTTTTTGGGGCAGTTGGCAGTGGTGTGCTGCTCCAAAGAATAGCACACGAAGAACATTTGAATGTTATGATACTTCTCGTGCTCTATATTTGCTCCTGGGATCCTCATATTGAAAATGAGGAGTCCCTCGGTTGCCGCCTTGTGGGCCATTTCGGTCGTATTGAAAGTTACCTTGAAAACATGGGTGTGATCTCTGAACTTGATCACCTCCCTTATTTTCGCCCAATTGTGGTTTTTCTCAATTTCAGTTTTAATTTCTACGGGGGAGTTTTCGCCAACCCAGCTCTCTACTTTACGGCAAATGATGCTTCTATTCGCAGAGATTGCTGGCGGGGTTTTGGCTTCCAGGTCCATTTGTTTGAGAACTTCGGCCCCTTCGTCAGAAAGGAGCCGGTCGATGTCCTTGGTTTCACCGCACATGGCGATGAAACCATTTGGTATGTCTATCAATTTGATGAGAGCGATCCTTAAATTTGCGAATAAGGATTCGCAAACGGTCTTCTTTTCTGGGGTCTTTTTACCGGGTAAGGTCCGTAGGGGGACCCTCTTAGAGAGGGCCTCCATCGTCGCCGACGTCTTCTCTCTTCTTTCTTGAATTTTTTTATGTGTGAAAATATATGTTAAATTTTGTATGTGAAAAAAAAGTGATAAGTGGTAAAGGAGGTACAGTCAAGGGTTAGTTTTGACTCTGACGTGAGAAGAGTGCTCCCGTCCAGTTTCCTGTTGTTTCCCCGCTCGGATGGTGCCGGGATGAAGGGGGATGATGGATGGGGGATGGTTCTCGAGTGGGGACCTCAGAGGGTTGAGCTTGGTGGACTTAATGCATAGCGGCCGAATCAACGACCGCTAAGTTTGTGCCACCCCCTCACGGGTACGTACGCCAAAACTGCATCCAACTACATAGAGACGGGTGTAACTCCCTCTATGATTCTGGCCGGGTCCCCCGGGCGATGAGGATTTCTCCTCCGTCCGGGACTCGCAGTTTTGCCCCAAATTCGAGAGAATTTCTGACTTGTGCTTCTGCTGTGGGATAGGCCTCAAACCAGTTTCCACGCAAGCCCTTAATTATGCCAGTCCAAGTGGCCGACATAGTTAAGACGAAATTAATGAAGGGCAGTCATCCGAGCAGGTTCCCACGCAGGTCGATGGACGGGAGCAATGAGGGTTTTTAGCCCATCATTTTTCTTCTACTTCGCAGCGAAAAGATATATTAAATCTTTGCAGATCGACTGGGCTCCTAAAGACACCCAGGACAGTCGCGTTCTTAGATGGCGAAGGCTCAAAAGTCTCTCTTTCTTTTTAGCACGCGTAAGTTAAAACGCTCTTCGGAAGGTAGTAAGGCAGTGCTACAGCGTACGAAAAATTCGCCCAGCATTACTATGTGTGGAGCGCGGTTGAGAAAGACACCCACCGCTCTGCGTGTAACCCCATGGCCGAGCTGGTGGCCAAGATCAAGGTGGTGTTCGAAGATGTTCCCCGAGACAGTGAAAACACGTCTTAATGCCGTGGTTTAAGCTGATGGCAGCTACGTTGAGTAAACTTTTATATCCCAGCCATAATTTAGTTGGTATTTAAAAAAAAAATTAAAATACATTTTCTTTTATGCAACCGTCAAATTTAGCCCGAAATGACCAGGACAGAGCCGTAGATGCCTCGTAACATTTATTTCAAACGTCTCAGGATTATAACTAATCCCATCATCAGTGCTAGAAAAAGAATATAAAATACAGACTTAAATATATACATAAAAAGTTAACACAAGTAATAAAATTGTGAAACATGAATATTAAATTTGAGACGAATTGATTACATTAGAAATGCGGAGGACAAAACAAACCAAACCAACGAGCGAATTTCTAAAAAATAGGAAGGAAAATAATTGACAGTGGATTTTATTCTTGCCCCGCCCCCCCCCCTACTAAAAAAAAAATGTAAAATTTTACAAATTAGCATGTTTTTTAATGAGTCACTATATTTATTGGGACAGATAATAAGTTATTTTTTACAGTGGGTTGAAGTTTTGTAATATAAATTGACTCTAGCAGGTAAAGGTCCGAGAGGTTTCTTAGCGCATTAAGTATCGTGAAGTTCTCGAGTGTAGCCCTAGAGCCACATTGTGACAGATGGTTTCGAATTGGGGATGGATCAGGTTTAGAAAGGTGTAGTCCAGTTCTTTCAGATCTAACCAGATATATATATATATATATATATATATATATATATATATATATATATATATATATATATATATATATATATATATATATATATATATATATATATATATATATATATATATACATATATATATATATATATATATATATATATATATATATATATATATATATATATATATATATATATATATATATGCACCCTGTCACTAATAAAATACCATTAGCGCTGGCATATGCGTGAATCGGCGATATAATAAAAAAGAACATGAACATGGGGGGATCTTATCTTTCCCAAGGGGGGGGGAACTTGGGAGTGGGATAAAAGAAATACAACTAACGAAACATATTTAAGAACTTTCGCTTTGCTGATGGAAGCATTATTTGCTTCGATACAGACGAATTATGGTGAATGATAATCACCACAAACCGTCAGCCTCACAGTTAGACTGAAATGAACTTTTCAAAGATTAAAATAACGTTGAAAAGTTTGGCAGAAAATTTATCAATTTCTCCTACGTGGTAAGAGTATAATTTATAATAATATTAATAATTATGATAATAGTAATAATAATAATAATAATAATAATAATAATAATAATAATAATAATAATTTTAATAATAATAATAATAATAATAATAATTTATAATAATAATAATAATAATAATAATAATAATAATAATAATAATAATTTATAATAATAATAATAACTAGAATTTATAATAATAATAAACTGATGCATGCACACTGATACACTTTAACCCATATATACCGACATTTACACAGACACAATGACATATGAACACAGGGACACACGGACACACTCCTATAGATACATAATCCACAGTCACTTTCGCACCGGAGGCCGATTTGTGAACCCTCTCCGGGTGCCTGGTTACTGATGGGGTCGAGCCCCGAAAGATGACCCGAAGGAGGAGGTTCCCGGGTGTCCCTCGTCCAGAAGTATTCCTCAGACCACTCGCGGGAAGGATTTTAGACTGGGGGTGCGGGGGGGGGGGCAAACAACCTGTCTGGCTCGCTCTCCGAAAAACCGGTTTCTGTAAACGTCATTCTTGTGGACACGGAAAATAACTCACCAAAAATACGCACCCTGCACACACACACACACATACACACACATGAGTAGGGAATTTGTCGATATGTGCGTATGATGCAGCGTATGTGTATATGGTCATACGTGGCAGTCTCTATGTGGCGATGCTTTTCTGTGTTTGTGAAAATACTTGCTACCACAAAGAGAAATATCTACCACAGTAGTACTGAACACTACACAGCTTTCATCTTAATAGTGAAAAAGTTCCGATGTAACCAACGAGGGCCCTTTCACTCAGCGGAGGAAAATGTTTCGGGGGGGGGGGATAAACAGAGAGGTGAGTAAGAGTGAGAAGAGCTAAGGATGATAAAAGATGTACTAGGATGTGCATAATCTTTTCCTAAGGGGTGGGGGATGTCTTAGAAAGGGCCAAGAAGATAAATCCTTATTCAAAATGACAGATTCAGTCACGTTGAACAAATAAAAAACAGGTACGATTAATTTAATAATCTGGATGTCCTCCATTTGCTTCATGTCCTGCTTCAAAACGTTTAAGAGAAGACCTGTTCAAATACTTGGATGTCCTATTGCTTCTCCTAAGATGATTTTCTGTAGGGTGAGGAAGAATATGCTACAATATATTGGTGCAGGACCACAATTTTTAGCATTTTGATTTCTATTATATGGTGAAAAAGAGTGGTAGAGTAGTTACTCATTTTTAAGTGGCTATGGCACGAACACCCTCCTCAGATGTATCCTGCGTGAGATTAAGCTGTAATCGATCCCCCACTTCCTAGCTGTTGCGTGGACCGCTAGCACAGGGAGATGCTATAACATTCCCACAGCATGCAACAACATCCTTCCTCTCTCACATGGTCTCCTCAGAACAGTCTCGTCCCCTTTAATCGCGCAAGCGTTGGAAGGAGCAGAGGTCATCTACAGCTGGGCAGCAATTCACAACAGCACTCGTTAACAAACGCACCAACTTGTTCCGCTGCATTCAATTCGGGGGGATTTCCTCGCAATATCATGAAGATAACCAACTTCAGAAGTATCAAAGGCATTTAGCGGGTTTGGAAGAAATGGAATTCCATTTTCTTTTAAGGGTAATTTGTTGATAATAGACATTATTCCAAGAAGCACCATCCTTTGTGCATTGCGGCTTCTGGCCACGCTGCTGATAGTGTTAATCATCTTCCCTTTTTTCTAATGAAAGTGAACATATTCGGTCATTTTGAAAGTTTGGTCGACGGACTCACATAAAATTCTCTGCTAGGAGCGACGTGCATTAAACCCCCTTCAGTCCAAAGATGGAAAAAATAGACAAACCAAATTTAATTTTCATTCCTTATTGGTGACGTCGCCTGCTTTAGGATAACGTGGAATAGTTTTAAATTATCTTTCACTAGATATCTTTCAAATATAGGGCCGTGAATTGTCTCACCTCGTCCCTCTCAAATGATTTTAGCAACTAGAATTCCTCTTCAGCCCCTACCCCCTAACTCTTATAAATTACATTCCTTCGACAAATTTAAAAGTCTCCCATTACCAAAAATGGTAAATAAGAATCGTATCCTTCTTCTCCATTATCGGTTACACACTATTCGCTATGAGGAAGTTATCGAACAATCCATTGATTCACTTTGCGCATTTGTTCCAATCCTCTCTACTACACCACGTTGTTCTTCACTATCACCCACAAGGGTTGACATTTAAAAATATATTCCTAAATCTGAAAATAAAACCCATCAATTTATACATATTTAATATATTCGTATTAAGATCCTAGTCCAAAAAGGACCCATCTAGCAAAATCTTATAAACACCCTTTAATTGTAAAACTCATCAAATCTGCTTGTTGGGGCCAGGAGGGCGTATTATAAAACCCCAAGGCCATAGTATTATGCCGTTTCCAAAGGGTCATAGGTGGAAATAAACAAAAGCAGCAAAGGTTAAATGCATCAATGAAAAGGTGAGAAGGACAAAAACGTCAAAATCTATGGTGGAAAGGAATCAAAACAACAAGGGTACAAAAGACAAATGTGGCAAGGAACGTGGGTCCCAAAGTACAAATGTGGCAACACAGGTGGCAAGGGGCAAAGGGGCCTTGGGACAAAGGTGGTAAAGGATATGTTTTAGTGGCCGAAGAGGGTAGCCACCTATTGACGCAAGTGCGCCCCCGTCAGCAAAGCTGATTATCATCAAGAGGTAGAAATGTGTGTGGAAGAATGGGAGAACACAAATGCAACTAGATCATCAGGAAGGGGAGATAAATGGCAGATGAAGAGTAAAGAAAATTACAGAGAACCAGGGGCCTTCGGCTGGGATTAGACGTAAGTGCTATGAATCAGTGTACATAGGAAGAAAGAAAATGAAAGAAGCGGCGATTGTTGATGTATTACAGGGACCACTCAACGAAAACGTGGTACAAGGTGAGGCTGGTACGTAAGGAGTTACAAATGAGAGGGAGATAGCAGGACCCAAGGTGTCCGTAGGTTAACCTAATATGACCCTGGCAGAAGCGAGCCAACACCATCTATTTATGGCGGCGATGGGGGAAAGATGAGACCCAGTAGCCGATGTGCATTAAGAATCTTGTCATATATAAGGAAATTGTGAATGGAGAGATGAGTGTGCGTGTTGAGGCTGGGTCTAGTCGAACAGCTTAGTCATCCACTTCATTAGCAAACACCTCAACATGGAAAGACCCCGAGCAGAAGGTGGCAAGCTTAATGGATGAGACGGAAAGTTCATACAAAAGCATTCGATCCCGTGGATCAAAGGATTAAGATGAGAGTAATAGGATAATGCAGAAGTGCCCACTCCGGAATCTGTGAACAACAAAGTTCGGTGCAAGCGAATAGGTAGACGATGCGGGGCCTCCTGGATGGAATATAGTTCTACCCAGTATGAAGAACACCCAAAGCAAGACGAAAGGAAGAGGTGTGCTCCGGCACAACTCTATGAATGACGGCAGCAGACGGGCTGTGGAGAGAACACGACTCACCGGCGAACACGGTCGTGCCACTGGGAGTGTACGGACGCATGGCTAATGAATTCTGATCAGAGAACAATACTTTACTTCAAAAGCTCGTCAACTGGCATGATGTGGTTGCAAATTCTTGCTGGAGTAAGCATCCACGCAGAGACACATATTAAATAAATCTGATAGACGGGAGGACGAGGGAATAGGCTAGCGGATAAAGGGAGTGCGACTGTCTTTGAAAGGTGTCAATGGACACCAGTTGGGACATTGGGACTTTGTGCTTCGGGTTGAAGCAAAGGAATGTCTTTGAGAAGAGGAAAGCATCTATCTGATGGGAAAAGGATGTTAGATTCCCTGCAAATGTTGGCCACTGTGGAAAGGGGAAATCCCCTAAAGTCAAACTAAGATCCCGTATCAGAATGGGGTCAAGGGGACGGAGGGTCAAGGAGCATGCGCAGATGTAAACCACACAAATTCTTCTTTCTATTGGAGCAAGGTGCATTAGAGGTGGTGTAACGTGCGAAGGTCAGCACCCTATGCAGTTGGGCACAGAGGTCAAAAGTGGGATTAATCGTCTGAAGGATCAGAGACCGGAGTGAGGTCAGGCACCACCATTGCCTTACGTGAGGACGCTAGGAAACTGACCTCAAGCGACAGTCAGCTATGGCTGCAAGGTGGTGAAGCGACGATACGATACGTAAAGGTGTTTGGAGGAGGCAGTACGAGATTACATCTGGCCCAGTAGCAGTTATTCGACATGAAGTAAGGTCCTGTCACAGCTCTTCTATGGAAAATATGGGGTGGTGGTGGTGGCGACCCCGTCCCCAGCCCGACAGTGGGTCGGGGACCCTTACACCTATTCCAGGCCCCATCCTAACTCCCCGGACCATCGCAGGAGCAGACCCGCCGCCTCCCGGGGTCTCTCTAAGAGATCCACCGGGCCCAGATCTTTGTTTATCTGTGGGCAGTTGAAGAGATGTGTGGTGTAGTGTATCTGTGTTAGGCATTTTGAGCAGTTTGGTGTTGTATGGGTGGTGGGAGATATTTTTTGCATGTATGATATAGAAATGGTGATTTGTTTGTTCGTATCTGTGCTAGTGTTCTTCTGATGAGCGGAAATATGTGGTTATCATCCCTATCTATTGCGAGGGGAAGAGGCTATTTGATGAGAACTTTGAGATATAAATCAAGAGGAGGTCTAGTTTCTCGAGACCCACTTCAAACAAGAACGTCGCACCATCTTTAGGGAGAGGCAATCACGACAAGGTGGGCGGCTTACCTTCTATGGCCAGACCCGTCGCCAGACGTCGCCGGGTGGAGAAGATGTTGAAATTTTCGAGCCGTGCATTCAGAAGGAGCGCGGACCTATTTGAGGAAGCGACGTAACCTAACTCTGGCATGGTTTATCTGGAGTTTATGGTGCGCAAGTATCAGGGAGTGTCACGCTCCATAGCGCTAACTGCTTCATTGCACTAGGGAGATCACCAGGTGGCCGCCCGACGATACATTTGCCTGAAATACTAGGATATATGAATGAGTAAATGTAAATATGAGAGTTGAGGAAGGCTAGTGCCTCATCAACCGTTGGAAAATTCTACACGCATGAGGACGGGTGGGGGAGGGGGGTGATTCCCAGAGTGTAATAAAGCATCTGTGAAACTCGCCGCTACCACCGCACCCATTTTACCCAACACCCCATGCTTAGCCTGCCCGTCCGTTCATTCCTTTTATTTTCACTCCTATCTTTCTATTTCGCGTAAATGCTTACACCCACAATGATGGACGCAAGTTATATTCATCCATACACCCGTCCCCACCTTCCGGTACGGAGGATCGGGGAATCCGGGTGGTGTTGGGGGCAAATTAAAGAGTTCAGTTTTGTCGAAACCACCTCCACAATTCGCACCTTCGTCCTCCAAACCTCGCCATACATATTCCCCAAACATCTCCATCCCCCAACTCAATTCCCCATCACACTTCTCTCCCATACTTTACTTATTTACACTGCATGGGTGTGGGCGCGCGCGCGCGTGCGAATAATAGTTTGGAGGTCTTGCGGGAGTGGAGGGGAATAGACGTGTGTGGCTATG
Organism: Ceratothoa steindachneri; assembly: GCA_963969495.1. NCBI lineage: Eukaryota > Metazoa > Arthropoda > Malacostraca > Isopoda > Cymothoidae > Ceratothoa > Ceratothoa steindachneri. The sequence continues at coordinate 95,977,348 of OZ018335.1, forward strand.
ACAAAGGTGTACATTTTAGTAAATTGGTATACACAAATTAGAAGTGATAGGATGTGAATCAATGTACGCGTATGTGTTCGCATTTGGTTGTACGTATGTTCGGTAAACGGCCATGGGTTGCGCACGGGTTAGTAGGCGAATGGACGTACATGGTTACGTGTAGGCTTACTGGGGTGTGCACACTGGATGTGAACGGTGTACACTAGGATACGCTCGTATCCGATTTAGGAGAAGTCTTTGAAAAGAGCTCCTCTCCCTCTCTCGGGCGTTAAGGACCTTTTCCCCTTCCCCACCTTCCCCTGTTGGGAAGGAGGGATTTTTGAAGACCTCGTCCCCCTTCCCCATCCCCACTTTTAGAAGGAGGGAGTGAAGAAGTCATTTGTCTTTGACAGTTTACGTTAATTCGGGGGTCGCCGTCCCTTAATTAAGTGGAAGGGTTCAACTCTGGGCATGATCCTGCGCCGCCCCCTCCCCATTGTACGCCTCCCGGAGCTCTCTCGGGAAACAAGGGGCTACGGGCAGCCTCGAATTAAACATTAAGCCTTAAGCGTGAAACCCCACTTGCCCCAGCTCACTCCTCCCACAGAGAATAAACAGTTCAGACATGGAGTTCCCGAGTTGTGTGCAATTGGTTACTAGGGAGTTTGTACTTGGTCGCCGAGAAGGAATAAAGTTCGCAGGTTGGCGCTCCTCCAGGCTTCTCTACGAACTCGATCCTTCCCTTTGGTTGACGAGGGATTGTTTACGTATCCTTTCGAAGTCCTACATCTTTGCCATTTGTATTTCTTCCTCTGTCTGCTCTTTTCTACTTGCTGCGTGTGTGAAGGCGGTTGTCTTTTACGCATGTTTTCTGGTCATTTGGGGTGGGTGGGTGGGTGTAAACAGGCCCTCTCCTCCTCTCCTTTCTATCATCTCTACACCCTCTTCTACTACCCAGCTGTGAATTAGCTAAGTGCACTATCCGTCCCCTTTCAATTGTGGACGAGTTCCTAATACTGAATGATGAAATTCACATAAAGATTAGAATGACAATCGCTGAGAAGCCCTTGGACACCAGGGATCGGTCCTGGCTGGAGGGTAAGGTGCAGAGATGGTGATAGTAGCGTTTCGACCAAGAAACAATCGTGGCCCAAGGAAGGGTTACCCGTTCGCTTCAGAGAAGTTTGTAAATGGAAACCCTTTCGGTAAGGTAAAGGGCAGAAGAATGATATGTTGTATGCGCGTTGAGGGAAGAAGAGACAGCGGTGCTGTGATTGGATATGCGCAGGATGACATCCATGGCCGGAGCTGTTTGCATGCATTCCTCAAACTCGATGCATCGACCAAAATGGTGGCAGCTCCCTGCGAGACGATTTTTTTATCTGGTCGACATTCGAACCCAGTATAAAGGCATGGGAATCCAACGCTTTATCTGAAATGATAACGAGGGGCCAACCCCGTCGTGTTTTCACTTTCTAGCACTCTTGAGGCTTCAATTGTGTGGGTCCCTCTTCATCACCTCCTTTTTTAAAATAATCGGTGTATATATACATTCATAAGTCCGGCAAGACAAGATTCTGAGCACCGCTTCTATTCCTCTCCTCAGCTTGTCAAGCAATCTTAACTCCCGGCCCTGAAGAACAACAACCCGTTGACGTCTTTCGGAATTGACTTGTCAGTCTTTATGTTCGGGAGCTCTCAATTGAAGCCTTCTGTGACCTCGCCGACTTCTCTCAGCGTTGAGGGGAACATTTATTTCCGGTCGCTATCCGTCGGTGAAAGGGAAAGTGTGCAGCGGGATCTTGGAAACTTTATAATGTATTAATTGAAAAATAGACGAAACGGACGGAGATTTCGGTAGTAGGTTTTAGGAAAGTAAGAGGGGTCTTGAAGAAGATGAAGGCGGTCCATATGTTTTGAATAGCTCTATTAGGCACAAAAGATGTTTGGAACGCTTAAACTGATTCTTTACCCGTTCCGCAACGGAGGCAGCTTAACATTACTCCACAGATGACACGAGCCAAGCATCTGCTTGAAGATATGCAACCCCTAAATCACTGTTAAAGAGATGGAACACCAAAATCACCGTTGAAGAGGGGCAACCCCCAAATCACTCTTGAAGAGGGCATAGCCCCCTTTACTCAACTGAACATAAACAACGTTCCTTTACTATAGAAACCTACTAAATTAATTACTTTCATCACTAGCCATTTGTCAGGGACTTAGGAATGATTGGTGACATTTTTTGCTGTGCCTGACAATGACAATCTTTACTCGTATAAATTTACAGTAAAAAAATAAGATTAAAACAGCGACTTTTTAGCCCGATTAAAAGAATTTGGGGCTTCATTTGTCTGCTATGGAATAAAATAAAACTAAAATACATTAGCAACCCTTTCATACACACACACACACACACACACTGTTAATCCTATATGAGACCCTATGAACCATGTGTCCGCCTCTCTCTTCTCTGGAAGATGGCCGCCATTGACGAAAAGTGATCGTCTTATTTTCTCCTCTGGGACAGGGGGCTAGGGGATGGGGGGCGTAAGGTACGGCCCATTTGATCGGGACACGTGTCCCCGCTTCATCGTTTCTCTTCACATAGACAAAAAAAAAAGAAGGATAATCTGCTTTGCGGTCGACCACTTGAATTCTTTCAAGGGATTTCACACTGAGGTTTCAATCTCCCCGACCCCCCATCCTCCTTTCCCATATAATCTATCTGTTTTTTTTATCCTCATGAAACTTTAGCTGAGGGTGGGGAGGGGGAGTGGGGTAGTTATGGAATTAATTGGTTATCAAGCCTTAATTGCGATATTCTCGTGTTTTGTGGTGATGCCACAAATGGGTCGTAGTTAAGAATATATCTCTCGTCTTACGAACTCGTCCCTCGTTGATCGCACCTGTTTTGACGGGCTGGAAGAGCTCTCGTTGGTCGCACCTGTGCTGACGGGCCGGCAGAGCCCTCGATGGTCGTACTTGTACCGACGAGCCGACAGAGCCCTCGTTGGTCGCACCTGTGCTGACGGGCCGACAGAGCTCTCGATGGTCACACCTGTGCTGACGGGCCGACAGAGCCCTCATTGGTCGCACCTGTGCTGACGGGCCGGTAGAGGTTCTCTTGGTCTCACCTGTACTGACGGGCCAGCAGAGCTCTTGTTGATCGCATCTGTCCTGACGGGCCGGTAGAAGTCCCTTTGGTTGCACCTGTGCTGACTGTCAGCAGCGTCCTCGTTGGTCACACCTGTTGGCGCCGTTCATTATCTTTTATTACTGATTATCAGCCTCCAATTTGGGTGGACGATTTCCTCACTGCAACCTCTGTGCATTTTTCTCTCAAAAGCGTAAGAAAACTGGGTCCTCTTCGACAAAAAATTCGCGGTACAAACCAAAGACCCCCGAAAGTCTTGACGTCGAACCCCATCGGGGGCTTCTGCCCCTATTAGGTTTCAGGCCCTTGAAGAACAGGCGAATTGCGAAGGACCTTTAATAATACCATGTATTTTTACCTTACCAATTACTGGAGCCATATTTCTATAATTTATGTTTGCTTACAGCTTCGAAACTTTATTAGTCGTTATTCTCCTCGCCATTTGGGGTCTATTCGCACGGTGTTAGATTAACTCGCATTATTATTTTTTTTTAAACACCACCAATAGAGTGGTGGACTTCTGGAACAAATTGCCGCGGAGGGTAATAGGTAGTCCAAATTTAAATGTATTTAAGAGTAGGTTGGATGAGTTTATAGGGAGGGAAGGATGTGATGGTTCCTAAGTTTTGTATATATTAATATTGTTTGTATATATCTATAGCTGCATGATTTAGTTCTTGACAAGCCTTGATTGGTGATACCCTTGTTTGTGGACGCAATCCTCTAGATGTAGTTTTCTTGGGAGTTTGGGTGCCTTAAAAAAAGAGGCCGTTTGACTCGGATGACCTATGATAGGCCCTTGTGGCTTTGTCATCTGTTATATTATATTGTGTGTGACTTTGATTTTGTCTTCCCCTGGCGATGGTGCTTTTTGTGGGTAGGTTTTGACGGATGCGGATGACCTTCGATAGGCCCTTGTGGCTTTTGTCATACGTGAAATTATGTTATGTTATGTTATGTTTATTTTTGTACCTCCCATCTGGCTGTCACAACCGCGAATACAGACGCCGAAACAAGAAAACTATCAATATTTATATTTAAAATTACCCCAGACAAGGAAAGCAACAAATAGAACAAGAACAAAACAGGCCATCATGGAGAACTCAAATTTCGATAACAGAAAGGCAAACTGAGGTGCCTCGTGGAGTCTCCCTTCTTCCAAAACCATCACCACTTCACTAGAAATGGATTGGGAAGGGTGAAGATGCAACTGGGAAGACAGCCCCCTCCCCCAACCTCCTCATTGAAATTTGTCAAGTCATATATGTTCTCGAATCTTTGCACCCGCTTTTTGTTCCTTGTCTTTTAGTTCTTCTCATTTATAGGATATTATAGAATTTAAATCGAGAACGTGAAAATCATTGCTTAAAATTATTAAGTTATTTTTTAATTTATTCATTAATAATAGACAAAAAACGCAAGAGGGTGTGTGTGTGTGTAACAGGTGTGATGCCTTGCTACGGCTGAAATCTGGAGGAGCGGCACTTCCTCCCGACCCCAGCGCTTCAATAGAAACTGGTGCTTTTTCTCGGGTCCTTTATTGCTCCTGTTTTAAATCACTATCTTGTCCACGCCCGGATAGTCCCAACAAAGGGCGAAAAATGGTATTAAACGGTCTAAAATATTCACGCCTGCGGACGCAGACTTGTTCTGGCTGTTCAAGTCTATTTATCCCTCGACCGCATAATTGTGGGTCGTCCTCAAGGAGAACGGCTCGCTGTCACAAACTTTCCTTCAAGGTATGAGTTGGAATCTTAGAATTGTGGGGGTCCTGCAAAATTCCACCATCCTTCTGCTATCGTTGAAGATGTCCGAAATCTCCTCCTTTATACCTTCCGGCTTGGATAATAATTTCCTATAGTCAAGTAATCCTCGAGTCAGTTGTTACAACTGTACTTTCACCGCGAAACACCACTGCCCCGTGGGATTATTACCAATCCTCCCATCGGACCCATTGTCTGTAATCGAGCGGGAAGAGAAAATGTAATATGGAAGAATGATATGGTGGATCTCACACCCCATCCTCTTTCCTACAGAGATGAGGATGGGGGGTGGGTGGAGGGAATACATTGCATGATTGCTCGAAAGGAGTAGTAGTCTTTTTTATGGGGGTAGGGAGTATAGCTCCCACCCTCGTTCCATTTTGCGATAAACTGAAGTGTGAGGGATTGGTGTTGAGAGACAGGCTCCGCCATAGCCCCTTCTCTGTCAACAGTCCGCGCACAAAAATAGGCAGTTTTATAAACATTCTTTCCCTGCCTCTTCTAACCCCAGAGCCGTAATGAGGGTAAGGTTATGCATACCCTTTACAATGAGAACAACTTGTTCGTACTTTTAAGTTCGGTGTATTCTTGCACGAGCTGTTGATTGCAAATTGAGCTCCACTTGCTGATTCTGGTTGGAGGTGTCTTATCTTAAGGCCTCGTCAATGTTGCCTCATTCCTGATTATTTTGTTCTCCTGTTGATTAGTTCCCGTCTTTGTTCTGGCCCCATTGTACTTTCATGCATGGGTTCATTAATAACCATTAGAGGGAGGGTGTTGGAAAGGGGCGATGTATTATAGAATCTGGCAAAAAATAACCTCATGTTGGGAGAAGGAAAAGGAAATTACTTTTCACAAGCTACACTCCTTGCGACTATTTGAGATCCCTAATGGCCTGTCATGGCTGCTTGTTCTTGGCTGTTCGCCGGCGATGTTTGCAATCAAGAGAATGGCTTTACAATAGGACTGGCACTTATATGTCTATATCGTAACTCCATCCATTGCAGCTACCTCCACACATGCATTAACCAGACGAAAATACACATTGATTCTATTCGTAATACCAGATATGCTTCGACACGCAGGCAATACACAGTGGTGTATATATATATGAAATAAATAACTCACAAAGTAGCACGTGAGGTTCTTTTACTACTTATATATACCCTTATTATATTATTTTCTCGTGTAGTTATCATTGAAAAAGAATTGAATAAAGTTCGAAAGTACTTGGAAGCATCTTTACATTTTTCCTGCGGAACATTGCATATATATATATATATATATATATATATATATATATATATATATGAAAGAGAGAGAGAGAGAGATTAGATTAGTGTATGGTTTATGTATACACATAGTAATGATGCGTTTATGTTGACATGGTCGGGGTGGGAGAATCTGGGAGTTCTTCGCAAATGCTAAAAATCTGCCTGCAATGAAAGTGTTCTGACGCGAGGCGCCTTTGGGCGAACCCAACTAAAACAGACCTTTTTTCATCCTCGATCCCTCCTCCTCCTCCTCCTCCTCCTCCTCCTCTGTCGGTTGAATGAACTATAACAACTCATTGACAGACAAAACCGTGCGCTTTGAAATGGCCCTAATTCTCACATTTACTGAGTTTCGCCGTTGAGTCATTTCTCCCCAGAGAAAGAGTGAAACCGTCATCAGAGGATACAAGCATGTTTTCTGGCAGAGGGAGGTAAAGAAGAGGGTACACATATGAACTGGTTGTTAAAAAGAAATGTAAAATTGGGTGTTACTAATTTGAAGTGGTGTTAAGTAAGGGAAGCAAGGAAGGTGGTAATAAAAATACGTCGAGGATAATACGACCGCGACGAATTTCACCTCTACTCCTTCCGAGATTTCAACTGACTATCGGATTTGGGATGAATTTCATTTCAAGCCTCTGCTCTGATGAACGCTCCGACCTAAGGGCCTTTAAAAAGGTTATTGAGAGAATGAACACATAAAGGCCTATCTAATCATCGGGAAATCAAACCAACCAAAAATTCAGGTAAGGTACCCCCTCCCCCCCACCCCCACCCCAAATTAAAGCATTAAGGCGACTTTTGAGGCATGAAATAAAACATTCGAGAAACAAAAACCTTTGTCATGCAATAAATCTCTTTAATAGATTTTAGGAAAAAATTATCGTAATGGCCTTTCACCACTACATTCACCCTCTTACAGCCGCCAGATATCAAAATTCGTTGCTATAGAAATCTCCCAATGGCATCCCACTTCCCCTCGTACACTGTCAACACATTTTAACAAACTAAAAAAAAATAGTTATAACTTAACCTAATCCCTCTCCCCATCCAAATATCAAGAAGTTTTTAACCTAACATAACCGAACCATCACCCTTCACATCCAATACCCCGCCCTTCGCCGTGATTTCAGTTCACTTTCTCTCTTCTACAGCTATTACTTTGGTCAATTCTCCAATGAACTAACCCCCGTAAGGGACACTGCGATTTGCTTTCCTGGCCGCCGTGCTGATGGGACTCAGCGCCCCGTCCGGCCCCAGCTTAACCTCTTTTCCTTTTTTCTGACACCCTGTCTTCTTACCATGCTTCATCACTTTCCATACAACCTCTCCCACATCTTTCTCTGGTCGGCCTCTAATTTCACAGGGTAAACGCCGAGCAGCTTCCTCTCACCCAACCAACCCAGATCAGGGCTGAAGGTGGAGAGAACAACGCCCCCTTACCCCTGAGCTCCGGTTTGGAGTGGTGGGTTGTTAGCAACTTGCTTCATCCCCACCCACACCTTCCTCACGTACCCTTTCTTTCTTCTTTCACTGTCTATCAATTTTTACGCCGTGCTTAAGGTGTAACCGCCATGTCGATGCGCTGCCAGGTCACTAGGCACAAGGAGTGGCCTCAAATGGTTGTGGCTGATTTTGTCGGCCCATATTCACTCCTCGCATAGCGGGTTACTGCTTGGGGTGATAAGTGTTTAATTCCGTAAAAACTATAGGATTACAATGCCTGATGGTGAGGAAAAAAACAAAACATATCCACTTCACAGGTAACATCGTCGGAGCCGCTCTCGGGCAGCTCCACCGATAAAATAGAGGGGGCCCCCCATGTGCTTTCACCCTTACCCCCTTCTCTGGAGTCGCCTTTGGGCGTTTCACTTTTTCCAGTGTCAGTCTTTCCTCTGCTTCCCAAAGGGGCTGCCAAGAAAGCAGTCAGGCGGCCTATTTTAATTGACCACTCGCGGTGGGGGCAACTCGATAGAGTCAACCCTATTTGCAGGGGATCAGTGTACCGGCCCTCCTCTCTTCCTCGACGGATGTCGGTTCGCTGGTATTAGAAGGTAAAATAGAACCTCGAATGGGATCTGTGAGGTCTTGTGGGGGATGGCCACATAGAGAAGCCTCTGAGATGGACATGGTTCCTGAGGTGGCCTAGTCCCAAATGGTAGAACCTTCCATTGGATCGAACTTAGGCTCGGTGCCAAGCAATGAACCTGAGTCCGTCCCTGTGCAAGGTCCTCCTCAGACGGCTTGGGTCCCCAATGCCTCACAAGGAGAGTAGTGATCTCCTCCCCTGGCTAGTGCCATAGTGATAACCAAAACTTTCTCCATTTCAGAGAAGGATCTTGCTGAGGCCGGTCTATCAGCCTAGGGGCTCCTGCCGGCGAAAGAGAGAAGCGGGTTCATCTCCACCTTCTTTCCTAAAAAGAAAAAAAATAGAAAAACAAAAAAAAAGACTCGGGGAGCCGCGGGGACGGACGGGGTCGCTACAGTTTTGGTATGCGACCAAGCCAAGATTGGCACGTTTGGCTCCGGTGCTCTCCTGGATGATGAGTCCCAGACTAAGACTAAAAGTACACAGAGCGGAGGCTCGATTACGTTTAGGCCCCACATTCAGAAGCTACCTGACGTTTTCGAGCCCGCCTGCTTCAAACGCTTCCTTGTTATTTGCTACACTGATGGCAGCATTTTTCTAAGGGCAGCATGATCCATCAGAGGAGAGCACTAGCAAGTCTGACTAGTAAAGAGTCGGAGGTTTCCTATTTCTCGAACAGGATCCTTCTGGATAATGCGTAGAATCCCTCCGAGGCGGCCATGATTAGTGCCCTTCTGACACTTGATGGCAAACCGGTGAGACTCCGCATTTTACCATAAACTTCGTGAAAGGAAGGAGGGGTTTATCCGAGAGAATTCGTGGACTACTCCATGGATAACATCACCAAGAAGTTGGGCGACCATGGAGCGGCCAAGGTCAAGCGTGTCATGAGGAAACAGGGAAAGGCATCGAGACCCACCCCTAAACTCTTCATCACGTTCGACTGTGACAATCTTTCTTACTCGGTGCGTGCAGGTTGGTATCGCTACAGCGTAAAAGTATTCGTGCCACTACCACGGAGGTGATACTACTGCCACCGGTTCGGCCATACAAATCGCTCATGTAGATGTGCAAATTCGGGATTACCCGAAATCTGTGTAAGTTGCTCCAAGGCCGCACATGATAAGTCCAAATCACGTGTGGCCAAGGGTATCAATTGCGGAGAGCTGCACCCTGTCTTTTCGAAGCAATGTGGTGCGTATTTCATCCAGAAGAAAATACTGTCCGTTCAGATCCATGATCGTCTTTCATATCGCGAGGCTAAAGACTTGGTCCGGGCGAGTTCTGTACTGCCTGGGACGTCCTATACCTCAATGTTAACAAAGAAACCCTCTGCTCCTGGCCCTTCTGCGGGTTCTACTCACCCCGGTTGTTTCCCTGGTAAAACTGGCGGCAGAAATGGTTCACGGCCAGCTCCGGCTAAAACCAGGGATACCCCCTTCCCCTAGCGTGACCGTTTCTCGTAAGGCGAAATTGCCGCGTGCCTCCATCGAGTCGTTAGACTCACAGGAGGCAACACCTCTGTAGTTGGTCGTAAGGCCATCATCCACAGTTCGTATAGCTGCCCCCCGAAAGGAGGACAGCATTAAAGGGGCTTCGGCTCCTACGCCCACACCCAGTGGTAGGCTGGGTGACTCAGAGACGTTAGAGCCTCCAAAAAAGGGACTCCCGCCTCCAAAGCCGGCCAGCCTGTCTAGGGTTTCGAGGCAGAGTGAGGCAAAGACTCGCATAGCGAGCCCAACCTTCCCCAATAAGTCCTTGAAGGCTACAGCGCCTTCAGCGCATTTTCCGGCCCACAGCGCCCGGAGTTCTGCCTCCGATAAACGTACGTCCATTTACGTAAGAGTCTTTTCTTAGAAGAGGGCACCTGCATCTCCTCCGAGCAAGGCCTAGAGGGCATATTCCTTCAATTTATTTGCTGCGGACTCCGGGCCAACTGGAGAAGGTGCGGAGGCTCGTCTCCTTCATTTGCCCGTGAACTATTTTTTTGCAGGAGACCATGTTGGGTGCGTCCCTTATCCACCCTTCCATGGTACAAGGGTTTGGTGACTCCACCACCACAGGATGGGGGCTGGGCAGGATGATGCGCGATTTAAACCCGGCATGGTGTCTCTGTTCTTCTCTTTGCTGTAGATAGCTCTTTTCAGGCATTAGCTGCGTAGCTGCACTTGAATAGGAGGTATACTGTTATTTCCGCATACTTCGACGCGGGGGACTTCCGCCGCGTCGTGGCTCGGTTGCCTAGCCCTTTCTCTTGCTCGGAGATATAAACGGTAGACACCCCCGCTTGAGAGACTACTGGATTAACTCCAGGGATCAAGTCCTTGCCTACCTGATCGACGAGCTGTAGGTAGGTGTCTTGAATGTGGATGAGTTTACGCATCATGTCCCGAGAACCGCTTCATTTTCATGCCTCGATCTATCTTTGTGCTCGACGGATGCACAGCCTGATTTGGGGTGATGGGAGGGGGGGGGAGTAGTCGATGACCTCTATATTAGTGATCAATTTCCGATTCTAATGTCATTTAATGGCCGCTGCCGCCAGAGAGCCCGCCCGGTGGTGCTTGGCACGGGCGTGGTGGTCCTCATTTCAGGAAATAACATTTCTGTCTCAATCGAGTTATTTAGGTTGGTAGATGATGCCGTTGAGTTTTTCTCTGGCAATCCCATCTCCGTGGACCTAACTACTATTCCTAGTACGTCTAGGCTTTTTGAAAGCTGACCACTACCGTAGTGGTCAGCTGAGTGTGAGGTGGACCTCAAATAGAAGCGTAATGCCTACATGCGCTATAAGCGCCGCTCGAACGATTTCACTGTCGATGAATTTCGATGAGCGAGGGCTAGATTCCGGTATGTTTCGCAGAACGCTCGCCGCTCTTCTTGGCGGGCATACGTGTTTTCACTTAACGGGAAGACTCCTCTAGCAGAGGTGTGGAAGCCAATCAGAAGAATTCGGGGCAAGTTCTCGCAGGACCCCCCTCCCTTTCTCCAAGAGAAGGGACCTCAATCTCGGACACCGTGTCCGTGTCGGAATCATTCTCAACCGCTTTCTCCGCGTTCTCTAGCCAGGATGCTTCTCCGTCAGCATTTACTGCACGTCGTGATGTCGCGGAAGGCCGCCGACTGGACTTTACCTCCAGAGGCGGAGAACACTTCAACGAGGTAGTTTACTCTGAGCGAGTTGCGTTCCACTCTCGCTTTGTGCGCAGACACCGCCCATGGTCTGGACGATGACCCGTACGCCATGCTTAGACACCTGGGTGAGCGAGGCATGGCCTCTCTGTTAGATTTGTTCAACAGGATCTGGGTGGAGGGTCTCCTCCCGGATTCCTGGCGAATCGCTATTGTGCTTGCTTTTCGCAAACCGGAAAGAGATCCCTCTACCCAACCGGTTTCCACCCAATCTCTCTAACTTCCTGCGTGTACAAGATGATGGAGAAATTAGTAAATGTTAGATTAGCCTTTTTTATGGACAACAGAGGCCACCTCTCTTCTACTCAGTGCGCCTTCCGCAAGTTTACTCCACGTCGGATGCTCTTCTCGTACTGGAAAATGCCGTCTGCGAGGCCTTCCTTCGTAGACAGCACTACACGACAGGGTTTTTCGATCTGGAGAGGGCCTATGATACCTCATGGCGATACGGATCATGGAGACTCTCCACCTGATAGGGTTATGGGGATGCCTCCCAATCTTTATATTTGAACTGGTGTACCTATGTCGTCAAAAAATGCCGATTTATTTTTAAGTTAGAGCTATATTTCATTATTATAGATAATACCAAGTCGTTGAAATATAAATTACAAATTTTTTCAAAATAATTTGATTCAAATGTTACTAACAAATAAAATTATAAATAATTCAACGATGGGTATTATTACTATAGATATTACCAAGTTGTTGAAATATAAATAACACATTTTTTCAAAATAAGTAGATTAGTGTTACTAACAAAAACATATAAATAAATACACGAGGTGTATTATTATTAAAGATTTTTGCGATATCGTCGATTCCGCGTACGGGCAGGGGGAGCCCTTCCGGCCCAATGGAGCAGGAAGAGGGTGTCCCGCAGGAAGGTGACCTCAATGTCACACTCTTTGCACTGAGCATCAACACCACCTCGGTACTGCCAAAAGATGTTCTTGCTACGCTCTACGTGGACAACCTTTCGATCTCTTTTGGCGCGGCCCAGATGTCAAATCTGGAGAGTGGACTCCAACAGGCACTGAATCGCGTCCCTAGCTATTTTGAAGCACACAGGCTTCGATTTTACTGAGCCAAGCCTAAGGTGGTGCACTTCTGCCGCCAACTACGGTTCTACCCTGGCCCAGACTTGTTTCTATATGGGGTTCGCCGGGAAGTGGTGGACTCGCACCGTTTCCTTAGTCTTGTATTTAACTGACGCCTCACCTGGGCGGATCATATTCGTAGCCTTAGAGTCTCTTTTATCAGCGCCAAGGATATTCTTCGCTCCCTAACGTTCAGCGCCTGGGGCGCTGATAGGGCTTCTGCCTTACTTTTAAAATTGATCCTTTGTTGGTTCGAAGCCTAACTACGAATTTGAGTAATATGCATCCGCAGCCTACCCTGTATTGCGGAAGGTAGACTCGAACCGCCACACCTGCCCTCGCCTGGCAACCGATGTATTCCACACGTCCCCCCATTGAGAGCTTGCTCTTCGATGCTGGGGAGATGCCACTCGCTCTGCGCCGTGTACAGTGCATTTTTCGTTTGTACGCGTGAGCCCAGCGACTCCCTCAGTAGCCAACAGATTTCAGTGCATCCGCAGCTGATCTCGACGGTGCCTATGCCTCTGAGAGACGCTAGTCATACCCTAAGCCCTTTGGGTTTATTGCTAGGAACACTCCTTCTAGAGCTCAATATATCTCTTAGGCCGGTGGTGCCCTTGGTTATTCCCAGGACGCCACCCTCGAGGGTACCACCTTTGACTATTTGTCGCCACGCCTCTGCTCCCAAAGCTTCTACAGCGTCGGGAGTATTGCATTCTGCCTTTTTAGGCACACTTCGTGTCACGCTGGAACCTTGCCAGTGTACCCGGATGGCTCAAAGTCCCAAGAGGGGGTCGGTTTCCACGCCGCGTCCCCTCTGTCTGAAGTCAGCGGGGCTCTGCCAGGCTCTGCGTCTGTCTTCTCGGCCGAGCTGATTGCAATACTCCGCTCGGTACGGGAGATAACGCGACGTGCCCAGTTCAGAGACCGGATTGTGATTTATAGCGATTCATGAAGCGCCCTCGGTGCTCTCAAGGCTTTGGAATCTCCGCTTCCCCTGGTTTACGATATCCGTGACGACATGTTTTTGGCTGGCTAGGTGGATGTTAAGATTTTATTCTGCTGGGTTCCTGGACATATAGGAAATGCGGGGAATGAGCGCGCCGATATGGGTGCTAAAGAGTCCACGAGGACTGGACGACCAGACAAGCGTTTAAACTCTTCCTCACACCGATTAAATCGCCGAAATAAGGGCTGCCCTCCGAACGGCTTAGCAAAAAAGATGGTAGACGGTCGAGGGGAACTTAACATTATGTACCATTCCCAGGGACCTACTCACCAATGACGCGACGGCTTCAGGTTGCTTTCTGTCTTCTCCAAATTGGACACACTCGCGGGACGCACCATCACTTGGTCGAGCGCTCGCCTGCGTCTTATTATGACAACTACTGCGTTGTCCCTCAGCCTGTTTGCCACATTCTTGTTGAATATCCAAGTCTGGGTGACTTTCGCGCACGTTACATGTCCTGGTACCGGGACGGGCGAGGTCGCTACCGCTTGTCTTTTGTTCTTGTGATGGGTTCGTTCACACAGACTTGTGGACTATACGACTTTATGGAGGCTGGCCTCCTTCACTTTATTTGACTGGTTTTGTTTGGTTGGTTGTTTGTTTCCATGTGCCTGCGCCGGAGGGGGAGGGGCTACGCCCGACGGCGCAACTCGCTTCCTTATTGCTTTTTTTGCTTTGTTTGTTGTTGTTGTTACTTTTTTAGCCTTCGTCCTTTCTATCGTTGTTATTTCTTCTTTATATATTGTTATTTGTTTTTAATATAGCCTAGTAGTAGGCTGTGCTGTGTATGGCGACTTATGCCCAAGTTCTTTTTCGCTATATGGGCTCCCCCCAAAAAAAATTCCCAATGAACTAGCAACTTGTATGCCCCTACCACTATCCAGGCCACGCACTACTTGACAGGACCTTGAAACGGATGCTTATTATGCGGCAACCAGGAACTCAAGGGCGGGTCTCTTTGCTCGTTACTTATTTCCTTACACATCAAAACTTTAGAACTCTTTACCTTTTTTTGTTTTTCACCATAACTACATAAAATCGGTCACGTTTTAAACAAAAGTTCCTAACTACTCTTTCATTTCTCTCTTTTCTGTTTCCTAAATCTCGACAATGTTCTCATGTCCCTACCATTTATATTAATGTACCTCTCACTGCATTTGCTTCTTTGCCTATCCCTTGCCACTAGTATTGTCTATTCAGTAATGATTCAGCATTTCGTTATTGCCTCTCGTTGGTCGGCGAACTTCTGAATACAGAGAATGGAATTATACATATATGGAAATATCATAAGCCACATGGGAGAGCATTATGCAAAGGTAATGGTGGGCAGCGCCATCGTACCATGATATCATATAAATTTTCAGAGCTGCATTACTTGTGATCTAAAATCTCAGAGGTTAGTATGAACATCGGGTAAGATGTTTATAGCAAGGCAGCGGGAATTATCAGATTTCGAACGGGGCATGATACTAGGTGAAAGACTGATAGAACATTTCATTTCTAAAATTACGCGAACATTCAACATCGCAACATCTATGGTGTCACGTGTGTACCTAAAATACCTCATGTAAGGAATTACCACCCACCGAGGACAGCGCAGTGGCCAACCACGGATGCTTAATAATCATGACCATCGGCATCTGGCTAGAACTGTCCATGATAACAGATAGCAACATGTGATCAAATCGCATCTACCTACACTCAATACAGGAGGTACCAGATGGATTTCCACCAGGCCAGTTCAGCGTTATTCACTTTCCATAGGATATATGAGCAAAGGACCCACCAGTGTCCCTGTTATCCCCACGACAACGGAGACAGCGCTGCACCAGGGCTCGTGACGTCACTAATAGGACCTTGGAGGACTGATAACATGTGGTGTGGTCTGATGAGTCGCAGTTAAAGTTGTTTCAGGCTGATAATAGAGTTAGGGTGTGGCGCTGACCCTATGAGGCCATGGACCTAAGTTGTCAACATTGCACTCTGCAGGCTGATTGTGGTTCTATACTGGTATGGGGTGTGTTCACCTCACTTCGGTTAGGCCTGCTGGTCCGACTAATTACGGCATTAGCCGGTGACCTCTATGTTGCACTGCTTTGTGACCATTTGTATCAATCATGGCCATCATGTACCCCAACAACGATGGGATATTCCAGGAGGATATTTGCATTGGGTCATCGGCCTCAATTGCCCAGATTTGGTTCGAGGAGCATTCTGGTGAGGAGTTCTGACAAATGTGGTTTGCCCGCCATGAACCCAATCGAGCAATTTTGGGTCGTGGTGGCCAGGTCTATTTGCTCCCAAGATTTGGCCGCTACCTATCACATGACTTGTGAAGGTAAATTGTAACTGACACCATTAAGGGAAAGGAGGAGTTGCTCCTTCTTTGGTGAGAGGTAAACTCTTGTAACTGCATGATTTGAATACAAAAACTAGAAATATACATAAGTGAACATGAGAAATAAATTATCGGCAAAAAAATAAGTATGAAGTTTGCTACAAATAAAGGTACTCGTGCGAGATACAAAGTATATGAATGAAGTGAAACAACGATGCATCACATTTAGAATCAACGAACTCCGAATGGAATAAGAATTTATACAATTGCTTCACAATGTCGGTGTAATAAGTATTGCGAGAGGACACCGATGTCAGTCAAGTCAGTGCTACTTTCCGGAGTACACTAAAATTCTCACCGAACGTGGAAAATAAAAACTCACGAAGGCTGACAAGGGGAAACGACGAGGATAGAAGATTAACTGGCTTTGGGAAGTGCATTGAGATCAATGATGAGGGCATCAACCTACACTAGGTTTAAACGGGTATGAATGTGTGTAGTCTTCGGACCCTTCCTCTAACCTTTGCCTAAAAAGGCAGAACCCACAAAGCAGTGGTAAATGCCTGCTTTGCTAGCCTTCTCGTTTTGCAACTTCTGCCGCTGGCTAACCCTTATGGTGAAAGGTGAAGCCTAGTGCGTAAGCCTTTCCTGTCAGTACATAGCCTTTCAAATACCAAGAATTCTACTATACCTCCTCATGGCTAATCACGGTAGTTGGTGCTTTAGATTTTGCAGGAATCTCTTGGTTCTCGTCTCGTGTCTATAGATTCATAAGAGGAGCGGCTTCGCAACTCTTCCTTACAGGAGCATGGTGAGAGATTCAATCAGGGCATCGCAACAATAGAGAGAAGATATCAAGGAAGATGAGATAGTGTAATGATGGCTTGTTATAGATTAACTAGAGAGAAATAAATGCAATTGCTCCGGAAAGGTCGTCAAGGGAGACCAACTTTACGTCGCAGCATGCACGATAGCACCGAAGAGAGAACAAAAGAATAATGAGTCAAGTTTTAGTGTAGTTATTCGCTGGACGCAGTTCCTACTTAGATTTTATGACGGTTGCCGATTGTTGTAACGACCCATGGTTTGGACCCAAAGTTAAATTATAGCGCTCGAAACACAACTGAATAAGAAATCTCCTGCTTTACCTGTTCAACTGGAGAAACTCAATAACCCCACTAGAAATTTCTACAATCTATCCAGCCCAAGGCTTCATTCAAGAGATTTTATCTCCAAGAAGTGGTGCCCTGGACTGTTCTTATCACCCTCGTTCCTTCTCATTCCCACGTCTATTTTTCATTGTTCCCTCTTAAATGCCAGGCCTCTATTCATAAGTGCCTTGTTCCATTTGATTGACTGGATGTTCTAGTAGGGTTCCACGAGGCTGTATGGAAAAGCATTGTAGAAGTTTCATTGTTTCCATACTCCCTTACAAGGGAGTGAATGGGAAGTATAGACAATCATCCTGTACCTGATATCTAGACGGCTACTGCGAACCTGTAGAATTGAAAAGTCATTTTTGAAGCAAATACAGCAAAAAGGTTCTACTTTG
The DNA here is from genome assembly GCA_963969495.1 of Ceratothoa steindachneri. Classification (NCBI taxonomy): domain Eukaryota; kingdom Metazoa; phylum Arthropoda; class Malacostraca; order Isopoda; family Cymothoidae; genus Ceratothoa; species Ceratothoa steindachneri. The sequence continues at coordinate 95,994,798 of OZ018335.1, forward strand.
CTCAATAACACCATATTTAAAACACCACTATTCATGAAATAACACTGCGCTTCGACTACATTGCGTATTAACGCTCTTATTTTTGAAGTCATTTCTTATGCGTCGTAATTTTTGCAATTCATAAGGAATCTGCAACTTTTATATCTTCAAATTTTGAGAGTTGTCGACTGGAAAATACCTTAAAAGAATGCTGACCGATACTGTTAGCCATTATAAAGCAATAATGAACTTTTTCGATAGCGACCGTAGTTTGGCCTGTTTGTGATATCCAACTAGAGTTTTTTTTGTTGTTTGGGTTTTTTTTTTACGTTGCCAGAGTTGAAAACGTTCAGTGGTTTGAAAACTTGAATTGTTTGTTGCATCAAACCTCTTAGTTCCAAAGCAAACGATTCCAATTTCCTTCGCCTATTTCCCTGAGTTCTCTCAGGCTGGGTAAAAGAATTTGGTGACGCGATACGCAGCTCTAGCAGACAATTTTATGTCCATTCGTTCGCAAATGCGAAACCCAATTCATATCTGTCAGGTGAGGGTGAAGGTCAACTGAGATTTATAGAGGTTCTAGTGTATCCGTACTATAAAAAATAGTGCTAATATTTAGTAATAATCGTTATATTAAAAGTGGAACAGATGTGAGTTTCGAATATTTGCGGATCCGGATATTTACTCTAGATATTTGCGAATGCAACCATCAAAGGAGATAACAGATAATTAAAATTTTAAGATACTGAAACATTTGGTTAAGGAATATATCCTTAGTATATTACGAAATAGAGGAACCAAGAATATATGAATTAAATTATGCCACAATTTCATTTATAAAAACATGAAAAATGATTCTTAGAGTTGTTTTAATTGTTCCAAATTTGTTGTAAGTTGTTTATATATCACTGTAATAATGTCTATTTACTTTAGTCACAAAAATGCTTTTCTGTGCCATATGAAATGTCAGGAGGACAACGTTTACAACGTCTAAAGATTGCTTCAATTCTAACCTAGCCTTTATGTCCGACCATTTTTAAATGAAACACTCAAACAAACACATCCTCCGCTGGTCAACCGTTGAGAGTGTCCGCCTCATTCATGACAAAATGCTCCCCCACTTGTGGCACGTTCGACAAAAAATAAATAATGCGTTAAGTTAGAAAATTCTTCCTCAGCTTCCATATTCACCAGACATTGCATTTACCATTTATTTAAGTCACTATCCAGCAAATAAATGGCAAAGTTTACTCTGATATGAATGAGGTGGAAAATGATAGAAAAAGTATCCACTGCTATATTTAAACGACGAGAGAGCATTGCCAGGGGAGAGCTTGCTTCGTTTTTCATCATAAATGACGCCTGGTTCACTAAATGATGGTCATTAGCTGCTCATTAGTTCAACCAGACAATTGAGATAAGTGAAGCTTTACAATTATCACACCACCAAGCTTGTAGGTCTTCGTGTACCTCTAAACGTTTGCGCACTTTATAATCTTCAATCATTGATAAAGTTTCCTTTTACAAGTCTGATTCTGGCTCTTTAGCATTGCTAGAAGGTAAAAGAATATTCATTGATTTAGCAATGCTTCTGGCGCCAGATGTAATGCTTGTGTCTGCATTTTTTTCTGAGATCGTGCGCTTTTTTTCGGGTTTCTTTAGCGGTGTGCGACAGGCGTACAAAATGAATCTTAATTCTCTGTAACAAATGGAGTTCAAGAAACTTGTTTTTGTACGTCAGACCTAGAAATGTGTCTGTTACGTATGCAACATTGTTTTGAAGGTTGTCAAATCTGTGTCGTTGATCTCAAACATTAGTTTTTTGTGGCATTGTCGTAACTTTGCTTAACACAGGGGTTCCTAACATTTTCGTTCCTACATACCCTTTTGGCATTCTGACAGGTTGCCATGTACCGATAGAAAGTTAGGATATTAAATAAAATTATATTAAGTTTAATAAAAGTTTAATTCAATTTTAATTGTTAGTAAGAGGGTTGAGGCTGTTTGTAGGGCAATAAGTTCATCAATATGATGAGAAAACTTTTGAAACTGGGCCACGAAGATTATAATATTTAGAGAGTTTAAGAGCTGATCCATGATTCGATTGAATTTCCAGTAACAGTGAAGATGTTGCTTCACAGAGTCATGCTGATGAAAATAACATCAGTGTTCCAATAGGATTATAAACAATCCGTTTATAGGAATTTTGTATACAAAACCAAAAATCATACAAATTCTTCTTATAATATTCATCACGTACGTAAGCAGCATACTGGAGATCTTTCATTCCTTCTTCCTTACCTCTTCCGGGCCTCCAATCCTTTATTATTTCCTCTACTTCTCACAACGAATGCTTGTTGACAACTACTTTAAAACAACCGGCTTTGCCATTTCAAACTTGTAGAAACGCGCTGAAAAATAGCCAGAAAAAGCAATGGCGCTAAACTAGTGGATTATACTCTCATCACCTCGTGTAACCCATGAGAAGTGCAAATTTACCCTTGGAGGTACATATACCAGCGGTTGGGAACTCCTGGTTTTGTACACCTTTTATAGTTTCATCCAGAGGTATCGCCTCTACTAAACATCAATCTGTATGATCTATAGTTCTAGTTATTCCATCAAAGAGCTTAAGGCGAGAAATACAATTATTCAAAATTTCATTGTTCTTAATTGTGACGAGGGTCTTCTTTGCACCGTTGAGGCAGATGGCGGCTTCATTAATTTCCTTCATTCGTATGAGTTATTGTTTCAATGAGTTGGGATATCTTGTACAGCAGAAAGTTGATTTAGATTTAACTAACCTTTAACTGAATTCATCCTACCAGATCTTTTTTTAGAAAGGCTAAAAAAACAATCCAAACAACTTTAAACCAATCAGTTTGACACCTATAACTGGCAAACTAGTCGAGTCTATCATTAGGGATAAAATCGTTGGTTACTTTGTAGAATCAGAATTTAATATATCAGTCGTCAGCATGGAGTTTGAGGCAAGCGTGCTTGCCTTAGTAATTATTTAGATCTTTTAACAATACGATAAATTTATATGATACGCACAGCGCTATTGATATCATTTATTTGGACTTTCAAAAAGCGTTTGATTCCATCCCTCACAAAAGATCTAGATTTAGATTAGCTGTGTTTCATCTGAAACCATCTAACTTCTTGTGTTAGCAATGGAGCGACAGCAGAATGGTTGAAAATAGCAGCAATCAACATACAATTAGATAATAAATATGACACATTTTTTTATTAATAATGCCATTCTTAACCACTTGTTGAATTTCATCCGCAGCAAAATAATACACATTTTTCAATTCCGACAAAAAAAGTGCTTTTCCATATTTTCTCCCTACATCTCTCTATTTATCCAACATTACATTAAAGACCGTACTAGAAATAAGTTCTGCTCCTAGCACAGTCTAGATGTGCTGCCAGACCATGCATCAGTTGCAAATGAGACCTTAGAGGACTCAATTAGGGAAGATATGGTTGATAATGTATTATCTTCTACTGATGGGTACATTTCCTCACATATCAAGCTAATATCTTCTACACGATTGAGTGGCAAGTTGTTAAAGACAATAATTTCTGCAATTTTCCGATCCATTAATTTTGAGGTGTCGTTATCTTCGAGTCATTTTATTTTATTTTCAATGTTGCTGATAATTGTTCGTTGTTTAGTTTTTGCTTTAATACCTAAGGATGATAGTGCAGATGTGAATGCCTTTTCCTGTTGAGTTGTAAACATTATTGCTCTCCTGTTTATTAAAGCTTATTATATTTATTTCCTTGGGTACATGGATTGCAAGTTACTGGTACCACGGCTTTTGTGCAAGTATTTAGTTTAGCAAATTTTACACTGCCTGCAATTGTTTGAAATAAGCTCAAATTATTTTGACACTTCATATCTTTAATAGAGCTATTAATGGTCAAATGTATTTGGAAATTTCTCACCTACAAAGTTCAGTTACATTGATTAACGATAATGAGTGAAGTTTTTAGAACTTTAGGTTTGATCTTGTGAAATGTAACCTTATTCATGGATAGTATATAGTATCATATATTTTTTAGACGAAAGAAAATTAAAATTAAGTACAATAGGTACGTAGATAAAGCTATCTTGGATATAAATGTAATTAATTTGATAAAGGTTTATGGTTATTTATAAACTACGTGATTTTCATCATAAGTAACTGACTATGCAGAAAAAAAGACTAGTAAATTAGCCGCCATTAGGACGAGGAGTTATGCACTAAATTCGGCTTATTTTATTTGATATTTCTTTAAAAAGCATTTTATTTCGTATATGTCTAAGAATTTTCGTCGCCATTTCTTCAATTCTACACACATATAAAAACAGATATAGGGAAACAAACTTTGATGTATGTACTTAATGTTATTTGTAAACATTTCTTGATTTCCTTGAAAATTTAAAGTTATAAGGCTATTAAAAAGGCTAGAGTTAAAAAGCTCACCCGTTTAATCTATTGAAATGATTTTCAGTGATAAACGTTAACAAGACTTAATGAGTATATAATTTGAAGTTAATGGATTAGTTACTACAGATTTAAGGAGTAATTCCTTTTAGGCATACTAAGAGCTCAAGAACTATATTGTAACCAACACAAAATTTATTATATATATATATATATTATTTTTTTAAAATAGATGCTTATAACAAAGCGCCCACAAAATTCGAGGGGGGCATAATCCTAAAATTAACCATACACATATAAAATATAAAAATATAATGGAATAAATAATTTACACTGAATTTAATATTAAAAAATGTTTAAAAATTGGAATATTAAAAAGTGTTAAAAAATATCTAAAAGAGGAGATAATTTTCTTTTCCTATAATACAAAAACTTAAGAACTGGACATCTCCCTTAGACCGATATTTGCCTCGTATTTGCTTCCAACCTATAAAGTCGCAAAATACTTGGTCACTCTCCATTCACCATTAGCACAGAACCAATATACCATAAAAAATAGTTATTCCTTTTTCAAGAAATTCTCCAACGAAAGTTTGACTCCTCCAAATTTCTCGTAAGCTTCGATGTGTCCTCGTTTTTCACGAACATACCAGCTAATCAAACCATAGATATTATTTTAGAATTGGCATTTCATAATTTCAAAATTTTCCCCAACTTTACAAGAGAAAAATCCAAACAACTTTTACTAATGGTGTTTAAAGGAGGTATATTTTCTTTCGATGGAAAAATTTATAAACAGATAAATGGTATAGCAATGGGTTCGCCCATTGGCCCCATTGACGCAGATATCTTTATGAAAGACTTTGAGAAAACCCTCTTTCAAGCTTGTCCTTCGTCACTCAAGCCATTATTCGACAGAAGATTTGTAGACGACTGCTGTGCAGTATTTGATAGTCAGGACCAGGCGTACCAGTTTTTTAATTATCTCAATCCCATTAACCCTAACATTAAATACACTATGGAAACTGAAAAAGAAAATTTGCTCCCACTTTTTAGCCATTTTAATTAAAAAATCAAATCAAAGCTTAACAACAGCCATATATAGAAAAACTACGTTCAATAATATGGGTAAAAATATCTATAGTTTTTGTGATTTATCCTACAAACTGAGCTCCATCAAGACACTCATCTGGCGTGGCTTCCACCTATTATCTTCATTCTCTTTAATGCATAAAGAATTTGAATTCCTAAGATCATATTTCAAGAATAATTGCTAAATACTTCATTTGCAAAGTTTTAAATTCCCAATATTTACCTCCGAATCCTTCCTTCGATGTCCCTAAAGACTAAATATTTTATACTTCCCAAAATGGGTGCCCTTAATAGAGAATTCAGAAGAAAGTTTTCTTAATTATTTCACTGCTATTTATACCATACAAATTTCACATTAGTATTTGTTAACAAACTCAATATTGGTAGTTGGTTCAGGCAAAAGGACAAACCTACTCTAGGGATGCACAGTCGTGTTGTTTGCTAATTTACTTGTCCTCGGTGTCTCCAAGGAAGATACATAGGCAGCACGATTCGCTCCCTGAGAGCAGGATTCTCCTCACACATGGGCATCAGCGTCCGTACTGGAAAACCACTTAATCGCAAAGAACCATCCCCTATCAGAGCACATGAAATCAAATGCAACGCGGATATAACTATAGATAATTTTACAATAATTGATCAAGATAACAATGAGCAAAGCTTAAGAATACTAGAACCCCTTTATATTAAATCCCATGCTCCTAGTTTTAACTGTGACTCTTGGAGCTGCTCCCCTACTTATGATATAACTCTACTACCAATACAATCTTACCTATGTCCACTTCAATCCCCTCCCCTCCCCACTTCTCTCTGGAGTCAGACTATCATAGGTGAGTGTTTTCATGGTTCTCTTTTGTATCGCTCAAGGATCTTTAATATTTTAATTTATTGTAAATTATGTATTTTCTTAGGTTTTTGTATTATAAGAAAAGAAAATTCTCTCCTTTTTTTAAAATATTTATTATCACTTTTTAATATTCTAATTTTTAGACATTTTTTTTAATATTAGAATTTATTGTAAATTATGTATTCCTTTATACTTTTATATCATAGAACCCGAAAATGAGCGGAGAACTCGAAACGTTGTTGATACCCAATAAATGAAGAAGAATTTCTCCGTATTCTATGTACTTTCATTCCTGATGAAATTATATATATATATATATATATATATATATATATATATATATATATATATATATATATATATATATATATATATATATATATACATTTATTTATATAGCTAAAAACGCGGATGAAGACAAGTTAAAATAATAAAATTGACAATTATTGAGATTAAAGTAAAAACACAAATAACAATATATAGAATTAATTAATACTATCCAGTGTAATTTAAAAAAAAATAATAGAAAGAAGTGAAGTTATAACATAAACTGACTTGAATATCAAATATTAAAGGTAACTGGAGTAAATAATAAAATACCCTATGATATTAAATTATAAAAAACAACAAAAAACTCGAAAATAAATTAGAATGAATTAAACAGAGAGACTAACCTTCATCGTGGAAGCTCAGAAATCAATTAACTAAAGATATAAAAACTACTAACGAGATTTGTTCGGTTGATCGGTTGGCTAGTTAATTTATTGAAGTGTTGGTTGGTTATATTGTGAATAGTTTAATTGAGGAGGAGTAATTATTTAGGTTTGGATTTATTTTATTGATGTACAGTGACTCTAAGATTTTCAAATCGAGAGAAGTTAAGGCTGAAGATAAGATGTTAAATGAATTAGAATTAAGAGGATGATGGTGATACTCAGAGTGTTGCCTGATGGAAGAGGCTCCAGGTTTAGGGATGGGAATACCAGTCCTATGAGACAAACCTAAGTGCTTTGCGATCCTGCCTTTGAGTTGCAAGCCAGTTTGGCCTGCATAACGACTGCGGCAGGTCGTACATGTATAATTTTAAATTATTCAGGATCGCAAGCCCAAATTTCTCTGCAAAATATATTATCCTCGACCCTTTCTTACTACTGTTTCTAAACAGAAGGTTTTCCTTTGACTACCATATCTTAAGCATTTGACATCCGAGTTTAACAAACTCCTTCTCTCTACCCTCAACACTCATTTCCCTTAATGCCAATTCATTTGTATAAATTCTAACGCTGTATCGTTAAATTCCTTATTCTCCATAAGGAGCCAATCTCTTTGGGCTTGCGATCCTGTATAATTTACCATTATACATGTAAGATCTGCCACAGTCGTTCTGTAGGCCAAACTGGCTCACAACTCAAATGCAGGATCGCAAAGCACTTAGGTTTGTCTCATAGGACTGGTATTCCCATCCCTAAACCTGGAGCCTCTTCCATCAGGCAACACTCTGAGTATCACCATCATCCTCTTAATTCTAATTCATTTAACATCTTATCTTCAGCCTTAACTTCTCTCGATTTGAAAATCTTAGAGTCACTGTACATCAATAAAATAAATCCAAACCTAAATAATTACTCCTCCTCAATTAAACTATTCACAATATAACCAACCAACACTTCAATAAATTAACTAGCCAACCGATCAACCGAACAAATCTCGTTAGTAGTTTTTATATCTTTAGTTAATTGATTTCTGAGCTTCCACGATGAAGGTTAGTCTCTCTGTTTAATTCATTCTAATTTATTTTCGAGTTTTTTGTTGTTTTTTATAATTTAATATCATAGGGTATTTTATTATTTACTCCAGTTACCTTTAATATTTGATATTCAAGTCAGTTTATGTTATAACTTCACTTCTTTCTATTATTTTTTTTTAAATTACACTGGATAGTATTAATTAATTCTATATATTGTTATTTGTGTTTTTACTTTAATCTCAATAATTGTCAATTTTATTATTTTAACTTGTCTTCATCTGCGTTTTTAGCCATTATTTAATGCATTCTTTTAACTGTTATCGTTGATATTCCTTCCCCTTCTCATTAGTCGATACAGTCGTTGAAAATGGTCCTAGTGAAGGTCCGAAACGTCCGGCCAATAAATGATTAGTGTAATCACCTGGGTCTTCATATTCCTACTACATATCAGATTCCCAAGGAACAAATCAATTATAAGTATATATATATATATATATATATATATATATATATATATATATATACTGCTAACAAATATTTTTAAATACCAGGGTATATAGCATATTTAAAAAAGATCAAAATTAAAATTTGGATAAACTTCTTATTTTTAGGATTTATTAGGAAATAACTTGTGTCCATTTTCTTTTCACCCAAAATGTTAGCCGTTTTTCCAAATGTTCATTACGAGCTCTGATGGATCCGGATGCAGAGATTAAAAAATGGCTGTTATCCGCCCACACAGTTTCTGATATCCGACCCTCTAGTTATCATTACTATTATTAGTTACTTTTTAATACTAAAAAGCATAGAATAATTAGATTTGAGAACTTCAGACCTTAAAATGAAATTACCTTTCATCTGGGGATGGACTTACAAATGGTGTAAAAAAAATTGCACCAAATTCGGACAGCTTTTATTATTATTTTCGGTAATAATATCTAGAAATTTGTGAAAAGTTCAGGCAATCATTTCTTGGCAGGGACATAGACGCAAAATAAAAAAAGATCTCCATCTTCAGCCACAACACACACATCGAGAATTGGAATTTCTTTCACACAACAACCCGATTCCACCTTAATTCCTGAAGTCAGACGGTTGAATTTAATAACCCCATGAACAAGCTTGAGCAAAGACAAGAGGTATTCAAATATCGCCATTTTGTGGGAGGAATTCTCTCTGATGTGCGGTGTGGGGCTAAGGTTTCAGGACTACTCTATTCCACCACGTTCGCGTTTATGGCATTTGTGTGAGACCGCAAATGAGAAGTAAAAAAAATCTTTGAGTGGGGGGGGGGCATACTTAAATATTAAAACAAGAAAGACTATAAGAATAGTAGACAAAACGCTATTAATATTAAAACAGGGTGCACAAGATCCATGTCCAAGTACGCTTTGGGGAGACAAAATCTCTATTTACATATTTATCTATTAAAATTGAGATTTCATTTCCCCAAAAGCGAAATTTGGCGTGGATTTTTGCACCCTGTTTTAATATTAATAGCGTTTCGTCCACTATTATTATCGTATTTGTTTTTATATGTTTCCTCTTCTATTGCTCGTTTCTCTCGTTTGTTTTATTATTTTTTCCAAATGGGTTAATTCTTCAATGAATCTTCCATTTCTCCCTCGATATAAAAATAGAATCCTTTCAAAGCACCACCAAATCAAGGCGTTTTTGCTTTTGAAGTGATTCTTACAAATCTTGTCTGCACCCCTACTTTCCCTCATCATAGCTTGTGCCCTTGCTTGTGTGTGTCGATTTATCCCCCTCTCCCTACCACGAAAAGCTTGAATCCTGACGAGATCCTTAAAGGCAGACGGATGTCCATTGTCCATCCTTGACAAATAAATTTTCTTCTGAAAAGATTACAATCGATCGAATTAAAATAAAATAGACATCTTGATTAGAAACCCGTGTTCACACTGTATGTGCGTGTGTCTGTGTATGTAGACAAGAACGTTTAAAATGCAGATCTTTCCAAATGTGTTTTCTATGCATGACTAAAAATCTTCCTCTCCCTAGGGCGTCTCAGCATCTGCATAAGATACGGTCGCAAAATAACTAATAAATTTCTTACGGATCACGAACGCACACAGACATGTACGCGCTAACGATGCACGTACTCAGACGGCCATATGTTGCAAAGTGTTATTCGGTGGTTGTCGTGTAAGCTTGCCTAAGTTTGCTTATTTTCGAGGTGGGGGTTGGGGGTGGGGGTAATTAGTTATCATACATAGCAACTTCGCTTCAATTTAACTTCTTTATTCAATCGCTACGCTTGTTTGCGGACTCATGTTATTGTGCTCATATGTATTACTCTTCAAGTATATATATATATATATATATATATATATATATATATATATATATATATATATATATATATATATGAGAAGTGTGTAGTATAAGAGACAAGGTCTGCTGACCAAAGTCGCACCATCTCTTATTCTGATTTATGACCTTACGACCTTCAAGTCTTTCAATAATTCCCGGACTAACCTTGGGAGGACATTGACAATTATATTATTCGAAAGAGAATGTAAAACAACATAAGGGTTTAAAAAAAGAAGCTAAACGGGAACCGACCGATCAGCATAGTGAGATATAAAGTCGCACGCGACTAAAAACCGCTAACTATTCGAGGTGCATTGGCAAACAGTAAATGAAGCTCATTCAATGCTACAGAGGATAATGTGTCTAAGTCAGTATGTATTGGTGTACGTGTCTGGGTTTACATGCATTCACTGTAGACAATTATATACATGACGCGACGAGAGGTGTGTGGTTGCAGAAAGTGAGTTTGAAGTTGTTTTTCGACCTGCATTCGAGTCATCATCATTGTCGTTGTCATGGTGTCGCATTGTGTCCATTTAGGACTTGCATCGTGTCTCGTTCAGCTCATTTGTAATGGATGCCGAGACGTACACACACAGACATACCTGGAAACAATTACACACGAGCTGAGAGTAGCATGGGAGTGTGCTTAGTCACTTGTATATACCTACAATCCTTCTCTTTCTTTTCTCTCTTCTCACTTTAACTCCTTTTTTCTCTCTCTCTCTCTCTCTTTCGTTCTCTCTCAGTCTCTCTCTCTGTTTGTCTTAATGTCTATCCCTCTCTCTTTCTCTCTTTCCCCTTCACCCCTCTCTCTGTCTGTCTTTCTCTCTGTTCCTCCCTGTCTCTTTCTATCTCCCTTCCTCCCTCTCCTCTCTTTGTTTGTTTCTATGTCTAACACTCTATTTTTATCTCTCCTTCTCTCTCTTTCCCTCGCTCTTTCTCTCTCTCTATCCCTCTCTTTTCTCTCTCCCTCTCTCTCTCTCCTACTCTTTTTCTATCTCTCCCTGCTAAATACAGGACCCTGGTGCTTTATAGACCTCCTGCCCAACTCGTTGAAAAGGACATAGATCTGTACCAGCTACTAGAACTTGTCAAAGACAGAGTGTGTATCGTCATGGGTGATTTCAACACACAAGTTGACTGGGAAACCAGAGAACCCTGTGGCGAGAACGCACTACTCCTGGAGTTCACGAACAACGAGTTCCTCACTCAATGGGTGAGAGAGCCAACGAGAGGAGACAATATCCTCGACTTGGTTTTCACCTCTGAGGATGACATCGTTGAGGACCTCTCTGTTGGCGAAGAGCTCGGTCGCAGTGACCACCGACTAATTAGATTTGTAGTCAAAGTCCCCAAGGCAGGGCCTGCAACTAGTAAATCAAGGAAACTCGATTTGAGAAGAGCAGACTTTGCAGGTCTACGCGCAGGACTGACTGACGCAAGGCTAGAAGAGTGCGAGGCTGTTGAAAACTCTTGGAACAGTTTCAAAACCAAATTCATGAGTCTTCAATCGCGTTTTATCCCTCTGAAATGCCCCCGTCGGTCTTCTGTTCAACCAAAGTGGTTTAATCGAGAAATCGGGCAACTGCTTAGGGAGAAGAGAAATGTGTACCGGCAATCGAAGATCTCGGGTGACTTTGGAGAATACCGGAGGCTAGCCAGGAGAGTGAAGTCCAGCACATAAGGGCGGCTAAGCGGTCTAAGGAACTCCGAGTGGCGAAACTCTGTAAAGAGAATCCCAAGGAGTTTTTTGGATATGTGAACAGCCGTAAACCAATCCGTCGAAGGATTGGCCCTTTGAGGAATGAGGAGGGGACATTAAAGCATTCAGATGCAGAAAACGCTAACCTCCTCAACGACTACTTCTCTTAAGTGTTTACTGAAGAGTGTGGTCCCATTCCCCAGCCCACGGATTCCTACTCGGGGGAAAAGCTGGAGGCAATGGACTTCACCGAAGGAGAAATAAAGAAAAAGATCGCTGACCTAAAGACGAATAAGTCCCCTGGACCGGACGGGTTTCTACCTAAAGTGTTGAAGGAAGTGTGCGATGAAGTATCACGAAATCTGTGCGCTATCTTTAACATGTCAATCTGGACCAAATGCGTTCCTAGAGACTGGCGTGAGGCGGAGGTGACTCCTATCTTCAAGAAAGGAGACCGTAACCAACCGTCGAACTACCGACCTATCAGTCTGACTTCGATAGTCGGTAAACTCATGGAAAGCATCATGGTGGACAAAGTGACGTCGTATTTAAAGTCAAACCTGCTACTGAGGAGTTCCCAGCACGGCTTCCGAAGGCAACGATCATGCCTGACGAACCTTGTGGAATTCTTCCACTTCGTTTTCAGTGAGCACGATCGGGACAAGGCGGTGAATGTGGTCTACCTAGACTTTCAGAAAGCCTTTGATAAGGTACCACACCGCCGCCTTCTCCGGAAAGTGCGAGCGCTGGGCATAGACGGAAAGGTAGCCGGCTGGATCGAGAACTGGCTAAGTGGCCGACGGCAACGGGTGGGGGTAAATGGACAGTCTTCTGAGTGGGTGCCCGTTACTAGCGGGGTGCCTCAAGGTTCTGTCCTGGGACCACTACTATTCATCATCTACGTCAACGACATTGACAGTGACATGGTTGCCAAGATTTCCAAATTTGCCGACGATACCAAGCTTGGTATGAACGTTGCAAAGGATGGAAATACTGCCCGCCTGCAGGAAGATCTTGGGAAGATTGGGGAGTGGTCGGAAACGTGGCAAATGCCTTTTAACGTGGGGAAATGCAAACTGATGCATATCGATCACAGAAACTCCCAATCTCAGTATATCCTTAAGGGCACTGCTCTTGAATCCACTGACACTGCGAAGGACTTGGGTGTAACTATAACTAGTGATCTCAAGTTCTCGAGGCAGTGTATTGAGGCGGAGAAGAAAGTCCAAAGGATGCTAAGCTACATAAAGCGCCAGTTTTGATATCGGAACAAGGAGATAGTACTGTGTTTGTACAACTTACTTGCTTGTCTGACCGCACCCGGAGTATGCCGTACAATTTTGGAGTTCTTCATTTCGAAAGGACATCGCGAGATTGGAACGCGTGCAAGCCAGGGCAACCAAACTGGTTCCCTCTATCAGAAATAAAAGTTATGAAGATAGATTAAGGGAATTAGATTTGTTCTCGTTGGAAACCCATAGACTGCGTGGTCAGCTCATCGAAGTTTTCAAAATACTTCGAGGGTTTGACAATGTTGACTACAGGGATATTTTTAGCCTTAATGAGAGCAGAACAAGAAATCACGGCTTCAAACTTGAGCTGAAGCGTTACAACCGCGATCTGTGTGGGAAACTTTTCACGTACAGTATCTAAGATAGCTGGAACGCACTTTCCATGGAGATTTTCAACAGCAATTCTGTTGACCAGTTCAAGGCAAGACTAGACAATGTCTTGAAAATTGTCCGTTTAGGGAGGACGTAAGGCAATTGAGCGGGGATGTGCCCGCTCGACAGCTAGTCCAAAGGTACCCTCATTGAATGGACCGTAAGGTCTTCTAGGCTACTTATTTTCCTTGTTACTCCTTGTTACTCTATCTGTCTCGCCCTCTATTTCTCTCTGAATCTCCCCCACTCTCTCTTTCTCCTTAACCAACCCCCTCCCTTGCCTTTCGTCAGGGTCCTAATTAATTTAACCGGGGGCAACGAATCATATGCGACCCAGTAATTTAATGGCGATTAAGCAAAGGCGCTGGTGGGTGTGATGCAATATACTCAACGAACAACAGCAAGTGTTTAACTCGCCTGGGAGATGAATCTCCTCCTTCTCTTGTTCTATTCTCAGCACGACACTCTTGTTAATTTACCCCCACTCCACCCTATCCTAGCTCATATTTTGCGCTCTTCCAACTTCGCTACAATCTGTCTCAGAACCTCTTAACTTCCTGCTCACTGAAAATAAAAATAGATTTCTAGGCCGGGCGTTGTGCTACAAGGAGATCGTCTGTGTTCCAAACAGTTCGCCGGTTTGTAAGAATAATAGATAATGTGATAGCTTTTAGTAGACGTCCGGATGAGTATATGATGGAAGCTCTAGTTTCCTAGATAATGTATATCATATTTATAGCCCAGGATGTGAATTATAGGTTCTCTATTTAGGTAATCCTCTTTTGTTGTTCTATTTATTTGTTCCTTTATATAGGAAAGATTCCACCGGTTAGCATCACGGTGAAAACGAACTACCAAATAGTCAGTGGTAGATATATCAACCATGTTCAGACGCACCTAATGGCGTTTTATTCTTCCTTTGGGAACCAGGAGTATAAACATCTACACACAAGGATTCTTTTATCTCTTGATACTAACGAAACCGTGGCATAAATTCGATCGACCTTATCAACAACCATGACATAAAACATAAACTTTGTTTTGCACTCCAAATGTTTAGGTACAGATTGCCAACTGATCATAGTCTTCTGTCTCGAATGAAAATTGAAATGGATTTATCCTCCGGCTTGAGCACTTGCATTTTAGGATAGAGTGCGTAATTGCGAGTGTATTCACCTCTTTCATTGTTTATCAACCTAATTGGTTATTCTTTAAAATATCTCATTAATTAAATGGTTTGTTTATAGTCAAATAATTTGCTAATCATTTATAACCAATTATATAAATAGCAACGTGAAAATATATCAAGATGCATCATAACCAATATCCTGAATCTTGCTCACAGTTATACGGCCTCAGCCTTTCTCGATCACCTTATTATAGTTGAAATATAATATTTAAAAGCGAGCAAATTTCCTATTTTCTCTATTTCACTTGGTTTTCGTTCACTTCGTTCTGCAATGTATCCACTGCCGTGCAGCCCTCATAAGTGACAATTATGATTAGCATTGATTGGTCTTTTGCTATAACAAGAAGTATCTGCTTTATTCAATTTACAAAAGATTTGCGAATCTCGTCCAATTTTCTGCTTTAAAATGTTAAGATGAAAGATGAAAGTGTTACTCATCCTATTAAGCTCGAAACCTCCAGAGTCATACCCTTTGTGATCCTTCTTTATTTCATTTATATCCCTTTTTCTCTTTTATTTATTTAATTCACTTTGCCCGTTCTTATTCACGGTTTCGCCCTCTAGTCGTAAAGGGCTTAAGAGTTCGAACTGCAGGATTAATGTGCCCTTTCTTAGGAGCTGGTTCTTGGAACTTGATAACTATTGTTCCAGCCTCACCGTAAAGGGTTGCAACAGTTTTACTTAAGGACCCCTTATCCATATCACTCATGCCTCTGCCTTGCATTTTCACGTATTCATAAATTGTTATTGTTTTGGTTCTCTTTTTCTCTTCCAAGTGAACACCACTCATCTGCGCTTCTTATAGATTCGCTGAATTAAATCAGGGAGGCAGAAAAGTGCATTCAAAATGTTTGGACCTCGATCGATCCCTCTCGAGAAAAGGCGATTCGTGTAACCAACAAAAGCAGGGTGGGAGAGGCCAACAGAGGAAGAGAAAACGAAATAGAGTAAATGAGATAATTAGAAAAGGGTAAGAAAGGCTGCAATCGCTAACTATTGCTAATGGGATTTGGGGTTCCTTGGGTTCTTGAGTGTCCTAACTTGCATGACCTTTGATAGGTCCTGGTAAGGTTTGTCATCCTTACAATAGGTTATGTAACCATTATTAACTACTTTTTAGCTCGTACCACAAGGACTGGCATTAAAAGTATGAATTCCAACTTTTAGCCTTTTTTAGCTAGATTTATACCTTCTTTTATTAATCTTTGTCACCTTTATTCTTTTCGTTTGTTGCTCTATTTTCTTTTTTCTGTTTTGTTTCTATCGGGATCTTTTTCGCCCCTTTTACGGCATCATTTTCGCATGCAATCTTGTGATGCATTCATGCGAACATACTCAGCCACCCATACACAACTCAAGATAAACTTGTGCTCCTTCACTCTTTGTAGTAGATGTCTCCCGTAGCTTTTCATTTTCTATACCCCTTCTTTTATTCATTGCCTTTTATCTTTCTTCCTCCGTCTCCCATCGAGCGCAATAACTCCCTTGGTCACTGCCAATTTCCTCGCTCGTCTTTAGCCCTTTGGTACCCAAGATGGGGCATCATTGCCCCATTATCCTTGAAATTAATGCATGTAAACATCAAGGGAGTGAATCAAGGTTCATACTCATTATTTTTCCCATTTTCTTTCTATCCATCTGCTGTTGTGGAAAAGCCCATTTCAATTAATTCCTAAATACATTCAGAAAACAGGAATAAAGAAAGAATTCCTTTGATGCCCCGATTTAACGGCGTTCCCCAAGGCGCATCTTTAGTGTCTGCCCCGTTTTTTACCCTGTCTAATTCCCTCCGGACACGAACTCCAAATAATTTACGGGAAAATTGATTGAAAAAAAAAATGGTTGGTTTTAAGCCCCCCACCCCCTACCAATCCTCATTTTATAGCGCCCCCTCTAAATCATCCTTAATTGTTGAAAACGGGAGACATGGGGACAGAAGTTTGATTGCGCGAGCTTTATTTTTTCTTCAAAACGAGTCTAAAACATGTAGCTTTTTATATCCATCAGCCTGGCCCGAATTGTTTGCGGTCGTAGGAGGAGTGGGAGGATTCTCTGAACCTGGGAGGGTGAACGTTGGGGGACCGGAGAGGGGTATTTGAAGGTTCTGCTAAGATAAAGGACAATCCACTACCCTGGACAGTCGTTCAAATGCGAACCCAATGCCCCTTTGCCCTAAGAAGAGGTCAGAGGCTTAATTCCCGATGCTTTTATTTTTCGTCCGCTTTAATCCGCTTTGCTATGAGAAATAGGGATTAAGGTAGCAAATGTTCTCGTCTAAAGTCCTTATCGTTTTTATGTACATTCAAATCACGTCATTACGTTCCAGTATACGAATTTTTACCCTACCCTTTCTAGTTGTAAAAGGATATATTTACTATCATTTTTCGTTTTGATTTATTTTCACTTTTTCTATTCCTTATGTTTCTTCATTACTGTTTATTCTTGCTTTGTTGTTCATACTGAACGCAGACTTTATTTATGTGCTGTTTTCTCGGTCTTATTGATAAACCGTAATATTTATTGGTTATTTTCTCGGTCCTTCTGATAAATTTCAGTATTTATGGGTTGTTTTGTGGGCCTTATTGATAAACTGCAGTATTTATGGGTTATTTTCTGTGTCTTATTGATAAACTAGAGTATTAATGGGTTATTTTCTGTGTCTTATTGATAAACTGCAGTATTTATGGTTTTTTTCTTCGTTCCTTTTGATAAATCGCCGTATTTATGGATCGTTTTCTTGGTCATATCGATAAACCGCAGTATTTATAGTTTCTTTTCTTAGTGTTTTTGATAAATCGCAATATTTATGGGTTATTCTCTGGATCTTATTGATAAACCGCAGTATTTACGGTTTGCTTACTTGGTCTTATTGATAAACCGCAGTATTTGTTTTGTTTTCTTGGTCTTGTTGATATTTGTTTTCTTAGTCTTATTGATAAACTCCAGTATCTATGGGTAATTTTCTCGGTCCTTTTAACAACCCGCCTTATTTATTGGGTTTTTCCTTGGTCTTATTGATAAACCTCCGTATTATGGTTTTTTTTCTTGGTCTTATTGATAAACCACCGTATTTATGGTTTATTTTATTGGTTTTTTGATACACAGCAGTATTTAAAGTTTGTGTTATTGGTAATTTTGATAAACCACCGTATTTATGATTTCTTTTCTTGGTCTTTTTCATCAACCACAGTATTTATGGTTTCTTTCTTGGTCTTTTTGATACACCACAGTATTTATGGTTTGTTATCTTGATCTTATTGATAAACTGCAGTATTTATGGTTTGTTTTCTTGGTCTTATTGATAAACCGCAAAATATGTATGTTATTTCTTGGTCTTATTGATAAACTGCACTATTTATGGTTTGTTTTCTTGGTTTTATATATAACCCGCAGTATTTATGGTTTGTTTTCTTGCTATTGTTCATAAACCGCAAAATATGTATGTTATTTCTTGGTCTTATTGATAAACTGCAGTATTTATGGTTTGTTTTCTTGGTCTTATATATAATCCGCAGTATTTATGGTTTGTTATCTTAGCCTTATTGATAAACCGCAGTATTTCGCCGCCCATTATGAAGATTAGGCAAAGGCCCATTTGCACAAAGGGACACCTGCCTTTAGCGAATGAGGGGAGGTTCCGGAGAGTTGAGTTCTTTCATTTCCTAATGCTTCCGAATATTTTCATCTTTGAGCTACACCGGCTATACATTTTCCACAAATGTTCACATCCATTAATTTTACCACTTCCTTTGTGAAAATCTTATAGAAAGATCTTGCCAAGCTGCCCTTACTACTGTCTGCTATAAATAAATTATATTATAAATTAATTAATAAATAAACCCAGTTGTTTCGGTTTAATCTAGTATTTTTTATCTCCCCCCCCCTCCCTAACCAGAAGGCTACGAGTCCGAAAGAGATGAATGAAGTGCAACAAAGACCAAAGACGAATCTCCGACCCCCTTCAACTGTCATCATGAGTTGTAATGGAAATGAGTCTGTCGGGAGAGCTAGAAGTGATCCAACGATATTTCTTTGCAGACTAGCAAAGACCCTTTGTATTACCGTATTATTGACTAGTAAAGACGTTCTATTACAGACTAGTAAAGACCATTTTTATTAGAGTAATACAGACTAATAAGACCCTTTGTATTACAATATTACAGAATAGTAAAGACTGTATAACAGTATTGCAGACTAGCAAAGACCAAAAGTATTACAGACTAGTAGAAACTCTTTGTATTAGAATATTACAGACTAACAAACACCCTATGTAGTATAGTATTACAGAGTAATAAATACCCTTTGTATTACAGTATTACATTTTATTAAAGACCCTTTGTATTACAGAGTAGTAAATTCCCTCTGTTTTACAGTATTGCAAACTGCAAAAACCCTTTGAATTACAGTATTAGAGAACAGTGAAGACCCTTGTATTGCAGTTTTACATACGAGCAAAGACTTTAAGATCTGCTCTGAGACTAGGCGTAATTTGTGTCGGTGGAAATAGGCTAACTCTCTCTCTCTCTCTCTCTCTCTCTCTCTCTCTCTCTCTCTCGTGACACTCTTTCAGACCCTAGCCCAACCACCCCTGGTAACCAGCTTAAGCAACCGACGGCACCGAGAGTGCCGTTTGACAAATGGGCGCCTTTATAATCTACTTTCTATGCATTTTGATTAAAAGCTCTAAATTATTGATGCCCCTGCTTCGACACTACCCCATTGGCACCTTCGTGACATTTTCAGCCGCCACTCTTTTTCCGCACACCCTGCGCTGAATATGGCCCCGATTACGAATGTCCTAAATTGATTATAATTATTATCCTTTGAATTCGAGTGTAGGAAAGGTCGTACCCATGCCCCGGGTAAGATACTCTCGGCAAAAGGAGTTGGGGCACATCGAATTCCAGACCAGTGCCACCGATAACAAAATGAGCTCGTATACTTGTGTATGTTTATGTATTTATGTGTGAAAGAATGTGGGCGAGGTTGTTTAGGAAGCGATTAATGAAATTGACTTTATATCCGTTCCCCCTTAAGGACCGCTACTGGGGCTCTGTTATAGATGTCTATCGTTCTAATCGTTGTCACCAATACTGTTTGTTATTTACATCTCCTCCTCTTCTTATTTTTGCATTTCACATTCCCTGCATTCACCCTTACACACACACATATATACGCACACACACCACCATCGCCACCATCACCTTCTTACGAATTTTCTGACTTCTCATGATCGATGCAAAAATTCCCGCACCTCGCCATGGGTCTGGGGTTGTCAAATGGGTATGTGCATGTGAGTGTATGTGTATGATATTTTTCATGTTTTTGATTATGTATATGAGTGATTTTGCCTGTGTGTGTATGTATGTTCGCCTGTATGGGGCCGGGAGTAGTGCCAGGCGTCAATTTGATTAAGTGCCTTGACGTGACGGTGTCTCGGATGGAGACATGCCGATAATGACACGAGAGGTGATAATCATCGAACAGGGGTCGATGTCCCCGTCATTGGACACTAGGGAGCTTACCCCTTGGCACTTTGGACGGGACCCTTTTTCATTTACAGTTTTTTTATTTTAGATTCCAACCACCTTTTGTCCACAGGTACTCCCTAGTGGAAGCAGTGATTTTTTGCGCATGTTTTGATCCACAGACAGGCATATGTAAACTTAAACCCAGCAGCGGGGCACCTAATTGCAATCCGAAGAGCCAATAGCACGAACTGGTTTTCGGGCATTTACACACACACACACACACGCACGCACACATCGTCGGGCCAGCCCCATCACGTGTTTACATGATTTGCCACCATAGAATATATGGACCTGCTTTCCCCGATCTTGACTCGAGCTTTGATTTAATTCAAAACTTTTTTTTTCTCTTTACGCCCTCAATAGCTCTAAGACCCTACCCCCTTATAAGCACATATACACATACTCTCATGCGGAACTCTCCTGCATATAGACAAACGCAAACCCTGCAGACAAACAGAAAACACACGCGCATACAAACGCCCAGGAATCAATCTGACTGGGCGAGCCGGTGTCAATATATATATATATATATATATATATATATATATATATATATATATATATATATATATATATATATATATATATATATATATATATATATATTAAGGGGTTGCGTCGACATTTTACTTTGAAAGTGATACTTCGGACCCGGAGATTGCTGGAGGGGGAGGGGACAGACGTTTCTCTCCTGACCCGCAGGATGTCCTTTTTTTACTCCTGCGGAGTTCCATCTACGGACGTCGGGCGTGAGCAAGACCCCCCCTTGCGAGGAATTTGCGAACAACGCCACGGGACGAGAGGGGAGTGTGAAATTTGTGTATTCGTAGACCCCCCGTTGAAGCTCTTTTTTATGAAAGAGTGAGTGAGAGAAAGTATACATTTATTTTATAGGCAGCGATTTATTGTATTTCTGCAGACTTATAGGATTAGCGATTGACTGTTTTGTATATCTACAGACTTTTCAGGATTAACCATTGATTGGAATATTTGTAGACTCTTCAGGATTAGCGATTGGTTGTATTGCTGCAGACTCTTCATGTTTAGCGATTGACTATATCTGCAGACATTTCAGGCTTAGCGATTCACTGTAAATCTGAAGATTTTTCAGTCTCAGCGATTTATTATAGTGCTGCAGAGTTTTTAGGTTTAGCGATTAACTGTATGTATATATGGATAAAAACCACATTTTTGTGTTTGTACGTTAAGCAACTTTTGCATCTCACTTGTTCACTAGCGATTGACAATGACGGATGTCTGCGTCGAAACCTGGTTTCGCATATAAAACTAGTCCTATTACTGTGGTTTTATCCCTATAGTTACACGTATGCTACTGTATCTTTTAGAATATATATATATATATATATATATATATATATATATATATATATATATATATATATATATATATATATATATATATATATATATATGTAAACTTTGCAGGTTTACATATTGACTTTTTATAGGGAAATCCTTCTCCCTCGCTGGCCTAGTGAATAAGGCGTTAGAGTTCAACGCCTCGGTTCCGGGTTCGAGTCCGAGGAGAGCGGGAAACAATTCGCTGTCCGTAGATAACCTGCTGCCTGCATTGCCGGTGCCCGCGCATTTAAGCAGTTCCAGCCACACTCGTCATCGCGCAAATAGCTAATCACTCCGCCGCCGTTACTTTCACCCTCCTATTTTTCGCACACAACACATCACTCTTATATCCTGGAGCCTGCCGAAAGGGGCTTTAATATCCACAGTCCCCTGACTTGGCCTCTTTTCTTTGTGGCCCGCTGGGCGGAAGCAAAACACACTACTACCCTCCCTCCCCACTCCCTAACGAGAACCTGCCCCTAGTACCTTCGGTCTTTCCAGCGATTGTGATTCTGATTCGACCCATTCATTCCGCTTTTTATCAGCCCTTCTGTCCACAACTCAAAGAATATTACTTTCTTATATATCTTTTTTCGCTGCGATACAGCGCTCATGACCAGGGGGAATGGCGCCTCGTCGCTCTTCCACCAAGTAAATCGGGTGAACAACCAAATGGTTCAAGTGAAGTTAACCAGACGCGGCGGCACCTTTTTCAGCATTGGTATGGAGAAAGAGGCAGCGAGTTGCCATAGAAACACGTTCGCGGGCTTTTGCTAATATAAACACGCACGAACGCACAAATGAGTTTTCTTTGGTTGAACCTCTTGATATTTTGGTGATGAATTATTACGTCACCACTCCCCTAACTGGGAACAATTTGTACATACCCCTTTGGAGAAATTTTTACATGTCTGTCGAAGCTCAGAATTACACCGTGTTCATCCAGCATATATAGAGGTTGGGGTTTTCCTGTCGTAACTTTCTTTTTCATAATTAATTCTTCTCAACATTTTTCTGCCTCTTTCTAGTCAGTCCTACTGGGATAGGATACATTTTATTTCAATACAAGAGCAACAACCCAGATGATTTGTCGTGGTGGCTTTGCCAACATACATACCATCACATGTGGGTGTGCCTATTATGGCTCTTTTAAGGCAGCACTAGATGCAAGTCATACCAATGTAGTAGGCTTGAAGGTTTTCACTCTTCTTTGGCTCATTTTCTGTATATTATTATCGAAGTCTCGGTTGGAGTAAACGTGGGTGATTTTTATGTGTTATGCCCTGTTTAGCTCTTCGGTGCGGTGTTCCTTCATATCATTTTCTGATGGCCTGTCTTATGTAGGTGTTGCTTATTACGGATTTCTTACATTTTTCGGTGCATTCACTTTAAACGTTCACGACTCGTCCAAAGGTGTAGGATGTCAGGGTGATTTGTCTCCAAAATGCCTGGTAAGGATCGATCACCCTTTAGAATATCATCGTAATATTAGCTATTTCATATACGACTGAGAAGAATTCTTCTTCAAGAGATTCATTAAGGCAGAAATATCTTAAGTTCCTGTAGATGAAATGAATAAAAGACGTCCCGTTTCGGTGATTCGTTTCATTTCACTTGTGAAATGTTATAAATAAGTTCTGCAGTTGCTCACGGTTGTTATTTTCTCGAAGAACATTTCATATTTCGCGGGCTTCTGGGACATTGCCCAAATTCGATGAAGTAGAGATTATCCCATTCTTTGTTGGGATGGATTATCTTTACATGGTCCTTTATTGAAAGGATTACTTTTACTAGTGTGGCCTGGTGTGCATATTCTTTACTATAACCTCAAAATTTCCGCTGGTAAACATTGAAGCAAAGTGATCATTGGATGATCACCATTTCGGCTCCGACCAGAATTTCTGCTTCTATTTGGGAAATTACTCGTAATTGTTTTTTGCTTCTTTAAGCTTTTCCTCGAAAAAAAACAACAAAAAAACACCGTAAAATTTTCTCCATTAACAATCCAATCTAAAGGTTTTAATTTTCTGATTTCTTCAAATGATTAAACTTAGATCTTTTAAAATCAGGAGCCAAAATGGCATTTGAGATGAAATTCTTTTTATACGGATTCTGAACTGGACCAAAATATGATCACTATCGATACCGTATCTACCAACATGAACATTTCAACTCGGTTGTAACTACATCCGAAATATTATTTCTTTGTAAGTACGTTCAACATTTGCCTTTTGGTCAAGTTGAACGTTTTTCGTTAATATAAACGGGGCGAGCGCAAACGATCAATGTTCCTATGAAGTTTGAGGAAGGATGTATAGCGGATACATTCAAGAATCTTTTATAATTGAGGGAAGTAATGCATACTTTATCACTGGTCCAATTAACTACATGGCTACATAAAGTCATTTTTATGTATAAAACACCTACAGCGGTAGGCTCTACACTGATATTTTTTACTCTTATAAACTACTTTGCTTTCTTGTCTATCCTGAATATCTTTTATGACATTACATTAGATTTTATAGATTATACTAGATTTGTAAAAACATATTTTGCAATTCCTAGATTTGTAAGGATATAATTTTTAATTAGATTTTAAAGATATATTTTGCAATTCCTCGATTTGTAAGGATATATTTTTTAATTAGATTTTTAAAGATATATTTTGCAATTACTAGATTTGTAAGGATATATTTCGCCATTAGAAGTTTTTAATATAGAAGCATATTTAAATATAATATTAACGTCTTAGAATGCGTGTTAAAATGATTTCTGTTCTTCTTCACTGACAAAAGCTGTGTCGAAACATTCTCTCTCACCTCTCTCACACCTGCCTGTACATACACGTGATGTATGTAATTCTTCCCCACTAACCGAAAATACGCAACGTTTAAAAGCCACCAGACGAATCTGTCATCCACTACAAACACAACAACTGCCAGCGGTCCCGATAACATCAGTAACAAACACTTGTACCACATGGGATACAAACATTTACCAACATATATATAAACTACACTTACTCACACAACGATTTACCCAACACCTTGAAACATGGTCAAATCATCCCAATCCCTTGCTCACACCGCCTCATCACTCTTCTCTCTACCCCCCCCCCCAACTCATAGAGCTCCTCTTCCTAAACCAGACCACTCCACTCATCCCCTCAGCACTTACATAAAATGGCTTCATACCACTACATTAAATAAGCAAACACACATCTCACACAAAAAAAAACTACAATGACATCAGCCAAACACTACTGGTAACAAATTTGACACCAGCAAAGCTTTTGATGCCATCTCCCGCCACTATCTCACAAAAAAATATACAACACCAACATAAACAACACAAAAATTTGGCTGGCAAATTATCTGGCGGATAGACTGACATTTGCTGGCCAGCCATTGAGCATCAAAAACGCCACAAGAGGTGTCCCCCATCGGTCCGTACAAACTTCCACGCTCTTTAACCTATGCATACATGCCATAACCACACCTCACTCAACCCAGATATGCATAGGTTCATTTTCAGACGACATAACATGCGCGCAGCAAGACAAAGACCCCCCCCCCTCTCATCCATACCTCATCACTACACACCTGGTTCACCTGACCTGTAACCAGACTGAAAATTGCTCCAACCAAATCTACAGATACGCTCCTTACCAGTAACACATGGGATCACCAATATACATCAACATCTAACAATAAACAACACCCCCACACACCCAAAATCCTTGACATAACATACAACACGTCATTGACATTTAAAACAGCATGTCACAAAGAGTAACAAGGTATGCTGAATAAATGTCGCATGCTCTCACTTATTCTGATTTATGACCTTACGACCTTCAAAACTTTCAATAATTCCCCGACTAAACTTGAGAGGACTTTAGAAATTATATCATTCGAAAGAAAATGTAAAACAACCTAAGGGGTTTTGAATTTTGTTAGAATCGGCCGAATAGTTATGATGATACTACCAAAAGAACAAAAGCGCAAAACAGGGACCGACCGACCGACATAGTGAGATATACAGTTGCCCGTGACTAGACTCGTACGCGATTAAAAATCAAATGCACCCACAACATTTGTAGAAACCAAAGAAACCAATTAATTTAATTAGTAATGAACTATGCAAGTCAACACTTGGGTCCCAGACCTCTCTCAAAGATTCCAGAACGCTCGCCAGACCATATAAAACAAAGCCTCAAAAACAATCACAGGTTTCACATCTCCTACACCCACAGGCCACCTACACTCTGAAACAAGAGTCTTCAAGGTCAAGGATCACTATGACATGAGAGAGATACAAATACTAACCGCGGCCTCCACAAACCCACAGCACCCGCTACACTATGGTAGACCCCCCCCCCTCCCACATTGAAAACAGCACCTAATTCGGACTTCACTAGGAATAAACTGTCAACTCTCATGTCGCCCACTCCAAACCAGCTTGCAGAAACATCCACACCCACTTTACTCACTGCTCTATGTATCTAGTCACTTTCACACACCTTGCTGCATTCATGACCCCGAAGCCTCCCTCCCCCCTCCCTCGTGAGGATAGAGCAGCCCTCCTGATCTACCAGAAGAAACTGAGTGTGACCATCGCGGATGCCTGGCCCCCACACAATGAAAGACCACTGCACACAATCACAAGCACCTCAACACAATATACGATAATTGAGGTTTCTGTGGGTAAACTCGGTCCAGGCCATACCCTACCTCAGGGTATTGGGGCTGCTCGGTCAGGCACCTTGAGGATGGGAGAAAACAAAACAACTCATCTGGGGAGCTCTCGCTACCCTTTGGATACGCCATTGGATTTCTGACGTCAAGGCAAGGCTTTAATCCGAGCGACCGTGGAAATACAACTTTCAGTAGGGTCACGAGCTGGCGCCCATTGGGCGGATACGCAGATTCACACCCTTGTTAGGGTAAGTATCTCCACACGCCTCATCATGCCCATATCCAAAAACATCACCGCTTCCATTTCACTTGCCGCCTTCACAGTGCAACATACCCACTCTCCTCTGGACCGGAGCCCCTATGAGGGCATTCATATCCACATACTGTTTACTTGGAACGCACCCTCCGTGGTATGATGGGTTTCACCACCGCTGGTTGGTGCAAAAACACAATACAACCTAGACGCCTCCCCCTTCCCTAACGGGGGACGGCCCCTGGTGTCTTTGAGCTCACCAGTGAGCGTCATTTTGATCTTTATCTGCAGTTCATATTCCGATCGGGGAATCTCGTCCACTATGCAGTTAAATGCCACTACCTACCTACTACTACATATACGGGAAGTAATTGGGAGTGAACTGTACACATATACACAGTGGTTTATCTACTGATTGTACATGTACACACAAACAAAAGAGGAGAAATGGATTACATTTTTTTTTGTAAATATGGAAGTACTTTTATTATAAGATTTGGTTTTAAGTCGTCCCTGGATTCTATCCTTCAATGACATACTCTTTTTTTGTATTAAAATCTGAGGAGGGTTACATGCAGTGTCCCCTTGCCATTATCTCCCTCGTCTTTGATCAGATCTCATTAAATTTATTTATTTTTCACACTTACTGTGTTTGAACCTATAGGCAAAGATAACATTAAATATTTATTTAGCGATAATTTAAACAAGACAACATCGCCTGGAGTTTAAAAGTTTTTATAAATTGTTTTTATTGTAATATAATAATTGTGATTAATAAGAGTATATATTTAGACTTAGCATCAATTTAATTTAACATTTGCCACTTTATTTGGGTAAATTGAGTTTCGATTTTTTTTGTTGTCGTTGAACGGAACCGTAACTTAAAATATTGGTGGTTTTCTCCACAAAAGAAATATAAAATATGGTAGATTGAATTAGAATAATCGAATTTTAAGCAAGACTAGTCTTCTTTTAATAGAATCAAACTTAAAAATTTTGGTCAAGATTGAGCGGACCTGGAATACATCACCTTCAAATCAAGTTTTAAAATGAAATATTTCACATAGAGTAAAATAAGATCTTTCTGTTCCCATGAAAGATAACGTCTTTGTCTTAAATCCAAACTAAGAATAAGCTGTTTTAAATTGAGAAATAAATTATGAATTGTCATCCAATATTTTCGAGTGGAATCGAATAAAATTTAAACTTGTTTGGGAGGGTTGATCAGACTTTCGACTATGACGTTTATTTTCATGTAATTCTAGCCGGAGATAAACCGCATCGAATTACAGAAAGTTGTTAAAATTATTTACGAAAAAGGTCAAAATAAACTTTTATTTTCATTGAAATTGAGCTTTGTAATCAAATTTAAAAATACCCCCTTTTTATCCGGAGAAGCGATCTACAATAAAGTTTTTAAATACAAAACCTCAGTGAAGGCAATTGAAAAAACAAGAGATCTGATGGACACTTGTTTTTTAAAACTGATCCTAAGTACCATATTGACACGTACCACAAAAATACCCTTGAAGTTCTACATACTTTACGAACTAATAACAATGACGCCGGAAAATTGATGGTCATCTGTTACAGTATTAGATAAAAAAATGGTTGAATCCCCTTTCGTAGAGTTAGCGCGTTGGATGTGATCTCCTACGCAACAAGATAAGTCACCACCTGGAAGCGAACTCGAGACTATTTTTACCTGACTCCTCGCGCCCTCATCCTTAACTGTACAGTCGCCCCCGCACTTGACTCCGCATACACGCTTCCCCATCCGGCCTTTTCGATCTCATTTAAACGAAAAAGTCCTCGAAACGATTTCCGAAAAGCGTTTCTTGATGAATCTAAATTTGCTTTGGAAGCCAATGGCGCCATGTTAATAATAGTCGAGCCTTTTACTAAGGCTATGTGTCTCTTCATATTCGTTGCATTTACCTTTCGCGTTTTTGTTTTTGTTTTCCAATTTCGTTTTCGTTGTCCTAATTTTATATTTCTTTGCAATTTGTTCGTTTTTTCCATTTCTTTATGTTCAATTTCTTTGTTCGCTTATCGATTTTTTTGTTTTGGGTTCGTTTCCACCTAATTTTTCTGTTGTTTTTTCATTGTCTCCCAATTTCGTTTTCTTTGTTTGTTCCTTTTCCCTGATTTCATTTTCTTGGTCGTTTTTTTCTTCATTTATTTGTTCATTTTTTTCGATGTCTTTGTTTGTGTTCGCTTTCCCCCGATTTTTTGGTTGATGTTTGGTTTTCCCCTTTCGGTTTATTCCGAATTATTTGTTCCTTGTTCGTTTTCCTCGATTTCATTTTATTGGTCCGCTCTTCTTTGTTATTTGCTCGTTTTTCTCAATTCTTTATTCTGTGTTCGTTTTCATAGATTTCATTTTATGGGTCCGTTTTTTGTTATCTTTGTTTTGTGTTCGTTTCCTCCCGATTTCTTTGTTAATTCCTCGTTTTGCTTGTATTTCGTTTTCATTGTTTCGTTTTTCCCGAATTCTTTGTTTTTTGTTAGTTTTCTCCGACTTAATTTTCTTTGTCAGTGTTTTTCGATTTCTTTGATTTGCGTTCGTTTCCCAAACTAATTTGTTGATTCTTCATTTCCCCCGGATTTATTTTTTGTTCCTTCGCTTTATTTGTTAGTTTTTAATTTTTTATTAGTTTTTCTCTAATTTATTTTCACTATCCGTTTTTTTTCCAAATTCTTTGTTATTTGTTCATTTTTTTCGATTTATTTGTTTCGTGTTCGTTTTTTACCCATTTCTTTGTTTATTATTCATTTTCTCCGATTTATTTTTTATTGTTCAATTTTTTCGAATTCTAAGTTCTTTCTTCGTTTTCCGGATTTCATTTTCTTGGTCCGTTTTTTTCGATTTCTTTGTTTCATGTTCTTTTCCCCAGATTTCTTTGCAGTGTCTTCGTTTTTCCCGATTTCGTTTTCTTTGTCGTTTTTTTCGTTTTCGCCTATTTTATTTTTTTTGGTCTATTTTTTCTATCTCTTTGTTATTTGTCCTTTTCCTTTGTTCTTGTTCGTTTCCCCCGATTTCTTTGTCGCTTCTTCGTTTTCTTTGTTCGTTCTTATCTGAAATTTTGGTTCATTGTTCGTTTTCCTCGATTTCATTTTATTAATCCCTTTTTCCGATTTCTTTGTTGTTTCTTAGTTTTTGTTTCGATTTGTTTTTCGCCTTCACAAATTTCATTTTCTTTGTACTCTTCAATTTCTTTGTTTTTTGTTCTTCCCCCCTCGATTTCTTTGTTGTTTTTTCGTTTCCCTCGATTTTATTTTCTTTGTTCGTTTTTTTCTCATTTTTTTGTTGATAATTTTTGAATTTCTTTGTTCTTTTTTATTTCTTTGTTTTCTGTTCGTTTTCCATACTTCTTTGTTATTTGTACGTTTCCTCCGACTTCGCTCTCTTTGTTCGTTTTTCCAGATTTCGTTTTTTGTCAGTTTATTTATTTATTTATTTGGCATTTGTTCGTTTTTTCTATTTATTTGATTTCGATTTTTTGTTCGGGTTTTTTTTCGATTTTAGTTTCAGTTCCAGGAATTACTCTAGCTGCATCCGGGTAAGGTCCAACCATTACTCCCCCAACCATACTGGGTTATCTCAGATGACCAATATTCCTTGTATCTGTTGGCCTTGTCTCACCTGTGCTTGTTTCGGACATGTTGTGAATATGTGTTGAACTGTCTCTACTTCCTGGAGGCGGATGATTACGTCAATCAGGCCAGTGTGGTATTTGTATGTTTAGCTTTTGTGTCGTTGACCACATCGGAGCCTTGTCAAGATGACCCATCCGTGTGACATTGAAAGGGTGTTTGTTCCTTGTGGTTGATATCCGGCGGAATTAGGTTGAAGAGGTGATTTAGAGCAAGAGATTGGATCTTATGCTGCCTCATGAGAGTGCGCGTGTGTGTGGATTGTTTTGTGGTTGATGATGGCCTGGATGTGGGAGAGGGATGTAATTTCTTGGAGTATATCGGTGCTGTATGTTCTGGAGGATATTTAAAAGTGCTTCCTGGTGGATGGTATTGGTTTTGCATGTAAGGGCGGGGTTGACATGCGTTTTAAGGACACGACCTCGGTTTCGGAGTGTAAGTGGTTAATTGGGGGTGCTGGGAGTGAATCCTGCGGTGAGGTGGAGTACTTTTTTGGCCTTTTGTACTGTAATGAAGTGAATGGAGGAGGGAAAGAATGTCCAAGCCATAGAGGGATAGGCGAGTGGAAGGCAAAGGTCGTGATCGTGTGAGTGATAAATTCCTTCGATTGGTGGTTTGGGATTTCTGTGAACGCTCTGAGCATTTGATTCACTTTTACCTTTGTTTTGTTGTCTTTCGTGTGTTGGCAGAAATTTAGTTGTGTATCAAGTGTGAGGGTGGAAATGTTTTAGTTCCCTTTCCTCCTCTGAAAACCAACGAGGGCGTCTTACAGCAGAACCTTTGGAAGGAGAGATCTGGAAAGAAAGTGGTGTAGATGGAGGAAGTGGAGATGTGTGGAAGATATATTATAGCCGAAGGCCTTGTGGTGGGGTTTAAATGCATTTGCAGGCGTTAGGGAAGGGAGTGATCGTAATCCTTCAGATGTCAACTGCATCATGGTTTCCATACTACACCTGACACCCCCTTGCGGGAGAGAGGGTCTGATCCCTCTCTCTTGGCCCCTACCAGGGATTGTGTAGAAAGGGAGATGTGTAGAAGGAAAAAAACCGCTCTGATAGTTTCAATCTATTTTTCGGACTATCGGGAGCACTGGGGCAGGGAAGGCGTGCTGCTGCTCCCGTGCTGCCCCTCCCGGTACCAGGCGTATGAGTTTACATGGAGCACCCCTTTGCGGAGGCTATTTAAGGCGGATGAGCGTGTGAGAGTTGTTGTGGGTTGTGAAGATGAGACTGACATTAGGTTCGGTTGCATCCGAGTCTTGGTGTGTCGAATTGTAGTTCACGAGGTGTTTGGGTGTGGGGTGAGTGTGGCGATGTCATCCCACAAAAGATGACGTTGGGTTCCCGAGAGGGATGCCACTGAATGAATCAATGGTTGAAAAGGGTTGGTGTGAAGTAGGTGAAATCCATTTGCCTAAATGAGTCAGGTTGTGATATCTATGATTAATAATGAAATAATTATATCAATAAATATATATAACGCTAGGTTGTGGAAAAGGCCACATTTTGGTAATTTGGCAACTGTATTAAAGAGTTATAAAACGAAATCGTGTCAAAATGCTTCGACACTACTGCTTGAAATACCGAAATAACTTAAAAAAATAGTTTATTTTATTGATTAATGTTCTATATAGTTTTATAACGAAATAAACTACAAGTACTTAATCTATCATCCAATAATATTATATTAATTCACTCTTTGAATGACTCAGCGTAAAGTGCGACATTAGAGACGCTGAGGCAATTGTCCTGGTTGGGAGGCCTACCCGAGTGGAAAAATTGCTTCCGATTTTAGCGAAGTTAAGCCTCAAAGGGTACCCTCAGGGCGGCTGCCACATGCTGTCAATACCCGTGGTTCGGATACCACGTCCAACTTTAGGTCCCCAGTGAGAAATCAAAAGCATTTTAAATGGGTGCAGATCGGGGAGCAAGCGCTTCTGATCGAGTCTGTGCGCCTAACCTTGACCAAAAAACCAACGATGGAGAAGATGTGCCTCTTTGTGTGTGCGTGTCTGTTTGTGAAAGATGCAGATGAATAATGGTGAGTTAGATTAAACCAAGAATGAGTAAATTCTAGGTCTTAGGTGAGGAAGCACGCGATTTGTGGATTAAGAAGTCATCTTACTTCCTTCCGCGAAGAAGATCCAAAGTGGCTTAAAAAATAGGACTCTATCCATGGGTCCGGGGCAGACTCGACGATGAAGGGGGAAGAGATCCGGAAAAAGAAAATTTGAGAGGAGAAGTAAACTGGTGTAACACGAGGGAGATTTTCCTGCATCGGCGAAGGGGAAAGCGAAAACAAACGTCAGCTCCTTCATATATTTTAGTAGAAATAAATGGTGAAGTTCGGGAAAGGTAAAATTAGTGGATAGTAAATAGTTTGGTCTGAATATTAATCGAAGGACCCGGAGGAGACGCAACTCTCCTGAACACGTCCATTTCTCCCCATAAAACATAAAAAGGAAATCTAATGGGAATTGAGTGAGAACGCAAATTTCACCCATCCAGGCAGGCGGGGATTCAAAGACCCCAAGTGTTTTCAATCCTGAGATCCATTGAAGAGTAGTAAAGCTTACCGAATTGTTGATCACCAGCGGGAAAACTGAGGTTTACAAGCTAATAATAGCTACCATAACGAACTTGTCAATCAAGGGAGTTTGACCCCTGAGCGGACATTCCCAAGCTTCAAAAGAACACAAAGACTTATGTAAGAATTTACGTTCTTGAAGAATAAACTCGAGGAGGGCTTATGCCCTTGAGGGTGGCCAAGGCTGATTAAATCTCGGTCGCAAATACTTCAAGTTCGACCCGCCCTTAGCATTTTTGCGTTTCAATTTTCTTGAAGCTCTGTCCCGACGAGATCCGATCTATGGCCTTGTAATTCTCCCCCCGCCCCAACCAAGTCGAGCTCAGCTTAGGTACAAAAGAACGCACTGGCGATCGACCATGAGGTTTCAAAATCTCAGCATCCTCACCCTTTTGCGGCTGTCTAGTTCTCTCCCCCTCTCTTCCCTCCTGCGAGGTTTAAGATCGAACACTCAAGTGCCTGTGCTATTTGTACACTCCTGTTCGTGTAGGTTTATAATATATAACCTAACCCCCTACTAGTCCTCGTTAGTTTCTTTTCATTTTCTCTTTATTCTTCTGCTTTTCAAATCCCACCCCTCTTCCCTTTTCCCTGAAGAAATGAGCACTTGTTGGATTACAAGAGTTTCTAACTCTCTCAGTCATTCTTGTGTTGCTTTATTCTACGCCAAGTTCTTAGTCGCGTGCGACTCTACATCTCACTATGTAGGTCCCCGTTTTGCTGTTTTTGTTTTTGTAATAACATCATAACTATTCGGTCGATTCTAGGGTAGGCTAAAGTATAAAAGGCTAGAGAGAGTTATACTCTTCTATGCTCTGCTATGCTAAGTAATAAATACTATGTTAGGCTAGCTAACCAAGGCTATAATAGGCTAAACTATGCAAGGTTATTCTAGTATAAGGTATGGTATGCTATACTAGTTTAGGATATACTAGGCTAGGCTATAATATGATATGCTTGGCTATATTATGTTAGGTGTGGTCATAAATCAGAATAAGTGAGGGCACGCGACCTTTTGGTCAGCAGACCTTGTTCGGATCACCGAGTACTTTCGAGTCTTTAACTAGATTTTGTACTCCTCATTTAATATTCTCGATATGCACTATTGTGTGTGTGGGGGGGGGGGGAGTTCAAGTGCCCTCCCTCGAATTTAAGCTCATGGATGGAGGTTACTTAGGTGAGCGCTGTTCATCTAGAGGAGTTCACTAAAGGGCCCTCAGTCACGGAATGCATTCAGACAGACTTCTTCCAGAACCATTTCAAAGCCACTGGTTGACCATTTAGTGCCTACGTTACGGACGGTCTTGTAAGACTCCTTATATTTCTCGCTCTTTTTTCATTTGGAAAAATGCCTGTAAGTCTCGATCGTTTTAAAGTCTAAAAGTCCTTGTAATTCTCGATTTTTTTTTTCAATTTCTACCTTTTTTAAAATTCTAGATCTTTACTCACTTCTAGGTTTCCTTGTAATTCTTGATTTTCCACTTGCAACAGTACTTGTAATTCTCTTTTATATTTCTCGTGGCTTTTTTTCTCCACCTGTCTCTGTCTGCCTTGTTCTTTGTAACTTGAGGTTTGTGACCCCGATCATGGAAGCCAGGTCCATTTTGATGAGTCCATCTCGTCGCATGTCAAATTTATGCCTGATCTATATTTCCATTTGTCTACTCCTCTGTGTATTTCGTGTTATTTACTTCCACCTTTTTATAATTAACAATTTTGTAGATATTTTACTATTTATATATTCTAATACATCTATTATACTCTATTTCTATTTTTCTAATTCCATTATCTATTTATCTGTCTACCTCCATAATCTATCAAACCTCAGTCGCGTTCTGTTGATGCCTGCCTCTCCAAAGTGGCACTTGGGGATAGTTAAAGGTGGGGAGCAGGTTCAACGAGCCCCCCCCCATCCCTTGCTCCAAAGGCTTCGGGTCGGGAACAGATTGGGGGGGGGGGCATGCGGGAGTTTGCCGGACGGGCTTAAATTATCCCGTGACGTCACATCACGTGACCTACATAGCGGCGGTCTCGCCTGGCAGCGCCCCGTCGGCCGCGGAGGTGCTGGCACCCCTCGAGATGGGGCCCTTAGCATAGCTGGCAGTGCAGTGCCTGGTCGTGTAGGCACTCGAAGGCCATCCGAGGCACAAATACCGACAGGCGCACGCGAAGATTTATGCTTGTTCAACGACAGTTTTTGAACGGATTCAGGTGCCACCCACGGACATTGATGGGGAGGGGGGCGTTTGCTGTCGCCTTTTATAGTGGGAGGGAGGGCAGCCCCGAGGGCATGTGAAGTTGATCGAATAACTAAGGAAAGGGTTGTCTTCTAGTTTGGAGGAGTTAGAAGAGTTATGCCTTTATAGGCGAAAGAAAAAAAAACGTATGTAACTAAGAAGGGCCTTTTTATTCAGTGGGGT
Organism: Ceratothoa steindachneri; assembly: GCA_963969495.1. NCBI lineage: Eukaryota > Metazoa > Arthropoda > Malacostraca > Isopoda > Cymothoidae > Ceratothoa > Ceratothoa steindachneri. The sequence continues at coordinate 96,030,300 of OZ018335.1, forward strand.
GTTTTGGGCAAGGGGCAGACAGATGAATAAAAAAAGTAGATGAGTAAAAATGGCCTAAATAGTGAAAAAGTTTAAAGATAACAAAGACGCTCAATGAAGACACAGGATTTGAGTTACGTTATGCTGAGACGATGTCTCCAAGTAAATCCAGCATTTTGACGAATGTTGAGAATTTGTCAATGTCGGGTACGAGTCTAAATATAAACAAAGGTCGTTCATGTCCTCATAGCTCAGAACCGAAGAAATTACATATTAAAGATGCTAGAGGAAAACATCTTGAAAACCCAATGGTATCTGCAAGAAAGAATGGGTTGCAAATGTCCAAATCATCACTTAATCGTTTTGTTAAACTTGATTTGAATCGGCATCATTATAAGATGCACCTCAGGCATCAGCTCATCGAGACTTGAGTTTCCTCTTTTGGGGACAATGTTGCGATTCGTGACGAGGCAGCATTGTAGCACTGTGTGTAGCACTGAACAACCCATGAATTCGAGTTTAACCGAGGTATCCATGTGGATCGGGATATGAGGGAATGGAAAAACAGAACCTTTGTTTTACGACAATAAAGAGTTCTCTACCTGACATGATTAACAAACAAATCATTCCGAAACTACACCTCAAATATCACAATAGATCAAAATAGAATTTGGCGAATTTATAAATTTTCGACTTTCGTCAATAATAATAATAATAATGATAATATAATAATATCTCCCCCCCCCACCACACACTACCCTCTCTCGTCAAGTCAAAAATGTTATCTGACGTTTTTCAATGACTTCGACCCCGTAAAGTTGGCACGTCCTCCTCTGACATCACCAGTGCCATTCTCTTATGGCTCTTCAGGGGGGAGAGGGGAGCAGGCAGAGGAGGTTTTTCTAAAATTATAGTGTACGAAACGAGTTAATAAAAATAACTGCATGCTTTAAGTCATCCCTTATTTATTGACCCCCAAATTAATTAACGAAGCATACCTCGCACATCGACTCAGAGCCGGGGGTAGAAAGTAGCGACGTTGTCATCAATGGATTCGGCTGAAGAGAAGTTCTTTCATGGCCAAATTTCGCTTCGGATGACATCATGTCCGTACGGCGGACGGAGCGCTCCGATGGGCTGGCTCTTCTATTCATTTGTGCCCCCCTCTCGCTCCTCGTCCTCCACCTTGACCCGGTTCATCAAAGTTGAAGAAAGTCTATCTTTACCTATATACCCCCCTCTCCCCCTCCCACTCTCTCTCACGATATCTATATATCTCTCGAGTGTTTACGTTTTCCTTCGATTATATGGGTTTTCACATTGAAAAACCGCCGTTCCCCTCCCTTATAGGTGGTGCCACCTTCCCTATCCCCTTGTCTATCTTTAGCTTTCATGCTTGGAGGCTTCTGCACGACCCCTTGTTAACTTATCACCCCCACTGTGTGTAGAGGTGGGGACCGGGGGTGATGAGCGTTTTGTTTTTCTATGTTTTCCTTCCTGTCGTAAATGCAACTGGCAAATCTATCTGGCAGACGCCAGATAGATTTGTACCTTTCAAAATTAAACGACGAATACGTAAACAATCCAGAGGCGGAATGTCAATGTGAGCACAAATCTGCCCGGTGCCAGAATAGTAGAACTGGCACTGGCCCCTTCCCGCATTTCATCTCCATCCCGCCCCGTCTGACCTAATATTCAAATTGGTCTACTTAGTTTCTGTATCTCTCTTAATCCCCCTTGCCACTCTCCCCTCCCCCTTCTTTGGCACTACCCCTTAGTGAATTTAGGGAAAGGCGCCGGTACGGGAGGGTTTGGGGACCCTGGCCTGCCTGGAGGGTCTAATTTACATGCTTTGACCCCCTGTCCTGCTCCCACTTAATCCCCCGTTTTGTTTATTGGGTGCAATATAACCTTTATGCGATGCTAAAAGTAAACCTTCAGGGCAGACGGGGTTTTGGGGGCGGGAGGGCTTATATGGGACCTTAATGCGCAGTAGGTTCCTGTAGGAGGAAGATTAGTGGTTGGGTTCTTTGGGGGAACGTAATCCTTTTCTAAATAAGGTTTTCATTGTAGATAAGATTTTTTTCTAAAGGGTTCGATTTGAAGATAGGTTTTTAATGACCATAGGTTTGTTTTCAGCACTGTGTTCTTTTTGGAAATGGAGTTCTTCTTTAGGTTTTTTTTTTTACATGAAGTAGTGTTGTTTAGGGGTTATAGTTTTTTTTCAGTAAAGGGTTCTTTCATGAGAGGTTCTTTTTAGCGTGTTTTGATGGAAAGTATGTTCTGTTCTAATTGGGTTCCTTTTGGCATGGGGAGGGGCTTATTGGAGTTAGGGTTGTTGGTTAAATTGTCGATTGGGAGGTGTGCAATAGTAATGTGTGTATGAATTTGTTCATGTATGTGTAGGTGCATGCTTGTCTACGAGCTCTAAACCTGGACCAAAGTTGGCACGATTGAAAGTGTCATTCAAATGACGTCAACCCGATGATCCAAGGAAGCAAAATTGGCACTCATTTTCCCCCAACTCTCCCCTCCCTCACTAGATGGAGGTGTGATTCTCGATCTCCCCTGTATTTATTATTATAATAATGGTAATTATTATTATTAGTTACTCGTTGTAAGTTGCAGGAAAAACTGTTTGACCGTTGATTCTTGGGTGGTTGAGACCTCGTTATTTCTCTTTGCCCGTTCGAGGTCATACTGGTATGCGCTTATGCTTGGAATCTTGCCCTCGACAGCCATGTCCTTTATTATGACCAGACGTTCCCATCATCCGAATGTCAGACAGCCAGATGGGAGTGTCTGACTTAGTGAAGTAAATTCCCTTCTATTCAGGCTAACAACCTGCAAGAAACAGAAAGAACAAAGACCGAGGGGTGTTTTATTGTTGTTTTTGTTTTTTTAATCATAGCGCTTGGGAGATGAATCACAGGCAAACGGTGTCTGGCAGATCAAGAGAGATGTGGTGCCTTGACCGGGGGCGAGATGTTGTCTCTTCCGACACGCTTACTTTATGATGTTGCCCCCACTTCCCCATCAATATTACCCCGCGAACTCGACCTCTCCCTTGTTCGGGGGCTAAATTTATGACGAGAGACAGGAGGGAGTTCACCTGGAGTGGGGGCGCGATTCTACTCTTCAGTACACAGCTGCGGAGTTCGCTCCTTATCAATACTCCCTCCCTCACCCACTGCCTACCTCTCAATCATGTACTTTCATGCGTATCATTGCAACTAATTTATACACACACATACACACACACACACACGCGCGCGCGTGCGGTTTATCTCGATGGCCGGATTGGATGCCCCATAATTCAATTCCTTTTTTCTCGCCAGCCGGTTCTGTGACCAATACCCAGTATGCCCAATTGTTGCACACCAGCGCCTCCCCCTCCCTTCCAATGCCCACTTTGTTTTGAGATATGCGATCAAACCTATCGACTAAAAAGACATAGCAGGCACTCTTTATGTACGTTTTGTGCACGTGCATACTGTCGAGTGCAACCACCGAGCGAGAGGATAGCTAGTGGAGCAGGGGCAGGCAGGAGAACAAGGTTCACCCGAAATGAAGTCTGGCCTTCCCCTCCAGCTTGTCCCTCAATATAACCTCCCCCACCCGCCCAGTGGGAGCTACCCCCCCCCCCCCCCGCTCCACACCCGCTGTTCAAAGAAACGTAACCCGTTTATACCGGAAAATGATTTATTCATTTGATTTATTGAAGTGCCCCCCATGGAGGCAGAAGCGAGAGGAATACGGGAGGATTCGAACCCTCTTGGAGGAAAGGCCATTTGCAATGAGGATCTCCATTGCGCCGAGACTACCGGGGTTATGAGGGTGCACATGTATATCTCTCTGATAGGGGGGTCCGGTGGAGCTTCTTTTAGGGTCCTCGTACTAGGAGGCCCCTTGGGTGATGTGGTATAGCTGGAGCTCTCTGCGAGGCAAGGGGTGGTGAGGTGGCTGAAGGGTGAAGGAATCCGGTGAGCTGGGACTTAGCATGGTTGAGTACCGCCTTGGTAAGATTCCCTCGCGATCTGTCGCGATAATTAGGTTTTCACTGGTGATTTGGTCGCCGGTATTGTGAACCTGTTTGTTTATCCTTGACTTGAGCCTTTTTGATCTATTTGGAAGATTAATTCAGAAACAAAACCGACAATTCGAACAGCTGCAATTGGCTGTTCACTCGAACAACCTTTTACGTAACACCGTGTTCTGTGTTTCCTTAACATTTCTTCGAAAGGGTTTAAACGAGATCTTATAAGAAATAAACTGTTCGAATGCGTGCAATTGCGGTCTTTCTGTCTTAGAATTAAGAGACATCTTTCATACTTTTTTATTTTGTTTATTCTCTATTCTTCTTCTATATTTTCCCTCCCATTCTTTCCCATACTTGAATAAGCCCCATCGATTATTAGTATTAGTTTTTTGATTGACTCATACCTATTTCCATCCTCCCAGAACAGTCAAGTTACAACTAGAACTAAGGTACCCATGGGAAAAACAACTAGTCAAGGAAAAAAATAATTATCAGAAAGAAAAAAAAATAAAAATGTAGGCACTTTTTGTTAAAAAAAATTAAATGCCAATCTTAACTTTCAGGTAAAATTATTACTTAACCCTTAAATTTTTGTAGCTCAGCCCCGGGAAACAAACAGTATGGCCAGGGAGTTTGATCGAAGCAGGTATGAAACACCTCGAGTACTGAATATATGTAATCTAACCAATGCGAAGTTGCAATATTAACAACGACTCCTTGCCAAGTGTCACGTATAGGGGTGTAAAAGTCAGGGAGAAAAAGATGAAATGGCTGATTATTGCTGTGAAAAATCGGATATGTACAGCGAAGTAATTTTACAACAAATCCTAAGGTAATTATTATTTTTAAAGAGAGCTACAGAATCTTGAGTGATAAATTGGCGGCTATAAACTCCAGTTGACAATTTTCTGCAGATGACCAAATAGGAAAAAGAATTCAAACATTTCAACACGTCATTCAAAGTTTTACAAGCTTTCAATACACCATTTTCAGATTTAAAACATGTCAACATATAATACAAATTTTTACAACCTTCCCACGCATCATTCAAACTTTTACATTTCCATACAATTCGAGGTTTTACAACATTTCAACAAACTATTCAAACTGTTCCCACATGTTAACACACCATTCAAACTTTTACCACATGCCAACACATTCAAAGTTTTAAAACATCTCAACGCACCATTCAAAATTTTACCACATGCCAACACATTCAAAGTTTTAAAACATCTCAACAAACCATTCAAACTTTTACCACATGCCAACACATTCAAAGTTTTAAAACATCTCAACACACCATTCAAAATTTTACCACATGCCAACACATTCAAAGTTTTAAAACATCTCAACACACGATTCAAACTTTTACCACATGCCAACACATTCAAAGTTTTAAAACATCTCAACACACCATTCAAAATCTTACCACATGCCAACACATTCAAAGTTTTAAAACATCTCAACAAACCATTCAAACTTTTACCACATGCCAACACATTCAAAGTTTTAAAACATCTCAACACACCATTCAAAATTTTACCACATGCCAACACATTCAAAGTTTTAAAACATCTCAACACACCATTCAAAATCTTACCACATGCCAACATTTCCTCCTACTGCAGCCGTCCTGTGGAACACCGGGAATTTAAAAAGTCCGACAGATTACGCGATTCTTTAAATCTTTAACTATGGGTTTTGCGCGATCCATCTCTCGCATTCACACGAACGGATAATGAAATTCACAGTAAGATCAGAATTACACTCGCTGGGAAGCCCGAACGTGCCAGGGGGTCTGCCCTCGTGGCGGCGGTGGGAGGGGGGAGATATCGGGTAGTATTGTGTTTTGACACCAACGAGCGAGAATAGAACCCCCTCCGTGGCGTCACATGATGGGTATGTTTACCCCTATTGGGGACATAGAACTGTACGTCGGGTTTTGTGGATAAGACTCCCGCCCCTAGGGAATACTAGTAATTAATCTAGGGGAGGGGGGGGGGTCAGGAACAGATGAGAGAATGGGTATGTGGGGCTGCGAAGGCGGGAAGAGAAATGATAGCGATAACGTGATTGGCGATGTACGTGTGTAAATATCCCGACGGGAGTGAGTATCAGCGTGTCCGCCCAATGGGCATCCTGTTCGCAACGCGCTGAAACGTTTGTGTTCGCGCTGGCTGGGATCTAACCCGTGCCTTGACGCTAGAAGTCTAACGCTGTAGGGTAGCGAGAGCTCCCTTAACTTTTTTTGGTGGTTTGCTTTTACATAGGGTGGAGCAGCACCCATGGTTGAGGAAAAGCTCTCTTGTACCGGGTGTCGACGAAGAGATACTGCATGGGGAGACAAATAAAATATTATTGCTTATTAGGAGTGAAATCATGTATAATCCAACGAGGTTATGGTCAATATTTTAAAAAGGAAGAAGAGTGGGTCCTTTTGCATGAAGTCCCTTTATTATTGTTCCTACGAAATCTGCGGTTTACGCAATCCCATTTTGACGGAAATGGTTTGTAGCAAGCCATGCATGCTTTCATTATCTTACGTAATGATTATTATTATAATCATTTTACAACACTCTTTCATTAATCCTAATCTCTATCACCCATCCCTAGTTGGTTCGAAATGCACCAGTCTCTCTTCCCCATAAACAGAGTAGCGGCCCCTCGCGTAACGGTCTTATTCCATGACATTGAATTCCTATAAAATTTCGAGTTCACTTTAAAATACTGGTAATTATATACAAGGACTTGTAGCCCCTCGTTTATATTCTCTCTCCATCTTTAATGATTATTTTACCATATATTTCTAGAGACTTTCGAGACAGCATTTCTCTCCTCGCAATGCCTCATAACTGCGGCCAATTGCAATGGCGATGTTCCCTTCTCGGTTGCTGCCTCCGTAGGGAATCCCCCAAATCTCCTCAGTTGTTGCAACCTTTAGGTTGGCGTTGAGCATTAATCTATTTCAATTTGCCTGTCGTTAGAAGCTCGCTTCTATTTGCTATCCCCTCTCTCTCTAATTAAGAAGAAAATACAGCTCTCCGACAGCACCGGCTCATAATAGTTCTTTATAAACCCATTCTTACACAAATAGGAAATGAAAAGAGGAGAAAAAAATTGATAAGATGATAGGAGTTGCAAGAGGATCGAGGCGGACAAGGAATGTTACAGATAATTCCGTTGTCCCTCCTTATTCGCTAGAGCTGATGATGTATTTCGAAACCACTATCAGCATTTGCCAATTTTAAGGGTCGTAACCCCCTCCCCCCACCACTGTCCATTCGAGGCTAGAAAACTGGACCTAGAATTTTCATGGCGCTGGGGGTGGCGGCGGAGGAGGTTAGTACATTATAAAAAAGTTACGAAACGAAGCATGGATTCGGGACGTTGCCCTTAAAAGCTCCGCAACAATCTACAAGGACAGATCATAACGAAAGTACAGGCACTACTTGGGCGAGGTTGTGGGGGAGATGAAATTACTGTAACTCATAGCTTTGTTGATGTTTTCCTTACGACTTCTGCGCCGACTATCGCCATCATGCATTAAACAACTTTCACTCGGGGCCAGCCTGCATCAGCCGGGGCTCACTCCTGCCCTCCCTTTCCCCAGAAATTGGGGAGGAGACATCTGAAAGCAACACCTGCAAAGGATAAAAGCAACATCTCAATTTCCAGCGCGAGAGCTCCTCTTCAGTACCTACATGGGATAACTGAACCATGAGGAGATTCAGGTAATGTTAATCTTCATTAAACAGCGTGCGGTGTCCCGCGTGCGCGAATTTCCTGGTTCCTTAGACACCCGGATTAGACCTGAACTACTCACCACTAGAGCACAGGCTCGATTACGGATGGAAATGGGAATATTATACCAAAGGATCTTCACAAACTTCATTTATGATGATCAAAGGTAGAGAGATTGACTTGGCGATACGGTAAACCGATCGTTCACTTTATTGAATGTGCTCCTTTGCATCATAGCCCGTTTGTGTTCCCATGAATTCGGGCTCTTCATTTGCCACAACCGTGGTTAGATGTGGGTGAACTGGGGGTATAAAGTGGCTATGGTAGGGTTAATGGCAAATAAGGAGAGGGGTAGTGGACAGTTAGAAATGTTGTTGGTTTAATCAAAATACAACGGGCGCCTCGCGAATTGCATTTTGGCTCGTGCGTGTACATCGCTCATCTTCCGCCCACGCACATGCAATTTCTCCAATAGCCAGATGGTGCCATTTTAGGGCGGGACCTGATAGAGCATTGTATTGGAAAGGGGAGCTTGTGTGGAGGGGGGGGGGGGGAGGCAGACGCCCTTGAATTAAATGGAAATCGATTTCTGAAAGTGTGCTTCAGCCAGCGCCTGTGTGGCCTGTCGCTTTGATTCGGGTCGTCCCAGACAGACACTCGCTCCGGACGCCTCTTCCCATTCATTTACATTTACACTTACGCGCATACACGTCCACACATATGCACTAATTAAGATCGCATTGAGTGTCGTTAGTAAAGGATCTAACGAGGTCTTAAGGAACATGTTAATTAGGGGTGTGGGAATGAGAATTCATCGCCGGGATTTTTTCCCCTTTCATCCACACTTTCTTCTCTCTCCTAGTGTCTATAAACCACCCCTTTGGACGTACTCCTAAACCATGGTAGTAGCACCGATTGACTGCCTATTATTTCGAGCTTCTTTCTGTTCTCTGTCTATTCTATTTCCTCCGGGAAAATTGGAGCGAGAATGATAAGTACCCCACTTTCCAACCGCATCTTCTCCTTGGGGTAAAATAGGGATGTGTCCATTGTAGCTTCGTTCATCATTGACAAGTGTCCTGTCTGTCCCATTTTCCCATTTAGGCTGTTGTCTTTTATTTTCTGTCGAACCTTTCTTATCACATTTCTCATTATCCACCGATAACTATATTCTTGGTGAGTTTGTATATTCGTGTTATCCATTTGTAAAAATTCTTATTTCTTTAGCACCTTCCTCTCGATTTGCAAAGCGAGTATTTATTCCCCCATTAATGGATGGCGATGATGAGGTTAAAAATCGTCTATTTTCAGACAAATTGTTCCCGTCTTTTCTCCAAATTACTGATCCATATGTGCTCGCTCGTCGAAAAGGATTATTTGGAAATAAGGGGTCTTTTGCATTTATTTTCGTTCATGTTCGAATGCTAAAAGTTGTTTACGTTGTATACGGGTCGTTTGAGGGGGTCTCTTTGATTTAGGTGGTGTGCGTTCGTGAAGTTTTAAAGGTACAAATGAAAGAGGAGAAGGACAAGTGGGGGAAGGGAGGGGTATCGTGGAGGGGCACCAGCAAGACGAGAATGTAGGTCATTTTTGTTTTGCAGCACTTTACGACGCTCCTCTTTTAAAGTATACATATATATATATATATATATATATATATATATATATATATATATATATATATATATATATATATATATATATATATATATATACTGAAAATCACATGACACGTCATTTTATTTTCATTTAACGGTTACAATAGTTTGTCCTATCTTTCCGTTCTCTGCATCTCCCATTTTCCTTCTTAAGCGTTTATTGGTTTGTGTGATATTCTCCTAAGTGTTTTTCTGGGTTGTGTTACCAATTTTCATTTCCTTGGGCCTTTAAATATATATATATATATATATATATATATATATATATATATATATATATATATATATATATATATATATATATATATATGCGGTTAAAAAGGCAATTTTGTAGCTATCTTAGTTGTTGATCGAAGACCTCGGAAGGAGCTCTTCTCACATACATGAGAAGATAACGCATAATCCAGCCTTAATCTTAACCACATAATTATGATTGAGCAATTGCAAATAAATCTCGATATGTATATATATTTGAATATCAGAAACTCACAAAGTAGCACGTGAGTAGAGCAATAAATGCAAAAAAATCACAAGAAAATGAAAAGCAGATTCCAAGTACTTTCGAACTTTGTTCAGTTCATTCTCAAGGAATACATAAAGAATTACTTTGTCCTTTCGTACAACGAAAGGACAAAAAAACAGATTCGGCGTAACAAAAATTAGAAAAGTGGGATTAAATACAGGAACCGAAGGGTAAAGACATATGGATAAGATCTCTTCTAAAATATCGACATGTGAGAGTGTGTGTGAAATATAGAAATATAAGTCACATAACTATGAATTCATACATATAAAATTATAAATACATTATTCAAAACACAAAAGAAAAGATTTAAAATGGAAAAGTTCGATTAAAACAAGCATTTTAATGACAGGATCCAGTTTAAAGAGACCGAAGGATATATTGAAATTAGGCGAGGAATTAATGAACGAGCATTCAACAATATTTCTTTTAACATCGTCATCTGATTTATAAATAAATTTAGCCGAATTCCCATTGATAGGATGACTATTTTCAGATAAGTAAACAAAGAAATCACTATTGCTTTCACCTCTTCTAATAAAAATAATATAATTAACATCCTGAACGCAGCAACGTGCAACCCCTCTATTCTTAACAGAGCAGAGGGCTTGCTACAGTAGGAGCTTCAGCTTTAAGTCTTCCACACATTTTCACTTCTCCATCTTCACTTTCTCTAGACATCCTCTCCTTACAAACTTTCTGTGTAATACAGTCGCGTTGCTATTGTCTTTTAATTCCGAGTATAAAAAGAAATCTCGACTGGATAATGAAATCAACCTAAATATCAGTAGGACACTTTCGGACACAGATATGCGATAAGATCCCAACACTTCCTTATGGTTGAAACGAGCGGCATTTAATGGGCTGTGAATTGACCTCCCTCTGCGCCTGCTACAGACCATATACCACTTGATCTTTATGTTTGTCTATGGCCCCGACTAATTTGCTCCTTTTTTTCTTGCCAGAGTGGGGTCCTTCGCGTCGGTGAACATGTCTACACCATTCAGCCCTTATCTTATGCTGGTGAAGAGGACAGCCAAACCAGTGTGAGACGCCCGAACGGCCCAAGGACACACCCGAGCTCGGGGAGTTTTAACACCTCCCCAGAGCACCCGAGTGATAGTGCTTTTAAGGAGAGTGGTAATAGTGAGGAGAGACGTTTCGCTCATAGTAATAGTGATAGTTCTGCCGACGGCAGCGAGCAGGACAGTACAATGCGTTCGCGTAGTAGTGAGGGGAGTCAAAGTGGAGGTCGGGTGCAGCGGGATTCCCCTTTCTCGGAGGTCCTCGGGCACCCCCACCTGCTTCGCCTCGTCTCAGCCCAATCCCTGAGGGAGCACCAAGACCCCAGGGATACGGAGGGGCCTACTCGTGAGGAGGATCAGCAGCACCGGGACGTCGCTAACATCAGCGTTTCCCAAATAGGTGAGTCCCGCCCGTATTATCTCGTCTCGCAGTATCCGTCCGCGCGCGGCTCCAAAGTTGGATGGTGAGTTACAGCATTGTGAATCTCAAATCTCTTGTTATTCCTTACCTATTAGTACTCTTTATTATGCCTTACATATTTGTACTCCTTTTCATTCTTTACCTGGGATCACAACGAAGGCATTATCTAATTATTTTTAGTATGAATGAGTTAGCTCGAAAATTACGTGGGTGAAGTTGAGAATGGCAAGAGTGAAACAGGACGTAGTTGCAGCGTATGGAGCCTGTTATGATAGAAGTGAAGTTGAGAGAGGTTTTAGAATGACTTGGGATGAATCGTGGATGGAAGTTAAACTAAGTATCTGTTTTATGGAGATATGGATGAATGAATAGTTTACAATAAGACGCGGGATAACTGGAGCTTCAAGTACAATGTGGCAGAATGAAAAATGGAAATAAGGGGGTAGTGTTCTGTATCGGAAAAGTCTTATGTATAGCAAATACATTATTTCAGCACAAAGATGTGCAAAAATGCACATGGGTTCAGCAAAGGAGAGGTGAGAAGTTAAGAGTGTGATTGATCTGGGAGGAGTAAGAAAGAATATGTCCGAGGACATATTTGTTGTAAAATCTGTAAGAGATCTGAATATGGGAATATCTGATCACATGAGTGGGGTGTGTAAGGTTAAATTGATTGGTGTATGGGTGGGAAGATGTGAAGAAGGCGAAAAGGAAGGGTGTCAAAAGTGAAAGAATATTTAATTAGAGAGAAAGGGGAGAGTATGTGGGAATGCTCTTGAACCGAAAGTTCATTCTTCCACTAACAAATTGACCAATATAAAGCTATATATGTACTTTATCTCGATTTCAAAATGCATTTTTACACCGATGCACATAAAAGACTCAAGAAAACTAAAACTGCAAGAAATAGAGGCAACGGACAAAAATTAATTGAATACTGGTTGGAAAACAGTAAGCAGCAAAAGGCATTTGACCAAGCTGTAAATCTTTGGCTGAACCATGTCATCAAAAGGATCCTCTGTGACTCGTGATGGAAAGAAAAGCTCAAATACAGATAGAGGGAATCAAAGGGCCGGAATTTGGCTTTGAGGTGAAATGCCACAAGGCAGCTGTCTCAGCCCTCTACTGTATAGCATCTTCACTATAGACCTTCCATCACCAGTCAAGGGTGACGCGATGTATCTGCAATTTGAAGATGGCATCACGTAGATTTCCCCAAGTACATAAAATAACGACATAATTCAAGCCGCGGAGACGGCGACGGAGATCGAGAACATAAATTCGTTTGAGCGAAAATGGAAGATAAAGACGAACGCACAAAAGTTCATCATTATCCCCATGAACCGCTATCTACAAGACAACATTTATGTTGCCGATCAACGCTACCACAACTCCCTGGAAGGTAAGGTACTCGAGGCTCAAACTGACCAACGGCGGGTATACACAGCACATCGAGAACAGGATCCGCTTAGCAAAGGTAGAGCTTGGGAAACTGTTCAGGTTCCGCGACCTGAGCAGCAGTACCCTAAGAAAGATCTAATTTTGCTTCGTGAGGTCCAAGCTGATATACCCGGCAATGATCACCCTGACTGCAGAACTCACAGTCCTCAGGTGAATGCGGAGGATCCAGAGCAAAGCCTCTTTAATCATAAATCACACAAGAAGACGGGAACACAACAAACAACGAACATTACACAACAAAACACAATTAGAACCACTCAATACACTGATACAATCACATGCAAAAAAGACTTGGGACAAAGTAGAAACCGAAATTCTACCAGGACTAAACCATGACTTAGACATAGACTTGACGCGACTAAAACGTAAAGTCTCGAGACGAACAAAATTCCCAAGCGCTAGATTAATTGCCGCTAGGGTAATGACGGAAATCTACACTTAAGCTTTTCTTGCTTCGCTTAATCTTGCCTACTAAGTTTTTGATTTCGATTTTGTGTAACATCACTGAAGGTAGTTATGATTTTCACTTTGTTTGATTTCGTTTTTGTTGTCGTTTTTGTTATTCACTAGTTTTCCTAATCTATTGATGATTTGAAAGTAATTTTAAGTTTTATTCTCAATTTGGTTTTAGGACTCCAATAATGTCTTTAATATCTCTGACTTAACATGAAAATTCTGTATCTATAGAGACATTTAATACTTTCCTTGGCTGTAACTAGTTTTAGAATTAGTTCAGCAAAATTTAAATTATAAAGGCTTGAATGCCAGTTTGTTTAAAGGATTAATAGTATTAAGTAATATATATATATATATATATATATATATATATATATATATATATATATATATATATATATATATATATATATAAAATAATAATAAAGAGACATATATAATTTTATAAATAGAAATTATATAAAAAAACACTAATTGACAAAACAAAAAATTGAGTTAGACTTGATGCTAAAAAACAATCATGATAGAGCTGTCCTCAATACCAGGAAAACTTCATTGGGAATTATCCTCCCCTTATCTCTACCACTATCCTACATTTTCACCATTCTTTTTACATCTTTATCGTTAGGCAGCAGATAGTTGTTGTTAATGCAAATAGTTCATTGTAGGCATCAGTCACTAGCGGCGGATTATAATACACAACGATCCCTTGAAAAGGATCTGTTCTCCGAACTTAGCTTTACTGTGTAAAAATTCAAAATTTGCTGATAACACGAAACTTAATTACTAAGGCAAATTATCATAAGGATTGTGAAAACTTGCAATAAGACTTGGATAGAGTATTAAAATGGTTGGAAACATGCCAACTGCAATTTAACGTTGACAAGGCTAAGGTTAATGCACATATTTATGTCATCATGATCTCAGAAGAGATTATAATAGGGGTGGTTAAATTTTAAGCACTGAAAAGGATTTAGGCGTCTAAATCTCAAGTGATCTAAAAATTTCCAAATAATGCACTAAATCATCCCAAAAGGCAATTTATAGGGTTCTAGGGTATATAGCAAGACATTTTGTGTTTAAATTGAAAGATATTATATTTCCTTTATAAAAAGCGCTTGTAAGACCTCATTAAAAGTATGCAGTGCAATTCTGGTCTCCATACATACAAAAGGTCGTAATATCGAAACGTATCCAGGTTCGATCAACGAAATTAACCCTTGACCATCTCGGATAGCTTTCAAAGGTCATGTTCGTTGTTAAGTTGCTTGCTATCTGTTTGATATAAACTCTTCAGGATGCTCCACAAGTTGTGCATCGGACTAGGTCGCAACTGTTGGTAGACCAGTACACAATTAAGCCTCCTACAAGTAATTTTGACTTTAACCAATTCTTAGAAGACTACTAGGTGTGAATAGGAGCATTATCCTGCATGGAGACAAGTGACTTACTCATATTCAGTGTTTATTTCTTGAACCAAGCTAGGGAGTTTTTATCCAGGAACTCGCAGTATGCCTTCGAATCCATTTTGATCCTATCATCCATTTTTTATGCTACTACCTGCTAGTTTCCAACTATTTCAACCTAAATCACCAATCATCATCCTTGTTTTCGCTTAGTGAATGACTCAATTAACGTCCATTGAGAACTCAGCCTTTTGCCCAACCATCTGATCCATCCAGAGTTACTATTGATTCTTCGGTGAAGATAACTTTGCTAGAGTCCTGTACATATGTTTAGGACCAGTTTTTGTTTGCATTTTGGTTATGAACGGATTTTTTTGACTTATTCTTAAAGATAAAAAAAAATCGTGATATCCTTACACTTTATATATCTCGAGACGTAAGGAGCCTTAGCAGCTTGATTTTAGAAAGATCTCTAGTGATAAGAGTTAAAATTTTGGTTGTACCCTTTTCTCTTAATGATAAATGTCATTCTCTAAAATTCTCTCCACACTACGATGATTACAATTCATATATTTTTAAATTCGCACAAACTTTCTTTTACCTAATTCCTTTACGATATGTTGTAGGTCAGGTAGGCTTCATTGATCTTCGCTTGCCCTCCTTAGACACGGAGGAAGTCCTTTTTAAGAACGGGGATATTCGAGTGCGTTTTTTACCGTTGGCCAACCGACTTAGAAAATAGATCGGTGGCTTTTTATGTGGTTCATGGATTTAAATAAGAGAAACAAAAATAATCTTTACTATTATACAAACAAATAACAGAAGTTAATAATATTTTGTACACTATGAGAAAACTAATCGTTCAGAAAAAAAAATTAATTTGCAATGAATGCTTCGGCACAAGCTATGAGTAGCACAGAATTTACCCGAAAGAAAACGGGAGGAGATGATGAGGTGAAGCTTAGTAGTCGGAAAGCGTCACGCCACTTTGACGATGATAGAAAAAATGTAATAAGCTTACGATTTTCCAAGAGGGGGAGGGGGCCTCGAGTGGTTGTTCGAGGGAGTATCCTTGCTGGGCACGGAGCGAAGCGCGTTATACCAGAGTGAGTCCTTACGTCATTGACTGGCGTAGTTCTGAACAACTGGTTTCTTGCCTGTGAGTCCTTAGGGGACCAGAGAGTCGCTTGTGAAGTTGCGCGTTGTCCTTTGGCTGGTCCCATTGAATCTTCTTGATTACTTCTTAGATACTGCGTGAGCAGTGCCTGGCTCCTGGTTGAATACTCATTTGCTCGTTTCCGCGTTGGGAAATATATACGACTTCGCCGGAAGCGATTTTGTTTGCCGTAGGAAGTGGCCCCACTCCGATTCAAGGCGCAGCGAGGAAGGGCTTAGCGCCCACTCGCTGATTTGAGTTCCGCGCTCCAGTTTGACTCGTCTCGCTTCGTTATCACCCCGGAAGTTTACCGAAAGACGCCGGTTGAAGGTCCGTTCTTCCGTGAAATACTTCCTAGGCCTCTTGTCCGCGTGACTCTCTCTCCCTCCCTCTCAGACACGATATAATTCTTCCCTCTTTGAAAAGTTTATATTTTTCCTGCCTATTTGATCAGAAAATCTTTGTTTCAAGGGATGTTTGGGCGGTGGTTATAAAGGAATTTTAGAATATCTATTATATACATTCTAGTACTCGAGATAAACAGTGTTGTATCTATTAAATTGTTCTTATAACATTCGGAAAAAAAGTTCCTAAACTTTTTCCGGTAAATGAGACCCTAAAGAAGTATTGCCTATAATCACTGGACACACTTTAAAAGCGGTATTTCCAATGGTTTTCTTTTAAGGTTATTTTGCACTCTTTTCTTATTTGCGCGTGGTCTTGTTGGGTCATCTCCTTTTCCTTAGTTTCAAGTATAGAGAATAACAAAAGCAATGATGTCTGCACTCATTGTCACTCTCACCCCCATCCCTCCCTCGCTACGGTTTGTGGAGGATGGAGATCACTAACCTCTGAAGTCGGAGATATGCGCTCGAAAACTTCCTGGCGATAATCTTGGAGCCGGCGTGGGGCTTTTGCAGCAGCAACAGCAGCGCGAAGGCAATTGTTGTACAAGCACCGCTTCACAATAATCCTTGGCTGTGATTCTTGGTCTAATTCGAGCAAGCGACGATCTGACACTGACCTTGAAGAGGAGGCTGTCGCCATGAGCAGACGACCAACGTCGACGATGAAGTTATGTACGAGTATTTAAAAAATGATCACATGCTACCATTTTACCCAAATGCTAATTAAATGTGTTTAAAATTTCAAGTATAATGCCCTAGTTTTGTTTGTTATTATTGGAAAATTGTAAGCTAATTTTCGATTACTAATCCCTGAATTTTAAGACGCTTCCCAAGACAACAATTTAACGCATTACTTCCTATCTTTGTTAACATTTATACATATTGCTTCTCATTTCACATCAATGCAACATGTACTCTAACCTTGGGTTATGTTATTTAGGCACTTCTAACCATTATCCGTCCGTCGTTAGAAGATTCATTCAAAGTAAACAATTTAAGACATTGCTTCCAAGCTGAAATCACTTTGATTTATTGCTTCTCAGCTGAAATCACTTTGATTTATTGCTTCCCAGCTGAAATCACTTTGATTTATTGCTTCCCAGCTGAAATCACTTTGATTTATTGCTTCCCAGCTGAAATCACTTTGATTTATTGCTTCCCAGCTGAAATCACTTTGATTTATTGCTTCTCAGCTGAAATCACTTTGATTTATTGCTTCTCAGCTGAAATCACTTTGATTTATTGCTTCCCAGCTGAAATCACTTTGATTTATTGCTTCCCAGCTGAAATCACTTTGATTTATTGCTTCTCAGCTGAAATCACTTTGATTTATTGCTTCCCAGCTGAAATCACTTTGATTTATTGCTTCTCAGCTGAAATCACTTTGATTTATTGCTTCCCAGCTGAAATCACTTTGATTTATTGCTTCCCAGCTGAAATCACTTTGATTTATTGCTTCCCAGCTGAAATCACTTTGATTTATTGCTTCCCAGCTGAAATCACTTTGATTTATTGCTTCTCAGCTGAAATCACTTTGATTTATTGCTTCCCAGCTGAAATCACTTTGATTTATTGCTTCTCAGCTGAAATCACTTTGATTTATTGCTTCCCAGCTGAAATCACTTTGATTTATTGCTTCCCAGCTGAAATCACTTTGATTTATTGCTTCCCAGCTGAAATCACTTTGATTTATTGCTTCCCAGCTGAAATCACTTTGATTTATTGCTTCTCAGCTGAAATCACTTTGATTTATTGCTTCCCAGCTGAAATCACTTTGATTTATTGCTTCTCAGCTGAAATCACTTTGATTTATTGCTTCCCAGCTGAAATCACTTTGATTTATTGCTTCCCAGCTGAAATCACTTTGATTTATTGCTTCCCAGCTGAAATCACTTTGATTTATTGCTTCCCAGCTGAAATCACTTTGATTTATTGCTTCCCAGCTGAAATCACTTTGATTTATTGCTTCCCAGCTGAAATCACTTTGATTTATTGCTTCCCAGCTGAAATCACTTTGATTTATTGCTTCTCAGCTGAAATCACTTTGATTTATTGCTTCCCAGCTGAAATCACTTTGATTTATTGCTTCCCAGCTGAAATCACTTTGATTTATTGCTTCCCAGCTGAAATCACTTTGATTTATTGCTTCCCAGCTGAAATCACTTTGATTTATTGCTTCCCAGCTGAAATCACTTTGATTTATTGCTTCCCAGCTGAAATCACTTTGATTTATTGCTTCCCAGCTGAAATCACTTTGATTTATTGCTTCTCAGCTGAAATCACTTTGATTTATTGCTTCCCAGCTGAAATCACTTTGATTTATTGCTTCCCAGCTGAAATCACTTTGATTTATTGCTTCCCAGCTGAAATCACTTTGATTTATTGCTTCCCAGCTGAAATCACTTTGATTTATTGCTTCCCAGCTGAAATCACTTTGATTTATTGCTTCTCAGCTGAAATCACTTTGATTTATTGCTTCCCAGCTGAAATCACTTTGATTTATTGCTTCCCAGCTGAAATCACTTTGATTTATTGCTTCCCAGCTGAAATCACTTTGATTTATTGCTTCCCAGCTGAAATCACTTTGATTTATTGCTTCCCAGCTGAAATCACTTTGATTTATTGCTTCCCAGCTGAAATCACTTTGATTTATTGCTTCCCAGCTGAAATCACTTTGATTTATTGCTTCCCAGCTGAAATCACTTTGATTTATTGCTTCCCAGCTGAAATCACTTTGATTTATTGCTTCCCAGCTGAAATCACTTTGATTTATTGCTTCCCAGCTGAAATCACTTTGATTTATTGCTTCCCAGCTGAAATCACTTTGATTTATTGCTTCCCAGCTGAAATCACTTTGATTTATTGCTTCCCAGCTGAAATCACTTTGATTTATTGCTTCCCAGCTGAAATCACTTTGATTTATTGCTTCCCAGCTGAAATCACTTTGATTTATTGCTTCTCAGCTGAAATCACTTTGATTTATTGCTTCCCAGCTGAAATCACTTTGATTTATTGCTTCCCAGCTGAAATCACTTTGATTTATTGCTTCCCAGCTGAAATCACTTTGATTTATTGCTTCCCAGCTGAAATCACTTTGATTTATTGCTTCCCAGCTGAAATCACTTTGATTTATTGCTTCCCAGCTGAAATCACTTTGATTTATTGCTTCCCAGCTGAAATCACTTTGATTTATTGCTTCCCAGCTGAAATCACTTTGATTTATTGCTTCTCAGCTGAAATCACTTTGATTTATTGCTTCCCAGCTTTAATCACTTTGATTTATTGCTTCCCAGCTGAAATCACTTTGATTTATTGCTTCCCAGCTGAAATCACTTTGATTTATTGCTTCCCAGCTGAAATCACTTTGATTTATTGCTTCCCAGCTGAAATCACTTTGATTTATTGCTTCCCAGCTGAAATCACTTTGATTTATTGCTTCTCAGCTGAAATCACTTTGATTTATTGCTTCCCAGCTGAAATCACTTTGATTTATTGCTTCCCAGCTGAAATCACTTTGATTTATTGCTTCCCAGCTGAAATCACTTTGATTTATTGCTTCCCAGCTGAAATCACTTTGATTTATTGCTTCCCAGCTGAAATCACTTTGATTTATTGCTTCTCAGCTGAAATCACTTTGATTTATTGCTTCCCAGCTGAAATCACTTTGATTTATTGCTTCCCAGCTGAAATCACTTTGATTTATTGCTTCCCAGCTGAAATCACTTTGATTTATTGCTTCCCAGCTGAAATCACTTTGATTTATTGCTTCCCAGCTGAAATCACTTTGATTTATTGCTTCCCAGCTGAAATCACTTTGATTTATTGCTTCCCAGCTGAAATCACTTTGATTTATTGCTTCCCAGCTGAAATCACTTTGATTTATTGCTTCCCAGCTGAAATCACTTTGATTTATTGCTTCCCAGCTGAAATCACTTTGATTTATTGCTTCCCAGCTGAAATCACTTTGATTTATTGCTTCCCAGCTGAAATCACTTTGATTTATTGCTTCCCAGCTGAAATCACTTTGATTTATTGCTTCCCAGCTGAAATCACTTTGATTTATTGCTTCCCAGCTGAAATCACTTTGATTTATTGCTTCTCAGCTGAAATCACTTTGATTTATTGCTTCCCAGCTGAAATCACTTTGATTTATTGCTTCCCAGCTGAAATCACTTTGATTTATTGCTTCCCAGCTGAAATCACTTTGATTTATTGCTTCCCAGCTGAAATCACTTTGATTTATTGCTTCCCAGCTGAAATCACTTTGATTTATTGCTTCCCAGCTGAAATCACTTTGATTTATTGCTTCCCAGCTGAAATCACTTTGATTTATTGCTTCCCAGCTGAAATCACTTTGATTTATTGCTTCCCAGCTGAAATCACTTTGATTTATTGCTTCCCAGCTGAAATCACTTTGATTTATTGCTTCCCAGCTGAAATCACTTTGATTTATTGCTTCCCAGCTGAAATCACTTTGATTTATTGCTTCCCAGCTGAAATCACTTTGATTTATTGCTTCCCAGCTGAAATCACTTTGATTTATTGCTTCCCAGCTGAAATCACTTTGATTTATTGCTTCCCAGCTGAAATCACTTTGATTTATTGCTTCCCAGCTGAAATCACTTTGATTTATTGCTTCCCAGCTGAAATCACTTTGATTTATTGCTTCCCAGCTGAAATCACTTTGATTTATTGCTTCCCAGCTGAAATCACTTTGATTTATTGCTTCCCAGCTGAAATCACTTTGATTTATTGCTTCCCAGCTGAAATCACTTTGATTTATTGCTTCCCAGCTGAAATCACTTTGATTTATTGCTTCCCAGCTGAAATCACTTTGATTTATTGCTTCCCAGCTGAAATCACTTTGATTTATTGCTTCCCAGCTGAAATCACTTTGATTTATTGCTTCCCAGCTGAAATCACTTTGATTTATTGCTTCCCAGCTGAAATCACTTTGATTTATTGCTTCCCAGCTGAAATCACTTTGATTTATTGCTTCCCAGCTGAAATCACTTTGATTTATTGCTTCCCAGCTGAAATCACTTTGATTTATTGCTTCCCAGCTGAAATCACTTTGATTTATTGCTTCCACCTGGACCTGGGAAGCAATGAGGTAAAGTGATCCTCAAAATAGCGTTTGCATTAGAAATCTTGCGTCTCTCCTTTTTTGGTTTGTTTGTTCCTCCTTCCATCTTTCATTACTGACCGCAATACGCCATTACGTGTGTACGTTTATGCATGTGTGTGAAGGCGCGTGAGCAAACTATAACCGAGATACAATTCTAAATTACTATTTAAATAGATAATAATTTCATTCATAGCTTCTTAAATTTCCCCTTAATTATATACGTGGACAAATAACTCTTTTTGTGTTTTGCATATATTAAGTTCGTACGTGTAGAAAGTGGTTATTTAGGAATAAAATGAGATGCAGAACAGCATTTTCTCCCCCCACCCTATTTAAAGGATGTCCTCATATGCGCTTCTATGGGATCAGGGATGCCAATTGCTTTTTTTAGATGCCAACCTTTCTTTAATGGTTTATTTTCTGCTGTGTAATTATTGGATCGTATAAAGTCTAAAGCTGCTTCTAGTTTTGTTTGTCGTAGAAAAGATCAGAAGGGTAAAGCAGACCAAAGGAATAACTAGATGACGAGGAATAAGAAAAGATAGGGGAAATGTTGAGTATGTTAATGACTGACAACTTTATGCAATGCATAGGTGGTAAACCTACCATTAGGGAAACGGACAATGGTCGAATACAAAATGGATATGTAATCACCTTAAAATAATTAAAAAGGCAAACAAAAAACAAGGATTATTACCATCCTGTTTATTTGAAACTCATCGAGGGACAGGAGAGACACAAGACACTACAATAATATATCCCGTGTAAGTCTTTATTACAGGCAGAAACTTGGGCGCAGTTCCGCCCAGAGAACGACATCTCAAGATAAAGGGACAATTGAAGGAGATAGTTTCTAGGAAGTAAAAAAGAAGAGGATATTCAAGAGAAATGTAGTTTGAACTTAGAATTTGCTCTCTACCAGCGCCTGTCGCGTTTCTCCATAGGTTGAATTAAAATTTCAAACACCACTTACAAAAACGCAACTCATTCAAAGAGTTCGAGGACATAATAAGCAGTTTCCACGCTCAATTTCTCAATTCCAACTTTGTTATTTTATAAGAAAACCAGGCAATTGCTTCGCCCCTTTCCCTACGGGAGGAGCTTGTGCTTCGCTATGAAGATTAAAATTTAAGATCGAAAAAAAAGCAGCCATGGTTCAATTTTTGTAAATTTTCTGAACTTCGCCAATTATAATAATTTTAAAAAGGAACTCTAAACTAAATTTTCTGAACTTCACTATTTGTAATTCTTTGGGTTTTAAAAAATTCACAAAATTTCGATACTTATATTTATTTCTGAACTTCACCATTTTGTTTTTTGATATTATTAAAGAATTATTAGAAATAACTTTGATAAAAAAACATAAGTCATAACCAAACTAAGATGAAATTATTATTCAAACCAGGCAATG
The DNA here is from genome assembly GCA_963969495.1 of Ceratothoa steindachneri. Classification (NCBI taxonomy): domain Eukaryota; kingdom Metazoa; phylum Arthropoda; class Malacostraca; order Isopoda; family Cymothoidae; genus Ceratothoa; species Ceratothoa steindachneri. The sequence continues at coordinate 96,053,111 of OZ018335.1, forward strand.
GCTTCGCTCCCCCCCCCTCCCCCGCTACGGGGAAGCTTGCGCTTCGCTACTAAGAATAAAATTTAAAATCTAAAACAAGCAGCCATGGTTATTTTTTTATAAATTTTCTGAACTTCGACAATTATAAGGATTTTAAAAAGGAACTCTAAACTAAATTTCCCCCCCTTTCAAAATATTACGATGCTAAAATATAGTTATAGAAGAAGATATATAAAAATAAATTTTCTGAACTTCACCATTTGTAATTCTTTGGGTTTTAAAAAATTCACAAAATTTCGATGCTTATATTTATTTCTGAACTTCACCATTTTGTTTTTTGATATTATTAAAGAATTATTAGAAATAAAAAACATAAGTCATAACCAAACTAAGATGAAATTATTATTCAAATATTTTTAAAAATCCCCTTCTTAAATTATAAAGTTAGTGATGATGATGATGATGATGAACACTAAAAAAAAATCCCCTTCTTTAAATTATAAAGTTAATGATGATGATGATGATGATGAACACTAAAAAAAAAATCCCCTTCTTAAATTATAGAGATAGTAATGATAAATGCTTTGCTATAGCAGAGTTAAATCTTTTGTTGACTAGTTTGACACTGTTTATTTTTAGTAGCAGCCACAAATATTGAATCATAATTTATGTTAGTAAGTCCGTTTAGTATTTTAAATAGTTCAATAAGTTGGCACGATTTTACTTAAGTGTGTATGATCAACATTGAAGGATGTGATCTGCAGGCGCGATTATGCTAATGCATTCGGTCTACATTTTTGAAAATATGAAAATGTCTAATAATTTAGTCTTTAAGGGACCGGAAATCATTTAAAGCGCCTTAATACGGATTAAAATCAGTGAGAGAATTTGAAAAATATAAGACTAGAGCGGGTTAGCTTAGGTTGTGTTAGGTTAGGTTAGGTCAGCTTTGGTTTGGTGAACTTTGGTTTAATTAGCTTTGGTTTGGTTAGCTAATGTAAGTTAAGGTTTGGTTTGTTAGGTTAGGTCAGGCTGGGTTAGATTAGTCTTGAATCTAAATTATGATAAGTTATGTTTGGTTAGGTGTATTGGTAGAAACATTGCAATGTCATTTGGATTTTATTTGTTGTAAAATTATTTTATCTAACACAGTAAATTTATTTGTAGCGTTTCCTAATGATATGCAACTAGTTTTCAGGCACATATTTAATTATGAATAAATACTTTTATTTTCCGAAATAAAATTTCGTATATATATATATATATATATATATATATATATATATATATATATATATATATATATATATATATATATATATATATATATATATATATATATATATATATATCAATGTTTTTCGGTAAATATCAATGAGATCACGTTCTCAGCTTGTAGATGACATTCTACTGTAAAGTAGATCTAGACCGGGGTAGATCACATACTTGAGTAGCACCGATTTTGTTTAGTACTCGACGTTACATAATTTTGAAGGATGGGGGGGCAGAGTAGGAAAATACTGCGGTATAATGGCGGATCAGTGGTAGGTATGTTCGCTTGAGGCAGGCTGGGTATCATATGGGCAGATTTTCAGACGTCTGGAATAGAGTTATGCAAGATAAAGTAGTTTAAGATTGGCGTTGATGCCTTTTGGACCTAGAATATTTCTTAGATTCATATATATATATATATATATATATATATATATATATATATATATATATATATATATATATATATATATATATATATATAATATGTTATCAGGGAGGAGTTTGCTTAGGCTGCCATCACTGTGGTGAATTGTGCGGGCATGCCTTGGTCTATAGTAATTGAATGAAGGTGTTTGTGGTTCTGTGTGAGAGATCTAGTGTTATGTTATTATTTGTTTTTGCGTGCAGTGTTGTATGAAGGTGTTTGCCTGCGTTCGAGTAGATGGCTTCGTGTTTGTGGTTAGAATTGGCAAATTTCGTGGTAGTTTTCCAGAAGTTCTTTCTCTGTTTTGTAATTAAGTGTGTCAAAGAAGGGAGGGAAGGTAGTGTTGCTTTTGTTGTTGAATCAGTGTTTCAATATTTCCTCTTATTTTTTTAATGTTGTATGTTGTTTTGTTTTTAGCTCCGTGCTGGTTTTCATCGGTTGTCCCTCGTTTCCTGAGCTGTCAGAATTCTGTGGTTGAGGCGTTTTAGGTTTTTCTGGTGATGAATTTATTTCATACTATTGAGTGTATTCTGAGCAAGTGTGAGTATGCTTTGTTTATGTTGCTGGACTGAGTAGCCGTGCAGATATTGCTAGATATATTTGGTGAAATGGTTTAAATAGTCCCAGTCAGCTCGGTTGTAGTTGTTTTAAGTGTGTGGTGAAGGAGGGGGTGAGGTATGGGCTTCTGTGGGCAATCAGATTGATTTTGTGGCTAAGTTTGGTGAGCAGATGGTGATATCCGGGAGGTGGCTAAGGAGTGTGTTAAATGGTTGGTTGCTAAGGATGAATAGGTGGTTTTGGCCTTCAGTGATCCTGCGGACTTTTATGTCTTCCGCCTTGGAATTCTAACCAGATTGGGTCATGGGCGTGGAAGTTCCTAAAGAATAGTCGAAAAGGGAAACTAATTGGTGTGAGCGAGACCATGACGGGGCGCAACTCTCTCGAACTTGCCCAAACTCTTATTTTCTCCTGAAAGTGCAGCTTGGGAACTACCCATTTGCAGTTAACAGATTAAAAAACATTAATTACCATGCAAAACACTATGAATCGCTGTGTATGGGTGAGTCTGGTTCTGTGTCCGGAAGAAGAAATTACAAAGTAATAAATACTGCCTCTTAATTTGCTCCCTATGAGGGCGAATTAATATTGAAGATAGGATAACTGGGCAATTATGAGGACGTTCCCCGGTATCTAATCCGTCCTGTGGCACCGCAAGGCGAAAAGAAGGAATTCTCAATGCCTTTGATTTTACAATATATTTCTCTTTTGAGGGATTTAGCATATCCGTTTGCACAAGAAGCATAACAGACGGAATAAAAAGCTCAGTGACAGACCGACGAATTCTAAAAAGCATATTAGCGAGGAAGAATCAGAGGACACAGTTTCTCAATACTTAGTCAGCATCTAAGACACATTTCGACCAAAGCTTTTCTTCAAGAGCCTCAGAAACCGAGTATAACTACAGAGCTGTAATCGCCGAACCTTTGTTTACGCAAATGAAAATGGAACGTCGTAAAAATGGTCGAAAGACCATCAGAATTGGGCAATGAATGAATGTCATATTTGGATGAACCTTCCTATATTTTCCTAGCCACTGAGAGGAGGGACAGGGCAAGCCCAACTCAGTTCCGGTCCCAAGGCCGGATAAATAGAAAGGGTTGGAGTGAGGAACGGCATCCGTTCGTAAAGTCTCCAAAAAACCTTAATGGATGAGTCCTTTACCGAAATGAAAACGATTCATCAAGAACGGCGACCCCGAGTAGGGAAAAGCCGAGAAGAAGGAGAATTTTATAAGATATCACACTACATTTAGGGCGATGTTCGCAACATTTGTTATCTACATGAATAGTTTACTTCTACCATGTCAACAATCGCGGTCAAAGAGTTGAGCATAAGAAGAACTGATCGACTCTTCCATATTCTGTCATGGATGATATATCAAGATTGTAAGAGATGACCGATTCGTCTGTCTTCTGTCATGGATGATATACCAAGATCGTGAACTTTGATTTATATTCTTTTAGATTTCCTTCAAGATAACACCAATTTCTTTACAAACATGGATTTTCTGACAAGACTGCTTCAGAGACTGGCGAACTTATAGGAGAGTACTAGTCGCAAAATCGCAATAATCATGCACAATATAATTTATAAAAAGCTAACATGAAATTTGTCATGTTTTACACAAACGCTTGTAGTTTGACGAACAATATTAATGGATTTAAGCGCTTAGTTGCTACAGATTTTGACAGTATTGCAAAGCTACAGAGACATGGAGAGAAAGTTCTAAACGGGACACAATTAGAGAGGTTAATTATCTGGCTATAAAACGTTTAATAGGAATAGGTCTAGAGGAAAAGATGAAAGTATTATTTTATATATAAAAAACAAACTAATGAAATATATTAATATAGCTGCCACGTCTTAGAATTTAGTTCTCAAGTTTGAGATAAATAGTAATACAATAAATTTCGTCATAGTCTAAGACCACCCAGACAAACGGAAAAACGGAAGAGTATGATATTTTTTTTTTTACCTTTTTCGGCCGTAATTAGAAAAAAAACTAAGTTATATGTGGCGACTTTATTTTTCCGAACGTAGATTTTCTTCTAAGTGAAACGTCAAACAATCCAGGAATCAACTTCTAGACTTTCTAAATAATATCTTCATGGATGAAAAGTTAGACAAACCAACACGCGAACAGAGTTAATATCAACAAATGAAAATAAATTAGTGGAGAGTATACACGTTTGCGATACACATGGGAATGGTGATCACAATATAATTCGATTCAATCTAAATTTTCCTAAATCTTGTAATTTTGATATTTTTCTCTTCAGTATAGAACTTTTAAGGCATGAAATTTTAAACGTTGAAAACGCATGAGTAATGCATAATAATTGTTACCGTTCATTTTTCACTATAAATAACAAATAGTGCACTCTAATCCAATAGGTTCTAATAAATCAAATGAGTTACCTTGGATAAAGTGAGGTTAAAAAGTGCATAATGGAACATAATCAATTGTATAAAATTTATTAAGCCAACAATAGTATCGAGAGTCAAAACCGTTACCTTTATTATCGGCCCTTTGTCTAACGCAAAATAAGAACAGACAACAAAGGAGCTAACAAATAGAACTAACGTCGTTAGCAAAACAAGTGCCAAAATACTTATAACGTGTCACTAATCTTAAGCCAATTAGAGACTATAGTTAGCCTTCAGGATGGCAAGGGCGTTTTTACTGACGATCCAAACCACGTGTTGGAAATTAAATGAATATTTTTTAATGTTTTTACCGTCGGAAATACAAATAACGGGTATAATACAAGACAAATTTCGAAGAATACTTTTTTCTTTCAAATATTGATATAACCGATAATGAAATTAACTTTAATAGTAAGAGAAGTAAAATTTATAAAGTGTCGGGTCCCGATAAAATCTATCCGATCTACCTTAAATAATTAGGAAGCGAACGTTTAAACACATTTTTAAAAAAGAGTTAGGGAATAGTTCCTAAGAAGTTAAAAGCTGCAAATGTTACACCAATTTAAAAAAAAGGCATAAAAACTGATCCTGGAAATTCTCGGCCCAGCTCCCTTATTTCAGGCGTTGGTAAACTCTTAGAGTCCATGGTTAGGAAGAGGATCACAGAGCACTTGAGGTAAATATCTTAATAAATGGCACACGCCAAGGCTTTCGACTGCCACGCTAATGCTTAATTAATTTGTTTGATATTTTCAAGAAATTATCACAACTTTTGACCAAAATAATGATATAGATATACAGGCATATAAGAAGTAAAAAGACACCCAGTGAATTACTGGAATACCTTTATTTATAAATTTAAAGAATGAAATATATTTTTAACTATAAAAGTACATTTTTAGTATTTTGTGGATTTCTTTTTCGCGGCTTTTAGAGCTACGACTCGCCTAGTTATATGATTAATAAGTTCTGAGTTTATGGTTTATGGTATTTCTGACCATGTTTATCTTATGACATTCAGCAATTCTAACCGTATTCCTGTTTTGGGGTGACTTTTTTTCGTAAAGGCATGACTAGTATTTTCCTTGCGTGTTCTTTTAAGCTCATGTCAGAGGGAATGCAAGGTCGAGGAAGTCGTTTGATGCCGCTTCGGTCATTCCCTTTTTGTCCTTTATGCAGTATGACAGGGAACCGCATCTCCCAGAAATAAACGACTTTCTTTATTTAGGCCGACCATTAAAAAAAAATCTGGTAGAAGTCTCTCTTTAAGAATGGAAATGTATTTTTCCGAGTTAATATTGTCAACACTCTCAACCAACTCTGACCTTCCATCATTCCAAATTGCTCCCCACACCATAACAACATATTTCACCGTTGGTTATAACCTGTTTATATCAAACTCGTGAGCGAGTAATTTCTAAACCCATACTCGTTCGTTATCTGAAAATTCCCAAGGCTTGTTTACTCAATTCTTCAGTCCATTCCTTCTTCTTAATCCTGGTCATGGTTAAAAGAGGTTTTTCCGGGCTGCACGTCCGTAAGATCCAAGAGAGTGCTAGTAATTTACAGCTAATCTTGGGCTGATTTGAACCGAAGTTTGTTCTCAATAAATCTTTGGACAGTACGAAGGCATTATACTTCCCTTATATAAATGACCATTTGTAAGACTCAATTGGGAGTTTACGGTAAAATTATGATATCAATACATTCAAAAGTACATTGTAATATTGCAACACGTCCACTGTTGAGCAACGAAATTCATTCCTGGACTTCGAAATAGATCATGCTCGAAAGACTGAATTACCTCACTTTACTTCAATATAGCACAAAATGCATTCACAAAGTAGTTTACAGCATTATTGATAATTCTCTCCCATCGTTTATCTTAGTAATGGAAATATATGATTTCATATTTCATTCCACCTCCATCATATCAAAGTAAACTTTGTCATTTAGGTGATGTTGTTATGAAACAAATGGTAATTGGATGGGGCAAGGTCAGGTGAATGTGGAGGATAAGGAGCAAGTTCCCATCATAAAAAAATACTTTTTTCTGGGTCAAATATGTTACATGCGAGCCTGTATCGTCAATAAAGAGGAGGAGGACACCCTTTCAGTTGACCATTTAAGGCTATTTGGGGCCAAGAGTTTCATTTAAACGTCGCACTTGTTAAACATATAAGATAGGTTAGAGATGATGCAAAATTTACATAATGTAAAAGTTGTCCTTCAGAATGTTGATCATTTGGCCCCCCTAACCCCATTTTCGTAGCGTTATAAAGGCCTAGGCATTAATAGTTTCTAAAAGGGCCTAGGCATTGCTAGCTTACGAAAGGTCTACATATGTATTATTACTAAGCTTAAAAAGGCCTATGCTTTATTTCATTAATCCTTAAATAGTTTGCAGCAAATTTGGAACAATTTAAACGACTCTAAGAAGCATTTTTTTTTTTAAAGTCTTCTAAAAACTACATTAAGTTCTTAACTACCTAATAGATCGCGTTTGCCCCTCGGATTGGTTGACGCGATCTTTTCTCTTTCAATTGGATCTCTGGGGTAGACTGCTTAGGTTAATTAATTTTTTAACCGCCGTGATCCTTCGAGAGATGCAGGATTTGGTCTGTATGTGGGTCTTGAGAATCTCCACGCTGCATTCCGGAGCGCATCGTGGTAGGCGACTAAATCCGCATAGAAAGGGGGGAGGGGGATTGCCACCTCGAAATCCCTTCTCCTGCGAACATATCGGCATATTTAGAAAATGGGTGGTGGTGAGACTAGTTCATTAAGTCTGCACTTTAATACGCGTCAGCCCAAATTTCTGTAGGTGAATGATCTGGGTGATGATGATATATCCTTTTGGGGGTGAGGTGGGTGGGGGGAGAATACGGAAGCTACTATTTTTGACATTGCTTTACTGAATTACATAAGTCTCTGCTACCCCCATTCTCCCTTTCATGCCCTAACCGCTAGGCGTCCCCTTGCCATGATTACTGTGAAAAAATAGAATAGATAACTCTTCGCCCCCTCCTGTTTTCCCCGAATTTTATAACCTGCCTCTCTTTAAGAGGTAGGTCTGCCATCACATGAGGAGACCAGTCCATTAACACTGTTGTTTTCCCTTCGTTTCTTGTTTTTTGTTGTTGTTTTTTTACTTTTCACAGTCTGGGTTTGATTGGGTCATCTATTGATTGTCTCTTCAGTATTAAAAAAAGTTACAGACTGAAGATATGGGTAGGAGGCGTCACGCCTGATCTTCAGCTGGTCTGCTATAGGGAGTAGGGAGATGTGGAAGTTTGAGGCATGAAAAAGGGAGGGTTTAATATTCGTGTTAAGCAAACGGAATAACCAGATAACACTGATTTAAAAGAATAGATATTATTACTCGGAAAGAAAACATAGAACACCCTAGCAACACCAGGAAGCCCTCTAGCATCCTAATTTTCTTACAGGGCACTTGTTCTGGAGGGTTGCCATAGGGAAAAGGCTGGTTTAATTCAATTAATTTGTGTTAGTGCGAAATTCTCTATTTGTGGGGTGTAAGCAACGTATAAGTTTGAATGTTCATGATGGGCAATAGAAAAGTATGAAACGATCGGAAATTAATTAATTTCGATTCGAAAAGGATTGTTGCCTTTTCCAGAGGTAGCTGAAAACGGTTTTAGTTCCTGGATTTCGTCTTCAGTTGAAATTGAAATTAAAATAGGATTTCAGTTAAAGGCTTAAATATTTGACATTAGGGTTTGAATATAGTCTGCACGATTGCAGTCAGAGTGGAACTTGAACAATTTGAAGTTTGACTTAATGTAGTTACTTAAAAAGCGTTTGAAGTTAGATAATAAATGTAGTTACTTTTGAACTGCTTGAGATTGAGGTTTGACGATAAATGAACGAAATGCTTACCACTCAGTTTGGTTGACTTGCCGTGACACACCTAAAGATAAGATACTTTATAGGTTGGAAGGTAAGAGCTGAAGAGAGTGAAAAGGAAGCTTTAAAATGTAGATAAAGATTGGGGAAGTCGTTGGTTTGATGGGGGGGGGGCAAGTTTGAACCGTTTGATTCTGCTCTCGAGAGAGTTTTCTGGTCTTCTGATTTTAAAATGTGTAACTGATATTTTAAAACTAGTTGAAAATCTCCCACTCCGCCCCAGAGGAAGGGGGGAGATGAGTTTTAACTGCACCTACACAATAGCTCCAAGATCAGAGAGAGAACCATCCCAAATAACCTTAGGGCATGGGAACGGACATCAACACCAACCACTGCCAGGCTCACAGAATGAAATCAACTCCATAAATTGAACCAGACAGTGAGGAGAAGCAAGTTTGCTAGAACATGACATGTGTTGAAATATGTATACAAATAGGCAAAAGAGGGTAGAGAGGGAAAGGGAGGGTAGATGGCAAAAAGTCTTATCAATTCGATAAAATAATTATAATATTGGAAATAAATTAATAACGTGGAAGATAATGAAATGAAAATAATTATCGATGGGATTCTGTATCCAAACTAGAACCAAAATCGAGCGAATCAGACTCAATGAATGGCACCCGAGTGACAATCTTCTGCGTTGGATTACAAGGTTTTTTACTTCATGACCCATCAACTCACCCTTTAGCGTCCCTTATAAATACAGCATTTTTGGAACATAGTAAACACATAGGAGGAGAATTATTATAGCCTAATCGAGAAATTATATTGGGTAATCTCATAGATGAGTATAACCCTGGCAATAAGGCTAGAGCTCTCGCTATCCTAGTGGATACGGTGGATAGTTCGACTCCCAGCCAGTGCGGGTACAAACTTTAAGTGGCATCGGGAGCTTCCGCACTCTAGTGGATAGACTGCAACATACCCCCAAGGGGGTTGCTAGCTTCACACGCATCATCACTCCCAGAACCAACCACAACACCGCTGCCACTTACTTTCCGGCTTCACAGAACAACATATCCACTCTCTCCTCGATCCTGGAATCCTGCTCATGAATTACTAGTATTCCCAATGGTGGCACTCACGCCCACATACCTCGACAGGGAATACTAGTGTCCCATATTGGGATACTCATACCCATCTCTTCACGTTTGTGTTTTGGTTGGTACCAAAACACAATACTACCCACCACCTCACCCCCACTGAAATGACCGGCCCTGGTGCCTTTGGTCTTACCAACGCTTGCCATTCTAATCTTTATGTGCATTTCCCTATCCGGTCGGGAGATAGCGACCTCGATGCGAGGGGCGGATGCCGCAATAAGGCGAGCAATCCAAACCCGACAGAGGTGAATTGGCCACCGCCAATTCAACCAAGTGACCAAAAGGAAACTTATCTGTAAGATGATGGTCGGGAATCTAACCAGCAAGACGATGCTTCGGTTAACAACAACCCTCTACCTAGTAGAGTGAAACAATTGCCTACCTAGTCGCGGTCATCAACCATCTACTCGGTAGCCTGCAACCAATGAAGCAGTTAAGAATACGACCTAATCTGCTCGTGATTTAGCGAAAGAATCAGAAGATCCGCACATAAAGACTACGAAGATTTGGGCGCAATTTTGAAGTTCTTGATGCTTCAATACGGCACTTCCCTGGGAAGAGAAAAAATCCTCAAGCAGGAAATCATATCGAACCTACTCTAGGCAAAGCTAAAAATACATGAGTAATAGAGGATGGGTTGCAATTTGAACCGAATTTTGGGAAGTAAATTTAAACGACAAAGGCCTAAATGCATTATTCCTCATTTTAAAAATAAATGGGCATTTTTTTATGATATTTTCAAAAATTGGAGGGAAATTTGTAAATAATTTTGACGCTATTTGAGAGGTCTTCAGATCCTAGTCTTTGCGTGTTTTCTTCCCACTCTCAATCTTGGAGCATGTACCCAGTGTCCAGGAACATGCTTGAACACAACATAACCACTCAAAACTTACATAGTATTTAGTCACTGGGGTAAAACTGACTAGGAATCTCCTTATTTTAACGCAGCACAGTCGCAGGTCAAGAGGGAGAATTGATGTCGGTAATGCAAGACTAGTACTCACTCACCCGCGCCACAACTGACACTCGGGTCAAAATTAGCACATTTGGTACACTCCTGTGACCAGGGTCACGCTAAGGTCAAGAGGGCCAGAGGAAGTGAGAAGTCACACTGAAAGGACTGCTGATGAGGATCAAAGGACCGTAAACATGTGGGAGAATGGGGGAGGGGGGGTAGATGAAGTTGGGTGTCACGACCCCGCTCTGAGGGAAGGGAAGTCATGCATTAGAGTACACACAGTTAGAGGTAGATGTTCACACGCAACACATCACTCCCGTCTACGGTACCTTTCTCGAATTACATTCCCCTCGTTTGAACGGGTAGCTTTCCCCTAGGCCATAAATGATTCCTAACTCTCGCTGGTTGTTGTCAAAACGCTACTGTCGATCCTCCTCCCAAATCCCATCGTAGACCCGCCGCTGGAGCCTTTGGATTTGTCTCTGAGTTTTATCACCGACCTGGGCTCGTTTTGAGGCCTTTTTCGCAGTTTGGAGCTACTGATTAACGTGGGCTCTGAACTACGGGTATCTACAGCGTATGTCGACCCGAATTGGTACTCTATCTAGCGACTAACCACACCCGATGCGGTGTGGTCATCCTATATTGGACCCTCGCCAAAGAAAAGAAATAGAAGTTGGGGGCGATGATAATAATAACACCGAAAGCAAACGGAGAAGTGACAGCACCTGCCTTCATCACATCATGGAAGTTATCTTAGTCAAGGAAGAGAGGCCGAGGTTTAATGGCCAACAGACGGATCCTCAAAGTACTTTCAAAACTCTTAACGGATCTTATGGTTAACACTCATAAAAATCTTATTACCTTGGTGTCCTTATAGGTGCCCCTTATTATTTTTCCATTTTTTAATATCCGCATTCTATGACATTTTTAGTATAATCTTTAAATAAAGGATTAAGGTATAGTGTATAAGTGTACGATTTTGAAATGTCTAAACAGTGTAAAAAAAAATTCGCTCAGATGGTCTAACATGATCGAAAGCTCAGCTGCAATAAATTATGAATATTGGACCCCTTATTCATAACCTTTTTCCAGGCGTAAAAGAATAATAAGTAAAAAGAAAAAGGAGAAGCTTGAGCTTCGCAGGCAGGCCTTGGGTCTGTGGCCTACGGTTTATCGGGCTCTGGCCACAGCCCTATTTTATTTCTTTTTACATCACTGTTTATTTTCGAGCCTTAAAGGCGAGATTTATGTACTTAAATTCTTTTTAAAAACGGAGAAAAATCAATCGTCACCATTTTTTTTTCTCCATCTAAATTTGCTATAATAATTTCATTTTGCTCTACTCGTTTTTAGGGATCAGTAGCTTCTCAAACCCCCGAGAAATGCATCAACGGATTTCACAAGGAACTCCTGTGGGATAGAAGACATAACTTGTCGTATTCGCCTTTCAAGTTCGTCCAAAGTCGTTGGTTTGTTAGAGTAGTCTTGCTCCTTTAACCAACCTCAAAGAAAAAAGTAGCAGGGTGTTAAGTCAGAACTTCTAGTTGGCCATTCATGCGGACCACGCATGAGTGAATTGCATTCAGCCATTTAGGAAGAGCCCCATCTTGCATAAAAATCAAATCTTCGATACTCTACCAAGTAATGATTACTCGCCAGATTTCATCTTGCAGCATGGTGGGGGTACTTTTCGGCATTCATGGTATCGAGAAGGATAGAGTAACCCACAATCCTGTCCGAATTCACTCCACACCATACCGTAACCTTGGGCCGATTCTGCATTTTACCAGAGGTAAAACTAAGATCCACTCCCGTCCAGTAGTGGCAGTTGTGATGGTTCACAAATGCACCGATGTGGAATACCGCTTCATCACTCCAAAGGATATTTTTAAGGAGATCAGACCAATCTTCATTCTAAGCCAGCATCACCTCCCCAAACTTCATACGAATGTCGCAGTCTTTAGCATAGTGCTTGACAGTTGTGCAGCTTTCAAGCACTACTTTACGCCCCTTTTGAGCAGAGTTCGTACCCAGTAAAAGGGACACCCATTTTCCCTTTCTGCTTGTCGAATTCACTTTTTGGGGCTATGAGTAAACATTTCATGAACAACTTCACTACCTCCGGGTCACTGGAATTGGATGGGCGACCGCTTCTTCGAGTATCAGTTACAGATCCTGTAGCCATGACGTTTGCATATCTTCCTTTGATGCTTCTCCTCCGCCATCTTTGCACTTGAACAACGGATCTCTAAACTTCGTAACGTGCCGCTAGCTGGGCACTCTCGTGTAGGGTAAGACGTCCAGCCATGTTTGTAGGGCTTTCAAATTTCAAAGAAAATAATCGATCTGACAAGAAATCAACAACATAGATTTAATTCTTATACAGCAATGAATATACACACACAAAAAGAGAAAAATATTACAATATATAAATGAATTTTAAGTACTTTCTACTTTGGGGCGAGATGCTCAAGCCCAATTCTCTAAATTATTAAAGAAGTTTTATTTGGATACTGATTTGACTATTGTTTTTTTTTATAAATTTAAACTAGGAATGTTTTCAATTGCAAGGATAGACTCTCGCCCGAAAGTAGGAGCATGGTCGTTTATAATTTCAATTGCCCTGGGTGTATCCAAGGGAAACGCATAGGGACCACCGTGCGCTCCTTGAAGGCTAGAGTCTGTTCCCATCTCAGCCGTGGCCTTAGATTAGGTAATATCTTCTTGGAAAAAAAAAATTAAGCAATCCGCCAACATAGAATCAGTTGTAAAACCGAGGTACCTATCAATAATTTTAAAATATGGTTATCTAATCAAGATCCTGTCACTCAGTATTTTAGAATCACTATATATCAAACCATACAATCATTCTCTCAATAGCGACTTATCTTCCTTCCCACTGTCAATTACATAATCTCAAACCAACCAATAATTTGCCCCGTACCGTTAACCAATGTCTTTCGGTGCTATTTCTCTTTACCTTCTCAGTCTTCTTCGACTCTTCATTCTGCATGGTAAGCTTTTGTGCATGTAAATTCATTATTTGTGTTTATTTATTAGTTTTATTTTGTTTCGTTTTTCCATGGCTTTAATTTATAACCTCTAGTTATTTTTAACATTTTTATTTCATATCCCCTGGTTACAATTTCTTATTTTGTTTTATAGTACCCGAAGATGAGCGTGTATAACACGAAACGTCGTAATATGTGAATCCTGTTTTACTAGTATTTACTTTCATCCTAAACTACTTATATATATATATATATATATTTATATATATGAATAACAATGAACAGACCCAGTCGCAAAATCGGTTAGAGGAAGTCTTGTTTTATTTGGGGCTGTTTTGGCGGAAGTAATGTTTATCAGACCTGCAAGAAGATCCCGACAAAACGCTTGTACAAATTAGCTCTCGAGAATACAAAGTGGATCCCCATTGTGGGGTTAGTGAGGTCATTAAGGTAGTGTGTGATTCCCTTGAAACGAGTTCGGGGAGCTGTTCCTTCAATCTGGTCTCGAGTGCCATCTTGGTTTGATTAATAGCAACATAATTGGCTAAACTGAACTCCTCCCAGATCATATTCACTGCACACAAAAAAAATTTATTCTTACCCTTAAATTTAGACGTGTACATACACGATACACCCACAAATATTCAAAGAAGTCTAGGCAGCGATCATTTGCGCACATATATAATTATATGTCACTTTCATCATCGTACATGTGCGCTCGTCGGAACAACGACTTCTCAATCGCGATGCACATGGTGGCGTAGAGTCCTTTGAGGATAGACCCATGCCTATCTGTGGATCTCCGTCGCATTTCTGGATATCTGAATATTGTTCGCGTCCATTTCGATAATTATGGTCATTTACCAAAGTTTTCACATAGTCTTCTCATCGCCCCAAAGCTTTTCTTTCCCTGGTGTGCTTCCTGGTCCGCGATCATTCTCTTTCTCAAGCTCCGCACGCGTCTCTAGTTCATAACCGTCCTCTCTCCCAAAACATTCTAGTACACATTTTTTAAATAACCTCACGCAAACTTTCCTTGCAAATCTGTGCCCTCTTCCAAAGGCCCTTAAAACATATCTGTACTTATTTGCTAAGTAGGATTCAAAGAAACTCCTCCCCTTCGGTTGGACCTATCATATAAATTCCATTCAGTCTAGCCATCATTCGATGGAAGTCAACTAACGTGAATATAAAATCACAGAGACCGTCGTCTTTCCCAATGGTCAATCTTTGGGTAAAGTTCAGTGAGTGTCTTCGCAGGTTGTTCCTCTTCCTCTCACATTCAGGTCTAAAGGACTCAAGAACGATGCTATTCCTTCTACTTGTTTTCTCCCCTCCTCTAGTACGGAGTTTGCACTTTTAAATTATTAATCACGCCAAGTCTAAACGAGACCGTAAAGTACTTGGTATAATTACCCTCCCCCCATCCCCCCCGCCCTAAAGTTAGTACTTTATTGACCCCTGATCTCTTGGCATAATTTAAAAGGAGACAAAAATTCGGACTTAGACCTCAAAGCTTTTCACAATTTAGTAAATATTTCAATCACGAATGAGGCGTCTGGGCAGCTTTAATTAACAAGATATTTACTAAGAATACTGACGTGAGAGGATGTTTATGCTCAGGTTGTTCAGGAGGGTAGGAAGAGGCACGGTTTCCATCCACTCGTATACATGCGTGAAAAGAAGGATCACGTCTGCTGCTCTTTTCACTCACACACACACACACACACACACATATATATATATATATATATATATATATATATATATATATATATATATATATATATATATATATATATATAGTTAGAGAGTTAGAATTAACTATATTTTTTATTCTATCTTGTAGATGGTGGATTATTTGTCCTGTGTTCATCTCTTTTTTTAAATAAATGTGTTTGGTAAAAAACAAACTAAATTGCTAAGCTTTCGATTTTATTCGATCATCGACAACTTAGCAATTTAGTTTGGTTCTTACCAAACACATTCATTTAAAAACGAGATGAATACAGGACAAGTAATCCACCATTTAAAGATGGAATAAAAAAGAGAGTTAGAAGAAGAAAAAGTTGCCAAAGGAAGTTAATCAAGGCAAAATACACAATGGTCTTCAACAAAATTTGCCTTCAAGGAAGGGTGCTACCCAACTACGCTAATATATATATATATATATATATATATATATATATATATATATATATATATATATATATATATATCGATAATTATTTGCAATAACGAAATCATAATTATGCGGTTAAGAAGGCAATTTTTGGCTCACTAGCTCTTCATCGAAGGCCTCGGAATGAGCTCTTCTCACATTCACGAGAAAATAACGCATAAAGTAGAAGCTTTTCTCATGTATGTGAGGAGAGCTCCTTCCGAGGGCTTTGATGAAGAGCTAGTGAGTCAAAAAATTGCCTTCTCAACCGCATATATATCTTTCGATTGGCCTCTTTAAGAGTCACCCTTCCTTGCCGAAGAGAACGGAAAGTTTATTTATAAAGGCGTGGCAGAGACGGAATAAAAATAAACTTTCCGTTCTTTTCGACAAGCAAGGGTGACTCTTGAAGAGGCGAATCGAAAGATAGTTTTTTCGCTATCTGAGAGAACGCCTATTTTAAGTGTTACCTTCTCGTGTATGTGAGGAGAGCTCCTTCTGAGGGCTTTGATGAAGACTGTGTCTGCCTAATATAGCCTTTTAACCGCATAATAAATTGTTTTATTGCATTAATCTCTCATATATATATATATATATATATATATATATATATATATATATATATATATATATGCAAAACAAACATATTAAACCGTTATTTTCGAGCACCTGGATGCCTTTGTTGTAAAATTCAACTGCTTTGCTATCAAAGAAGTCTGCAACTGCAGTTTTCGGTTCGTTATCATTTGCAAACATTTTGCCATTCAATTTCCGCAGTGCCAGTAATAGATGGTAGTCTGTTTGCGCCAGGTCTAGTGAGTATGGTGGATGAAGGAGAACTTCTCATCCCAGTTCCAGGAGTTTTTATGGGTATGATTTTCAACGTGTGGTCGTGCGTTATCATGTAGCAACATGACATCAATCAATTCGGGTCGTTTCTGCGTATTTACATTTGCCACCTTTTGCAGTTGTTGACTGTATAATTGAGCGTCGATAAACTTATTGCGTTCCAACAATTTCCAGTAAATCAGTCCCTTCACATCCCACCAGAAACATACCATAAGCTTCTTGAGAGTCGACCTCTTCTTGTCTGATCTTGGAGATCGAATTAAACCAATCGTCGGCTGTGCGACGAGTTATTGTGTCTTCTCTAAATGCTGGGTTGATACGACGTTGCGATTGGGCAGCGTTTAGGCCGGAATTTTAATTATGCAATAAAAAAGTTCGTTGCTGTTCACGAGAAAGAGTCATTTGATGGGTAATTTTTGAAAGTTTAGATATCATTTAGGGTGTCACACTAATTACTTTGTAGTGGCCTAGGCATTCCTCGTCGTCGCTTTAAAGTGCATAGTGCCCTTAGTGTACTTTCAAGCGAAGCCTAGGAAAGACTAACTCATGACACTAATTAGTCGTACACCCTGTATAAATCTATAAGTAAATCTGCTTTTAAAAAAAGGTTGTGCTGGAACTCTCTTTCTAATATATATATAAATATTTGATTAGAAGATGTCGCATCAAGGCGATATATATCCAGTGCAAAAAATAATAATAAACCATAATATTCGAATCTGATTTATTTATAAAAACACAGAACTTCCCTCCGTATCCTAGAATCAACCCACATCAAAAATAATTTTTCATCGGAAATAGTTATTTCTTACTTCGAAAAAATCCGAGCTGGGCTGGGATTCGAACCGTGCACATTGAGGCAGCGAGCAACCGCTTTGATCTCAATTAAACCGTCCTTTAGATCACTCGGCTACCACCCCAGCTCGGATTTTTTCGAAGTAAGAAATAACTATTCCAGAAGAAAATTTATTCCATTTTCTCTTTCCTGCGGTGAAGTTTGATTTATTTCATCATTCTCTCGCGCTCTTGAGAGATATATGCATATATATATATATATATATATATATATATATATATATATATATATATATATATATATATATATATATATATATATATATATATATATATATATATATATTCATATAGTACTGGCGGAATTATTATGGATTTTTCCCAAATTTGACTTTTTTCTAAAAAAGAAACCCAGTGAAACCAACTTCATTGATTGCAAATGGATTATTTTATTATACTTTGTAAGTATAATTAGTAACATTGAAGGAACAACACTCCATTGGACCATTTTAATGAAGTCACAGCCAGTTCTGTGAGTCAGTTGGTATGTTCGCTTTAAAGTGCAAATATAATGTTTTCTGTTATTATATTAACCTGTGATTGTTGACAATAGTTTTTTGTGTGTTTCAGATAGTTTATTAGTTATTTTAATTGTTTGATTTTGTGTATTTCAGATATGTTTTTTAGCTATAAATGAATTAAACCAAAGTGGGTAAACAGAGTGATTTGAGTACTTGAAAAATTGAACAAATAAAGGTTTTACTGAAGAAACTACTAAATTAAAACAGAAAGAAATAGCAAAAACCTAGGTGTTTCAACTCAAACAGTCTGTGTTATTAAGAGAAAATTTATAATGGTCAAGATTTAAATTCGAATAAGGTTGGAAAATGTGGTCGAAATCGAAAAACAACTCCAAGCACAGATATAAAATTAATACAACAGGCTCTTAAGAACAGAAGAACATCTTGCTGGAAGATTCTATTGAGCTGGCAGCATAGGGTGTTAGCCTTGCCCGTAGAACAGTGAATGACAGGCTTTTGGAAGCTGGATTGAAATCATATCACCCGAGAGAGAAGCTTTCACTCACGGAAACAATGATGAAGGCTCGCTATTCCTGGGCAAAAAATCACCTTGAGTGGACTTCAGAACAAAGGGGAAAGGTAAGAATGACACATCTAGCTAATCAGTTACGTGTAATTCATTAAAAGCACTAATACCTACTAACTTTAACGGTGCCACATTTTTGTAATGGCTCCAAGTTTATTTGATGATTCGTTACTTCAATATCTTTTCCAATAATTCTATGGCTGTTCAACTACTTAGGTTGTATTTTCTACTATATTGGAGGTAGTTTTCTCTGACGCATCAACAGTAAAATTTCCAACGAAAATCATGGTGTGGGGAGCCATTTCGGTGCATGGAACAAGTTGTTTGCGCATGGTTGAGAAAACTATGAACTAGGAAAAGTATATAGAAGTTCTTAAAGGTCGTTTACTGCCTAAAATATGGGAAATGGTATGGCGACAGACCTTGGATATTCCAACAAGATTCGGCCCCATGTCTGTATACAGCTTGGCCCGGAAATTCTCCGGACATGAAGCCGATTGAGAGTTAATAGTGTGTGTTGAAAGTTGAAATACACACAGATCGCATTACGACCAAAGCAACTCACACGTATATATATATATATATATATATATATATATATATATATATATATATATATATATATATATATATATATATATATATATATATATATATATATATATATATATATATATATATATATATATATATATATATATATATATATATATATATATATATATATATATATATATATATATATATATATATATATATATATATATATCAGTGCTGGGAAATCGAAAAAAGAATTAAACTCGATTTCGAACTGGAATCGATTATAAATATAAGTTTGAATCGAAAACGTCGAGTATCATTAATCAAATATTTTAGGAATTCCAAGAAAAACAGTGGTTTAACTTGTGAATAGTAGGTAAATGTATATTTTAATCTTTCGTCCTAATCGTAGTCCTAATCTTGTTTTGATAATCACAGAATTACCCAAAGCTAAGCCTTTCTTCTGTTCCGAGTTTTTAAATCCCTTAGAGATTTTGAATATAAATTTATGTCAAGTATATTCACCATTTGGCTGTCAAGTTTATTTTTAAAAGAGCTTAAATTGTTCTTATAAGATATTATTTGTATTCTGTATGTTTATTGCATAATATTTCAATATAATAATGAAAATTTGTAATATATGTTTTACCAGTTTCTTTACACAATGTTTTAATGTACAATGTTTAAAAATCCATCGTGGGTTCTGTATTTTTATTCTATATTTTTATTGCATAATATTTCAATAGAGAAAAAAAATCCCACTAAAAACTTCCCTTTGACTGCGGTTTTTTCATCCTTACATTCGGTTCCCGCGCATTGGGACTTTGCGAATATTTTACCCATTAATTTCAATAGAAAAGTACACAGTGAATTTATGCATCTGGTACATATGGATAGCTATAGTCAACAAGAAATTACAGTGAATAACGAATTTACCTTAACTCAAGGAAAATGTGTAATAAGAGGGGAAAAGGTTTTATAAGTTACTTTGTTATAAATTATATTTTACGAGGAAAAAGCAAATAGAACTCTGAAATAATAGATTTAAGCATTTGAAATGCAGACTGAACTCGATCTCGAATCGAAATCCAAATTCATATTTTTAAAAATGCCAAACTCAAATTAAAACTCGAATCGATATTCATTTCAGTTCCCAGCCCTGGTATATATATATATATATATATATATATATATATATATATATATATATATATATATATATATATATATATATATATATATATATATATATATATATATATATATATAATAGTGAAACCGCTGTATAGGAGCATAGAATTTATTTACGGAACTAGTTTCGGTATGAAGTTTACCATAACCTCTTCGGTCGTATAATGACAATGGAGTGGACAATACAAGTTGCTAAATATCTCAAAATCCCAGCCAAAGAAAAAGAACGGAGAGAAAGGGTCATTAATCCGGAGGTTCTAGTTCTAAGATCGTTAACTAAACTGTTTACAATCAGGCTCTGGGAATTGAAGCTACATTTAAATTGGCCATCCGAAAGATTAAAATTGGGAATTTCTCCTATTAGTATTGATTCTACAATTTTTCCTTTACGGAAAAATCTTTACAATTATATATAATTTGGCCTTTAAATAATCTATTTCGGTGGTTGTAATTTCTAATAAGGTCTGCTGACGAAAAGGTCGCGTGCCCTCACTTATTCTGAATCGCCTAGCATAGCGTAGTATTGTCTAGCATAGCCTAGAATAGCCTAGCCTAAACTAGCCTATTATGGCATAGCATATCATAGCCAAGCATAGCATAGTATAACCTACCCTTTTTTAGTTTAGTATAGCCAAGCCTAGTCAAAGATAGGATAGCCTAGCCTAAAATAGAATAGCCTAGCTTAGTATAATCTACCTAG
The DNA here is from genome assembly GCA_963969495.1 of Ceratothoa steindachneri. Lineage (NCBI taxonomy): Eukaryota > Metazoa > Arthropoda > Malacostraca > Isopoda > Cymothoidae > Ceratothoa > Ceratothoa steindachneri. The sequence continues at coordinate 96,074,122 of OZ018335.1, forward strand.
CCTAGTATAACCTAGCATAGTATAGCCTAGTGTTTCCTACCTTAGATTAGTATAGCCTAGCCTAGCTTAGTAGACCCTAGTCTAACCTAGCATATTATAGTATAGCCTAGCCTAGCCTATTGGACCCTAGTCTAACATGGCATATAATAGTATAATCTAGCTTAGCCTAGTATAGCCTTGCCAGAGCGTAGCATTGCCTAGTGTAGCCTAGCTTACTATAGCCTACCTAGCCTAAACAGGTATCGCTTAGCTTTGTATGCCAGAGCCTAGCCTAGCGTCGCCTAGAGTAGCCTAGCCTAGTATAGCCAAGCTAAAATAGGCTACTATCGACTAGCCAACTTATCCTTATCCATACTATAGGCTAGCTTGTTATAGCCTAGCCTGGCATAACCACACCTAACAAAATATAACCAAGCTTATGATATTATAGCATAGCATAGTATATCCTAGACTAGTATAGCCTATCGTAGCCTAACATAGTATTATCTAGAATAGCTTAACATAGCCTAGCATAGCCCTCCCTAGCCTATTATACTTTAGCCTACCCTAGCAAGCATAGTATAGCCCTGTCTAGCATAGTATAGCTTAGGATAGCATAGTCTAACCTATTATAGTATAACCTAGCCTAGCATTAACTATCCTAGACAAGTATAGCCTATACTATCCTATTATACCAGAGTCAAGCATAACTTAGTATTGTCTAGCCTACCATACTATATGCTATCCTAGCATAGCATTTTATAAAATAAGTTAGCATAGTATATCTTACCCTTGTACATAATATCTTAGCATAGCTTAGCATAGTATAGCCTAGCCTAGCCTATAATAGCCTACTCTAGGCTTGCCTAGCAGAATATAGCATATTATAGCATAGTCTAGTCTAGCAGAGTATCGGCCCAATAATTATGATGTTATTGCCCAAACAAAATAATCCCCGAGCTAACTTTGGGAGGACTTTGGCAATAATATCGTTCGAAAGAGAATGTAAAACAACATAAGGGTTTCAAATTTCGTTTGATCGGCCGAATAGTTATGATGTTATTACAAAAACAACAACAAAAAAATGAAAATGGGAACCGACCAACATAGTGAAATGTAAAGTCGCTTGCGTCTGGACTCTCACATGACTAAAACTACTGTATTTAGTACTGCCTCGCCTGTGTAGAGGTTATGGTAATTATACCGAAACTAGTTTCGTAAATAAATTATATGTTCCTATACAGTGGTTTCGCTATCATATACCATAACTCACTATTGAGTTCTTTCACTATATATATATATATATATATATATATATATATATATATATATATATATGCAGTTACTATTGAAGTCCACCGCTGTGGCAGCGTTATTAATTTTAACTTGTATTTTCTTAATACTTATTACAGGTTTTTTAACGGGGTCTTCGACGGGAGAAAAAACATCCGCGAATGACATTCTTTATTCCTAGAAGGCTTTCGACCATGTTAGGTCATCTTCAGGGAATGAACAGAAATGTAAATATTTAAAATTTACAATTTGATGTAAGAGTGTGGATGTGGGTAGGGAAAAAAGAAAGGTGTGGGGACAGATAACGGAAAATCGACAAGTGGTGAAACAAGAAAGAAGTGTGGTTGGGCGCAAAGAGATGCTAAAAGCCTGGTGATCAGGCCTATCGCTTTTAAATATTTTTTTTGTTGTGTGGTTCCTTTGTTGTCTTTGAGATAGTTTATATAATATGGCGTTTAAGCCATTTTTCTTCAAAAAAATTAATGTTCTTGGCTATGATATGCGCATTTGCTGTTGTGGTAATAAATTACTTTAATCACTTTAGTGTTGTGCTTAGTGTCTTTGTTTTTGGTATATCATGCAGTGAGTGTTAATCATGTCTTTTGTTTTTCTTGGATGTCTTCTTCGGTATTTGGGGATCTTCATCGCTGAATTCTTGTAGAAATCGGTGAGGTTTCATAATTGGGTAATCTTTTTCTTGGTCTGGATAAAACATTCTTATTTTCATGCCTAGAACGGCAATTCTGCTCCGCCAGCTAAAAGTCCAGCAGACCTCGGAAATCTGGCGCGACTTATGCCTTTTCTGTTCTGGTTAATCATTTGGACGATATCATCGTCCAATTCCCGATTAACCAGTTCCTGCATATTCCCTGTCTGTTCTTCTATGACAACGTTAATGGGACTTATCCCGGCATCCCGGTGCAGCTTTTCCTGGCGTCTTCTTTCTCGCCTGTATGCACCTGTAATTAGGTACATACATTTATTCTGCACCACTTGTAGTTTCCTGTTTTGTGTCTTCGAGACACTTGGGGGTGCGGAAGCGGGGTATAGGAGCGTCGATCTTACAAGTGCATTGTAAATCTTTTTCTTATTGCTTTCACGAAGATTTCTGAATATGTATAGAGTTTTGACTGCAGCAGTGGCCTTGGTGATCCTCTCTTGGACGTGCTTCTTGTACACAGTTGAAGTAATCTTCATTCCGAGTATATTGCACTCCGTGGTGTAGGGATAACGTCTATCCCTCACCATGACGTCGAAAAGTAGTATCCGGCCTATGGGGACTACTTTGAACTTTTCCTGGTTGGTGCGGATCTTCCCCCGGGCCTCGTAAATGTTAAGGTTTTCAATTTCTGATGCTGTCATACGAGCTTGCCAAAGCGCATTCCTCCATGGACAAGTGATTATCTGGGTGAAATCATCGGCGAATTGAATGTTGAGGCAAGTGGGGCTTACAGGAGCTGGGGCATCAGCGGTGTAAATCAAGTAGAGAGTGGGGAACAGGCACCCCCTCCCCAGCGGGAGGCCCGCAGTGAGCGGAAACTTTGGTCCGTGCGTGCACCCTAAACTAATGTAAACCGCTCTCTTCTTGACATAGTCACAGAGAGTTCTTTCTAAGTTTTCACTTAGGCCCGGTTGTAAGATCTTGTACTGCAATCCCGCTTGCCACACCTTATCAAACGCTTTTGATATATCCCGATAAACAATGTCAATATAACTTCTTTCCTGTTTAGCTTGTGCTAGTTTTTCTGTGATCACATTAATAGCCATCTCCGTACTTCGCTTGCTCCTAAACCCGAATTGATGTGGGTGAAAAGGGAGTTCTCTTCCAGGGGAAAAACCAGTCTTCGGTTGAGGATCTTCTCGAATAGCTTCCCGTCAAATTCTAGAAGTGAAATTGGCCGGTAGCTCTCCTTCAACGTTGGCTCCTTTCCGTGATTAGTCAAGAAAATCATCTTAGCCGTTTTATAAGAACCTGGAAATTATCCCGTGTTCAGACAGGCGTTATATATCCTTCTCATCACTTTGGTGACATTGGCTGGTGCCTTTTCAAAGTTTAACTTTGTAAGCCCTGATTGTCCTGGTGCTTTGTGTCGGAATGAGCGGAGCGCGCCGAGTAGTTCTTCTTCGGTAATCTCGGCGTCTCTATCGGGCTGTCTATCCACCTCGTGGTGAGGGTGCGTCTTGTGTATTTGTTCGTTAAGTTCGTCTATGATGTTGCATTCAAACTCTAGGTCATAGTCTTCGTTTTTCTCCTCAGTTATACTGAAGATTTTTCCCCAATAACTTCGGAATATCTCTTCAATTCTTCCTTCTTCCGTTTCGATGTTTCTATCTTCTTTTTGTAACTCGATCTTCTTCTTCCCAGCTGATCCTTTGAGATTTCTGATCTTTTTCCAAAAATCTTTGGGAGTTGGTTCGTGATTGAGACTATCGATCGCATCATCCCATCGTCTCCATTGTTGTTCGAGGATAAACTGGTTGAGTTCTTCTTTGATTTCTTTACTTCGTTGCATTGAGTGAACTGATGCATTTCTGACGTTGATTCCATATAATAATTTCAGCTCACGGTATAAATCCTTCACAAATTTGGACTCCTGGCCACTTATTAGGATATCAAGGAAGAGAAGGGATCATTCAACTTCCGTTTCGTGGGTGAAATTCAGACACGAGTTGTTCTCGAATGTTTCAACTAGGTCGTTCACTTGTTCGAGTTTATTCGTATTCCAAGTTGTCATCGATATAGCGCGCGTAGATGAGACTCTTGGGCGCTATATTGCTTTTGAAAATCATTTTCTCAACTGAGCCCATGTAAATTTAGCAAAAAGGACGCCCACTAGTCTAAATTTGTGACCCAGGTATACGTTAAGACTACGAACTTGGTCTTCTGCTTAAACGGTTCTTCTGAGTGTCCCGAACGTTACAAGAGATCAGTCATCAATGCATTAGTTAACAGGGCAATTTCTCATTCTTCCTCGTGGACGGCTGTTGATCTCGAACTTGAGGGAGTTTCCCGAATTCTCGTTAACAATGGCTACCCACAAGAATCCATCGACGCCACCATGAAAGAGAAAATGAACTTGGCTGCTTCTCCTGGCATCAGGTCTACTCCCAAGAAGAATAATATCGACCTTTAATACAAGGCCAATATGAACAGCGCCTATCGTAAGGACAAAAAGGCTCTCAAAGCCATTCTCCATCATAATGTGACCCCAACCGACCCTAATGCGGATATAAATCTAATTATATAGTACAAGACCAAGAAAACAAGTAGTTGCATCATGAAGAACAGGTGTTTTCCTCCGACGAGCGCACTCCAGGAGACTAACGTCGCGTACGAATATTCGTGAAAAGTCGGTGACTGCAAACACTGCAATTCAAAGTACAGCGGCGTAACCACCACCACCCTGCCAAGACGACTGACAGCTAACCTTCAGCTAACCACAGAAGATTGCGAATCGCCGAAGCCGTCATTATTCAAATGAAGAACCCGGCAATTAACGTGCATCTTCATCCGGAAACCATACTCGTGACATCTCCGCGTTTTCGAGTTGCCTCTGTTAAAAGAAGAACGTTTTCAAACTTTGATTTACCTTTGCCTTATTTGCCAGAGAACTAGATCGGAGCGACAAATAAATAGTCAGGCAAAGTTGAAATTGAAATTCATATAAGAAGTAGGAAATGTGTGGTAGGTATGTAAAGATAAAAATAATTAAGTGTTGCCCTGGTGTAGAGTGCTTCTCTCAGGTTTTTTCTTATTTGTTTTTTATTTTTCCTCCCATTTTTTATTTTATATTTTAAAACTTACATAAATAGATAAATAGATTTGATTTTTCCTCCATCGTGGCATTCAAGCCTTTCAAGTTTTTTATCTGCTATATATATATTTATTCTTCTTTTTTATTTTTTTAACAGCTTGCTACTCATTTTGCCGGGGTTTAGGTTTTTATTTCTGTTCTGTATATTTTGTTTTCACATTGGCCACTTCGCCTCTTTTTTTTGTTGGTTTGTTCCTTCTTCTTCTTTCTTCCTTCTTTGCACTTAGGTGTACGTGCCTCACTTGTTTACGTATATATTCCGATTACGTATATATACCAATATGGTTATCTCGGGAGCAGTTCCTTCCACTCGGGAATAGGGCTTGCCTGGTGGCGCGTCCCCTAATTGCTCTCGGAATATCTAGATTGAGGTTCATATTCGAGAGTATTTCGTCTTCTATCTTGTCCCAGGTCTTTCTCCCTAGCCTTTGGAGTTCTATATTCAGTGGAGTCAGACCTGCTCTTGCGTGCAGTACTGTTTGCTGAATATAGACGGCCTTCTTTCTCCAGCTATAAGCAGGGCTGCTTTGTTCTGCACTCTTTGCATTTGTCTGAGAGGGGTGGAACTCGCAGCCTGCATGACCACTGCCGGGTACACTAAGGTTGAGCGCACCAGAGAGGTGTATGGCTTTTTAAGATTTTTGGAGCTGAGGTTTTTAACCTATGCAGTTTGCCGAGCTGAATTTTGGCTAGGGAGATTCTGTCACTAATGTGCACCTTGTATCCTTTGAATGTAAAGTGCAGACCTAGGATTTTTCCTTTATTTCCGTATGGGTATATTTCGCCATTCACCGAGACATCCACACGTCTTCGGCGGTTAATTGGAAGGATCTTGAACTTTCGGCGGTTGGTCTTGATCTTCCACTTTCGTTCGTATAGATTGATGTTATCGACTTCGATGGCTGTATGCCTTGCTTGATATCCAGCATGTTTGAAATAACTCGGGACGATTTGTGTGATGTCGTCTGCAAACTGCAGGTACATCACTTCCTCCCCTTCTTGATCAGGTAAGTCCAGTGTGTACAAAAGGTACAGCAGCAGACTCAGGCAGCCACCTTGTGGAACACCCGCCTCAAGTTCAAACTCGGGTCCTCTGTAGCCCTCGATCAAAATTTGGGCTTTTCTGCGCATGATGTAGTTACAGAGAAACCTTTCCAGGATTGGGTTCAGCTGGAGGCCTAAGATCTTGTATTGTAGGCCTCTTAGCCAAAACTTATCGAAGGCCTTTTGTACATCTCGCATCACCACGTTTTTCGTATTTCCTCTCAGCTTTACAGCGGGCGAGCTTTTCGGTGAGAATGGCAAGGGCTGTGTCAGTCCCCCTTCTCTTGCGGAACCCGTGTTGCTGAGGGCTGTGGGCTTCTAGCTCGGTCAGTTGGTCTTGTAACCTGTTGGCCAGAAGCTTCTCGTAGACTTAATCTATAATCTCCAGGAGGGATATTGGCCTGTAGTCCACCAGTTGATCAGGCTTCCTCCCTTTAGGTATAAAGATGATTTTAGCCATATTTAGACCGTCTTGGAAGTAGCCTGTATTCAGGGAAGCATTGTAGATTTTCGTGATTCCCTGAATGATCTACCGGGGGGCATGTACCGAGTTATTTCTGGTGATGCCCATCCAGCCTGGTGCCTTCTGTTTGAAGGTTTTTATGACTGGCTTGACCTCTTCAGGTGTAGTTGGTCGTCGATGGTCTGCCAAAATCCTCCCCCTCATCGACTTAGGCATGTGGGAGCGTGCGATGCACAATCTGATTCAGATCTTCAATCAGTTGGTCCTCGAATTCCTGGTCGAATACCGCATTTTCTTCTAGTATTATCTTGAAGACATTCTTCCAGAATATGCGGAATCTTTCTTCCAATACCGCCGGGTCTTCCAAGTAGTCATCGCCCTATTTAATGCGGATATTTTCTCTACTTGTAAGACCTGTCAACTTGTTCACAAATCGCCAGAACACATCGGGTCGCACCTCTCTATCAACCTTTTCAATCAGGCTGTCCCAGATTTCAGCCTGTTCCTGGTTGATAGCCTGCTTAAGTTCTTCACTCAGACGTCTTAGCAGCGTGGTTCTTTCCCGATTTGCACCTTCTCTCCTGGTTTCCTCGTACACTTCCCTGTGCATTCTAGCGATCTCTCTCCTTTCTTCGGTCGATCTGGGTTGTGAGAGAGTTTTGTACCTATTCATCGGTACACTCTCGCGATCTGCTTCGATGATGTGGGCAGTTATCGTCTCCAGCTCCTCATCGATCCTCTCTAGCCTTGCTCCGTTTAGGTCCGCTGGTTCATATCTTGCAAGGATTTCCTTGTAGCGGTTCCAGTTGGCCGAAGCGTAGCTTTTTCGAAGAGGGATTGGGAGCTGTATTGGTGCGAGAGAAATGGTCGTCAAGATCGCTATGTGGTCGCTGGGAACTGTCGGGCCTGGCTCACTGCGGTAATTGAAAGGGAAGCCATCGCTTGTCATGACTATGTCGGGCTTTGTTGCTGATCTTACGGTGAAATAGGTCGGAAAATCCGGCCCTATACGCTGGATGTTTTTCCTTCTCATAATCATTTCCAAGTTATGGCTTCTTTCGTTCGTGTTATCATAGCCAGCCGTTCGGCATCTGGCATTAAGGTCGCCCTCAAGGAATACCATTCTGCCGTGGCCAAACAGGGTATAGAAGTTTGTGAGAGGAAGGTACTTTCGTCGAGGCGGTTGGTATGCCGCCGCGACTATGAGCTTGCCTACTAAAGTGTGCAGCTCTACCGCCACGAAGTACTCGTCCATATCCGGAAGGTGTCTAAATGAGAGATTCCTTCTGACGGCAACGGCAGCATCATCGTACCTCTCCCTAGAATGATTTTTCGAGATCACTCTGTAGCCTGGTATTTTTGACTGTTTGTTGGTCGTATCAATACCATGCTCCATGATTAATATGATGTCGGGATCAAGCATATGGAATATGTTACCGTATGCCGTGGCTTTTCCCTACCATCTATTCACGTTGAGTTTCAAGATCCTTAACCTGTTGTTTTGGTTTTCCATTCTCTGTTCTGGCTTATGTGGATGTCCTAGTGTTTACGGGTTGTTGACTTACGTTTCCCGTTTCCTTTCTCCTTGTATTCTGCTGTGGACAGTTCTACAAATGTTTCTCGGTGGAAGGCGATGTTTTGGTTAAACAAAGCCTCCTCAACCGTTTCCTCGTCGCATTGAGCGTCGAAGTCCCACTTGTAGAACTTCTTTTTTATCCCCACACAGATTTTATTTGTGTCCCCTTCATTCGGGAAGGGAAATTGTTCCGTGGCGTAGATGTTGAGATTTACTAGGTTGGCGTCGATTTTCTTATTGCTTTTCCTTTTCCCTTTTGGGGGTTTCACCTTACATACGGAGCCCTCTGAGTCTGAGGTATCCGTAGTATCGGAGGACTCTATTTCTCTTTCCACACACTGTGTTGTTGGTTGGGCTGCCTTAGCGGCCGCCTCTCTCTCTTTTTTGGCCTCGATCCTTGGATCTGGCTGTCTAACTTCTTTAACGTTTTTCTTCTCTGTCTCCTGATTTTTACTCTCTATTTCTTTGGGGATCATTTGTAATTGGAGTACGTCTCCCGATGGTGGATTATCGGGGAAACACATCTCACTCATCCCGTTTTTCGCAAGCATCTGGTTTAGCTCATTTGCAAAGGTTCCTGGGTTTGTAAGGTTTCTGCCATGCGCATATAAGATGCATGTCAGTATTTTGGTGGAGTTTTCGTTTTCCAGGATTAGGTAAGTTTTCTTAGCCTCCGTTTCCGTGAGGACTGCCTTCGCTGCATGGGCGTACGTTGTGTTTTGTTTCCTGGTTGGCTCTTATTTCTTCTGTTGTACTTTTTTCTTCATTAGCTCCTTTTCAAGAGGGCAGGCCATAGCCATGGAGCGATGTCCTTGACCGCAGTTGGCACACTTTTCCCTCGGACTGCTGGAATTTTTCCAATGGTGACCCGCCTCACTGCACCTTGAGCAGATCTCCTGCGGTTTGTGACAGTCCTTAGTCGCGTGGCTCTCCATTTTGTAACAGCGGAAGCAGAACTATATGAGAGTAAACTCTTCCCTTCTTCCCTTTCTATCTGCTCCCTGCTGATTTTTGCGTTAAATAACAAAAGTCCATTTTCTTTCGCTTTTTGAGCCATCGATGTGTCCGTAAATACAACTTTAAATACATGTGAGTATTCAGTGTTCTCTTTCCTGTTCTAGAATTTATGATTTCGGAAACCTTTGCCCATGGTTGGTTCCTCGCAATTTCCTCCGTTATTTGATCTTTGGAGTGCTGCCCAATCCAAGGATCTAGTCTCCTGCATACTACGCTCCTGTGTGTCTGTATTTGCGGCGGGATTGCAGGTTGGAGACCTATCTCGCGCACTGTCTCTACTTGTAACAGGTGATTCTTCCTTCTTGTAAAAAATTATGATCTTTTTTTTCTAGAGTTATTTATGGAAGGCAACCCCGCCACTTCCTTTGCAAGAGAGCTTCAGCGAACATGAACTGCGGGATGGGGTGGATGAATGATGGGTGGACCCGGGGAGGCCCCTCAGACGGGTGATATGTGGCGGACTTAATGATGGGTGGTGATTGAATCAACTACCACCACCCGGGGGTGCCGCCCCATCTGGGGTTTCGTTATCGATGCTGCTTCCAACTTACACAGGCACGGTTGCATGTCCCCCTGTGGTCTTGGCCGGAAACTACCCTAAAGCTTTCAGCATCACCTCGTAACCGGGTGTTTTCTTCTGTAGAGTTCCACATTGGGCTAATCCTCAAACCTGCTTTCCTCTACGTCTCCAATTATGTCTATCAAAGTGGATTGACATAGTTGGGGCGAGATTGATGAATGGCAGTTCAGTTCACTTCAGCCCCCCTGCTCCGGGGGGGAGAGATTGCGAGGGGGCTTAGCCAGACATGAGTCGGCTATACGTGGCTCCAATTTTATATGTTTCTTGTAGCACCCCTTAAAAACTTCCCGTGACCTCAGAACCGGCAGAGGAGGAAAAATCTGGGGCAAAATTTCCCAAACGCATACGTAAACTTCAAAAAGAGAGATATTACTCATTTTTTTCATCACCACTCACCATCTTACTAATTTTCATCATTCTTTTTTAGCTGCTTCACTTAAGCAGATGACTGCTTAACTCCCCGGCCCCGCCCCCCTGCGTGAACTGCCGTCAGATGTGAGAGGGGTTTGCCATTCATGTTTCGTCCCAACTATGCTGGGCAATAGTTGGCCATAATTGGGGGCATTGGACGAAGCTGGTTTGAGGAGTAGCCCACAGCCGATAACAATGTCAGAAACAATTCCCGACAACGGACGGACTGAAACCTCCGCTGCTCATTACAGCGGAGGCCCCTTCAAGGACCATAGAGGGACATACAACCGTCTATACGGTTTGTTGGGGAGCGATCGCGATTAAAACACCCTCGGGGGGGGGGACGTTGTCAATAAGTCCGCCATACAATCACACCCCCAAGAGTATCCCACTCGGATTCATCTCATCCATTTTTCATCATCCACCCAGAGGCAAATCCCCTTTTCATCCAGGTGGCGTTTTATCGCCGGGGGCCCTCTTCTCCCAAAGGGCAACAAAAATCATATCTTTCCAAGTAAAAGGAACAACAAATACCCATAAATAAATACTAGTGAGTCGCGAAATAGATAAAAGGCCAAAAACAAGAGGATAAAGTGTGCCCCCTTTTCAAGGGGAGCTCACCACAAAAATGACGACCCAAGATGCCCCGAGGGTCCCGCTTAGGTGTGTAAGTGACCTAGAGAAACCGGACAAGGGCACAGTCTACAAGACTTTGTTCGGAAAGCTCAGTGTGGCAGTCTTAAGGCTGATCGACACACCCGCTGGTTACGTCGAAGCGTGCGAGCGCGAGAGAGACGTAGAAGCACTGACCAAGGAAGAAGGTATAAAACAGCTTAGAGAGATCAACCTCCAACTGACCACGCCTCCTTAAATCCAGGCACACAGGAGCGTTGTGTGCAGAAGGCTAGACCCATGGGTCAACCAGCACACAAAAGAGGAGATAAAGGAGGAAATCGAGAACAACCAAAAGTGGGCGAAAGTGGCCGAGATTATTAAATTTCGGAATAAGAGATAAAACTCGGAATACTCCCATGTCTTTAAGGTAGTTTTTTAACGATACAGAAATGGCGTCCAAGGCGAAAGAGAGAGGGCTGCTTCTCTTTAACGCCAAGATTAGTGTTGAGCAGGTCGAGCGCAAAGAGTACACCCCCGTGCAGATCTTCTTTAATTGCTACCGCCTGGAGCATTACACCACGAAGGACCGCAAGGATCAGGAACCAACCTGTTCTAGATGCAGCCAAAATGGACACGGCTGGCGCGAATGCCCGGCCAAGGAATAAAAGTGCCCAAACTGCAGCCAAAGACATGGGGCTATGGCAATGTCCTGCCCCCAAAAGAAGGAAATTATTTAGAGAAAGACAGAAACGAAGAGGGCGGAAGGAATTAAGAGGGCAAATACCACCTACGCCCAAGCGGCTAAAGCCACCCCCTCAGTAAATGTCCTTAACAGCACAGCTCCGAGAACTTTTACCAGGGTAGACAAAGAAGATAAGAACGCCACAAAAATCCTTACGTGCATTCTCTATGCACATGTAAGGAACCTGACCAACTCAGGCTGCTAAAACACAATGGCTTAGCAGAGATGTGGTTCCCGGAGAACCCCCCTTCAGGGGAAGTCCTGCAAGTGCAGTTTGGAGCAGAGAAAGAGACATAGGCGACCCCTTTCCCTAGATAAACTGAAGAAAGAGAAGGTAGAAGCAACAACTCAGAAGAAAAGCCAGTCCCACATAGGTCCCCAAACAAAGACCCAAGATTAGAAGCTAGGAAGGGACTCCTGGATAGGGACTCCTGCCTCGCCGTAAGCGAGGCAGAGTTCAGAAGAATTCGGAACGGAAAATACTCACGCAGCAAAAACTACTGAAAGAACAAACTAACACACACAAACATAGAAGAAACAGAACACCAACATGGAAAACAATAACAGTACACTAAAAATTCTGACAGTTAACGTTGATGGATGGGTAGGGAAACACATTCCTTACGGAAACATATTTCGTAAAGTGGATCCCGACCTAATCCTCATCAGCGTACACGGCGTTAACTCAAACACGAACAGCATCAAGATACCCAACTACACAGTCATAAACAAAAACCACACATAGGAACGATACGATAGCGCTGCCATCGCGATACAGAACAACATAACACACTTCTAAGTCTAGATGAATTATTCGTGGCAGTAGCAATACCTACCCTGGTTGGAAACCTCACCGTGGCGGCTGCCTATCAACCTCCACGACGAGATTACCTGCCGATCTCTAACTTTTACAACCTCTTCGGGCGCGGGAAACTGACATTGCTTGGTGGTGATCTTAATGCCAGATGCCGTGCATCAGGCTACGGAAGCACCGACCAAAGCGGAAGAAACCTGGATCTGTTACTTGAAAGAGACAGATTCCAGAAGGCCGGGCCAGATTTCCCGACCTTCTTAACGCACCGTTCGGCAACAAAACCGGACATCGTGTTGACATCCAAAAACTTCCCCTTCAACATCATCAATGAGCCTAAACCAGTGGTACCGAGCGATCATATCCCGATTCTCACCACTATCTCGCTTGCCCCAATACTCAAACCCGTTCCACTTAGGAAAAGTTATGCGAAAGCTGACTGGGAGCTATATAAAGAGATACTTAATACATACCAACCAACTGACCTGAGAGACGCTAATCTCGAAGTGATTGATGAGGAGATTAACAAGATCACAGATCTCCTCATTCAAGCTGACGAGAGATGCGTTCCCAGAATCTCCTATAAAATGATCCCACAACCTGAGTGGACGGACAAGATGAGAGAAATCGCCCGAGAACATAGAGAAATCTATGATGAGATCAGCAGGACAGGAACTAATAGGGAAAAGACAGCCAGACTGAGGCATCTAGGCGTGGAACTGAAAGACATCATAATAGAAAAACAAAGAACAATATGGAATGACATCATTGGAAGACTGGACAGGAAGAGCCATCCTGTAAAATTTTGAAATAACACCTGGAGAATTAGGGCATTGCCCCTCAGACCCAGAACCCAAATCAAAGAAGGAGACGACATCATAGAGGACCCAGAGTCTCTCGAAAGAAGATTTAGAACACACTGGCAAGAGATTTTCGCTATATCACCTGAGGAAAAAGACGACTTCGACCAGGACTTCGAAGACCAACTGCTCGACAACCTCGGCACAGTGATACATAGAACCCACCCCATCCGCAAGTATCTCGGGAAAGAGTGATGGTTGACCACGGATGCCCAATAATTGTCGAAGAAACCTTGAACACCATAAGGTCCTTCAAACAGAGGGCTCCAGGCTGGTCTGGGATTACGAAGAACAACCTCGTAAATGCCCCAAGGCAAATTATTCAGGGATTGGCGAACACAATGAACGCCGCCCTGAATACAGCCTACTTCCCTGATAGATACAGGATGACCAAAATCATCTTTATTCCGAAGGGGAACAAGCCCCCGGACCAGGTGGCAAACTATCGCCCAATCTCTCTTCTTCAAATACAGGGTAAAATCTTCCAAAATATTTTAGCGAATAGGCTACAAGCTCAATTGAGCGAGTTAGGAGCGCATAACCCATAACAGCATCGGTTCCGTAAAAAAAGGGGCACAGACACCGCCCTGGTGCTCCTAACTGAGAAAGTAGCACACACCCAAGCGAACAGGTTCTATGTAGATATTGTGTTGAGGGACGTGCAAAAGGCTTTCGATAAAGTCTGGCTGGAAGGACTTCAATACAAGACCCTGAACCTCCAGCTAAACCCAATCCTGGAAAGTCTCCTCTGTTACTTCATCATAGACAGAAGGGCGTGTCTCATGATTGAAGGGTACAGAGGCCCCGAATTCGAATTAAAGGCGGGCGTTCCTCAGGGAAGCTGCCTGAGTCCTCTGCTTTACTTGGTTTTCGCCATCGATCTCCCAACTCCGGTGCAGAGGGACACGATGTATCTGCAATTCGAAAATGACATCACTCAAATTTCTCCATGCCCGGAGAGGAAAGCAAGGGCGCAGGCGGCTCGCACAATGGCGGAAATCAATAACATCAGCCAATACTAGAGACGATGGAAAATCAGGACCAACAGGGACAAATTCAAAATCGTTCCGTTGAACCGCGAGCTGACATGGCCCATCATCATAGATGGGAGGAGATACGGCTACTCCGCCGAAGGCACCGTCCTGGGCCTTAAAATCACAAACCATGGATACACGAGACACCACACGGAGAGGCGGAACCTGGAAAGGAGATAAATCTCCAAGCTTTACAGGTTTAGGGATCTTAGCTCGGCCAACATCAGGAAAATATATATGATGTATGTCCGGGCTATGCTGATCTACCCCGCAGTGGTCTCCCAGGCGGGAAACAAAACCTCGATGAAAAGGCTCCAACGTATCCAGAACACTGCCTCTCTGCTAATTAACAAAGCAAGAAGGTGTGATCGTCTTAGTCAAAGCGATTTGCACAGGAGGAAACGTTTGGAGCCCATCAATGTCGTCACCCAGAAACTGGGCAAAAAGATCTGGTCCACTATAACGATTGGTGTCATTCAAGAACTACAGGGAACAGGCGGCAGGCTTAATATACCTGCAAGGCTACGGGCGAAAGTCTCACGCCGAAGCCGATTCCCGAGCACAAAACTTTGTACACAAGAAGTAATTACACAAATATACACATAGAATAACACAACACAACATATCAAAAATCACTACAGAAAAACACACAAAATGAGAGTATCAAACAATACAAATAACACTAAAAAAAGCTTTACAAGGGAAACTGTCGGCAAGAAAGCTATGAAAGGCTTGAATGCTATAAACTTTTTTCCACTGAAAATTAGAACAACAAAGCACAAGTAAGAAACAATAAGAAGAACATTAAAAAACACATGAAGAAACCTAAACAGAGGATAAAAACACAAACTAAAAACACTAATAAAGGCAAAATAAAAGAAAATAAAAATAAAGCGATGCCCTCCCTACTAGGGCAAAATACCCCATTCCCATCTTTAATTTTCACCTACTATATCTTCCACTATCCCATCTTCTACGAAAAATCTGAGTATATCATCATCAATATTTCCGAGTAGACAGATCGGAATTCTTGGCAGAATTATCTCGGAATATTCATCTCGCTACCTGGAAAAGGAGGAAAAGTTTTTGGTAAAATCTTTGCTTACGCCTCCAAAAATCTGGTTTCTAATTTTAGAACCAGATTTCACAAAAGAGAGTATTATACTGGTGTCACACTCATCCTCATCATCATTCACTACTAATCATCTTTCGTTTTACAGCGGCCCCACTTAGGCAGATGACTGCTAAAGTCCCCGGCCTACCCCCCTGCGTAAACCGCCGTCAGATGTGAAAGGGAATTGCCATTCATGTTTCGTCCCAACTATGCCAGGCAGTTGCATGGCCATAATTGGGGGCATTGGAGGAAGCTGGTTTGAGGAATAGCCCACAGCTGATAACAATGTCAAAAACTCTCCCGGATAAGGAACGGACTGCCATCTCCGCTGCTCATCCCAGCAAGAGCCCCTTCCAGGACCATAGAGAGACACACAACCGTCTCTATGGTATGTTGGGATGCGGTCGCGATTAAAACATCCTCGGGGGGGGGGCGGGTTGTCAATAAGTCGGCCATACAATCACACACCTGAGAGGATCCCACCCGGATTCATCTCATCCATCTTTATCATCCCTCTAAAAGTTAATTCCCATTTCCATCCATGCGGCTGGTGAGCGCGGGGAAGGGGGTCTCTCTTCGTCCCCAAGGAAAAAAATCATAAAGCGTCAAATATATACACCCATACGTAAAATTGAAGCCGTGTAACCAACCAAGAAAAAACAGAGCTTGGTAAGGAAGATTTGCACCCCCAGTCAGAGGGGCTGCAAACGCACCAAAATGGCGTCCAACTCAGCCAAAAGAGTCCCATTGAGGACAATAGGTGGACAACCTAAGCCGGACCGAGGCACGGTGTTCGAAAAGGTCTTCGGTAAGCTGAGCGTGGCTATCCCAAGACTAATCGTCACCTCAGCCGGCTACGTCGCAATCTGCGAGAAAGAGGCAGATGTGGAGACGCTGACGAAGGAAGAGGGACAACGGGTCCTAAAGGAGATAAACCTCCAACCCACTACTCCCCATCAGATCCAGGCACGTCACAGCGTGGTGTGCAGACAGCTCAACCACTGGATCGGTAAAAACAATAAGGAAGAAATCAAGGAGGAAATTAACAAAAAACAGTCGTGAGCCAACGTGGTGGAAGTAGTGAAGTTCCGTAATAAACGGGACAACACTGAACACCAGCACGTATTCAAAATAGTATTTTGTGAAACACAGATAGCTCAAAAGGCCAAAGAAAGAGGCTTGCTACTCTTTAACACGAAGATATTTGGATACAAGATAGAAAGGGAAGAGTTCACCCCCATTCAGGTATGCTTCAGGTGCTTCAAGATGGAACGCCATACTACAAAAGATTGTAAGGAGCAAAGCATCACGTGCTCAAGATGCAGTGGAAAAGGCCACGGATGGCGAGAGTGCACGGCAGCAGTGGAAAGATGCTCAAACGGTGGAATGAACCACGGGGTGATGACCATGTCCTGTCCCCAAAAGAAAGAAATAATAAGGAAAAAGAAAGCTGAAGAAACGAGGAGGAATACTACCTCCTACGCCCAAGCAACAATAACAGCCCCAACAAGAGTGACAGAAAAGCAACAGCCGAAGACTTATCTCAAGCTAGAGAATGAGAATTCAACAAAGATACTTACGTGCATATTATTTGCGCACGTAAATAATCTCATGCTGAAAAAGAACGGCATGTCTGAGATGTGGTTTACGGACGACCCACCATCGGGAGACGTGTTGCAGCTACAATTCCTGTCAAAGGGTACACCGGATGCGACTCCATTCCCTCCGAAGCAAAGACCGGCAAAGACAGGTAAAGAAGCGAAGGCCACGACTGGGAAAACAAATACAACTAGGACAGACCCAAGATTGGAGGCACAAAGGCGCCGTGAGAAAAAGGAGAGTAAAGCGGCAAGATGAATAAAGGAAGCAGAGGGCAACCTCGCGAGCCAATCGTCCTCGGAATCTGATGCTGAGGAGGCAGAAAACAGGGCGACCAAGAGCTCCGTGAGCTCAAAAAGTAGGTCGAAGACCTCGAAACGTACTTCCAAATACGATAGAGAGGAGATCGACCTTAAAATAATTACGAACGAGCAGACCCCATCCCCCGAGAAGCTCTTCCCCAGAAGGTATTTCAGGGTATCCAACAAAATATAATTAAATGGACCTACTCAGCCCCAGAACGAGAATCAGACATTGAACAATCGATGCAGGAAGGCACTGTAAAATTACACAAAGACTCCTGCATCACCCTAAGTGATGCATAATACAAGAAGATAAGAAACGGCAAAAACCACAACACTTAAGACACACCAAAAGAATAAAAACACAGGGACAAAAAAAACATGGGGAACATAAACAACGCTCTTAAAATACCCACACTGAATATGAATGGATGGAAGGAAAAGTCCATTCCTTACGGTAACATCTTCCGTAAGGTGGACCGAACATCATTCTCATATCAGAACACGGCGTCAACACAAACACGGACACTTTTAAATACACAATTACACAGTAATACAAAAGGATCACACACAAGAAAGGTACGATGGCGCAGCCATCGCTATCAGGAAAAATATAAAGTTCAAAACACTACCGAACTTAGACGAATCATTCGTGGCTGTCGAGATCCCGACCCTGGCTGGAGTCCTAACTGTAAGGCAGCTTACCAGCCGCCCAGGTGACAATACCTACCGATTAACAACTTTTTCACCCTCTTCGGGCACAAAGGGCTGAAGTTGCTAGGTGGAGACCTAAACGCCAGTTGCCGTTCATCTGGCTACAGGCGCGTCGACCAAAGATGACGAAACCTGGAGCTACTATTTGAAAGAAATATACTCCGGAGAGTTGGACCAGACTTCCCAACTTATCTAACAAGATGCTCGGCGACAAAGTCGGACATTGTGTTAGCAAGTCCAGAATTCCCTTTCAACATCGCCAACGCCCCAGGTCCAGTGGTCCCGAGCGATAATATCCCAATTATCACCACCATTTCGCTTGCTCCAATGCTCAAGCCCGTCACACTTAGGAAAAGTTACGCGAAGGTTAACTGGGAGCAGTACAGAGAAATGCTCAGCAACTACCAGCCAGCTGACCTGGATGACGCAAATTTTGAGGAAATTGATGAGGAGATTGATAAGATCATTAATCTCCCCATTCAAGCTGACGAAAGATGCGTCCCCACAATCTAGTACAAAATGCTCCCACAGCCTAGGTGGACGGACGAAATGAAGAAAATCGCCAGGAAACGCAGGGACATCTACGAGGAAGTCGGTAGGACAGGTCCAAACCAGAAAAGGACAGCCTAAATGAGACAGCTAAGCGAGGAACTAAAGAACATAATCCTCGAGAAACAGAAGGAAATGCGGGACGATATCATAGGCAAACTAGACAAGGAGAGAAATCCTGTAAGTTTTTGGAATAGCATCCGAAGACATAGGAGAATGCTTCCCAGGCCTGGGATAAAAATAAAGGCAGGCGACATCATCATAGAGGATCCGGATTCTCTCGAAAGGAGATTCAGGAGGCATTTGAAAGAGGTCTTTTTAATATCACCTGAAGAGAACGACGATTTCGACCAGGACTTCGAAGACCAACTGCTCGAGGACCAGGGAGCGATGATACATAGGACCCACCCACAACCGCAAGTATCTAGAGAAAGAGAGATTATTAACCATGGGCGTTCTATCACCATTGAAGAGACCATTAACACCATAAGGTCCTTCAAGCAAAGGGCTCCCGGTTGGTCTATGCTCACTAAGAACAACCTAGTGAATGCCCCACGGCGAATTATTCAGGGCATGGTGAACACCATGAACGCATCCCTGAATACAGGCTACTTCCCTGACGGGTAAAAGGTGGCTAAAATCATCTTTATCCCGAAAGGCAATAAGCCTCCAGACCAAGTGGCCTAACTATCGCCCAATCTCTCTCCTAGAAATACCCGGCAAGATCTTCGAGAAGATTATAGCCGACAGGCTACAAAATCAACTCGACGAGTTAGGAGCACATAACCCACAACAACATGGGTTCCGAGCAAAAAGGGGCACGGAAACGGCCCCGGCGCTCATAACAGAAAAGATTGCACACTGCCGATCGAAGGGTCACTATGTAGACATCGTGATGAGGAAAGTGCAGAAGGCCTTCGACAAGGTTTGGCTGAGAGGACTACAATACAAGATCCTAGGTCTCCAGCTAAACACAGCCCTGGAAAGGATCCTTTGTGACTTCATCATGGGCAGAAGATCGCGTATCAGGATCTAAGAGCACAAAGGACCAGAATTCGAGCTCAAAGCGGGCGTTCTCCAGGGGAGCTGCCTGAGTCCTTTCCTTTACCTGGTCTTCACCATCGACATCCCTACTCCAATACACAGGGACACGATGTATCTTCAGTACGCAGATGACGTCATGCAAATCGTCCCCAGTAGAGTTAGGAAAGTAAGGGATCAGTCGATTAACACTATTGCAGAGATCTCGAACATCAATCAATATGAGAGAAGATGGAAAATCCGGACAAACAGGGAGAAATTTAAGATCCTTCCACTGTGTCGCAAGTTGACGTGGCACATTGTAATAGATAGGAAGAGATATGGCTACTCCGCCGAAGGCACCATCCTGGGCCAAAAATCTCCGACCATGGATATTTGAGTCACTACAAGGAGAGGCAGAATATGGTGAAGAGAGAAATGTCTAAGCTATATAGGCCCAGAAATCTTAGCTCTGTGAATATCAAGAAAATATATCTGATGTTTATCCGGGCTAAGCTCATCTACCCTGCAGTAGTGAATCAAAACACCAGCAAGACCGCTATGAGGAGGCTCCAGCGAGTGAAGAACTCTGCATCCTTCTGCATAAATAAAACCAGACGAAGAAAGTATCTTCGGCAAAGGGACCTGCACCGCAGACAGCGTCTGGAGCCCATTAATGGCGCAACTCAGAAATTGGCCAAAAAGGTCTGGTCTACCATGGCCAATGATATCATCCCAGAACTAAGATAAACTGGTGGCAGAATAAACATCCCTGCCAGATTGCGCGGGAAGGTCGCTCGAAACCGGCGTTTCCCAAGCACTAGACTCTGTTCAGAGGAAAACACAATGCCGATCTACACATAGACATAAACAAAACAGAGTACGACACAAAAAAACTACAAGACAGAAATTAAACTCACAATTAATGACGAACAAGCAAATACAGCAGATCAAAACACGAGGTAATACACTAAACTTGAGCACAAATAAAGGCTCGAAAGCTCAAGATTGCACGAAAACTAAGTTAACAAAACGACGAGACAAATACACAAAAGAACACAAAGAAGAACGCACACAGATACAAACACAAGTCAACATTAATAAAACAAAAAGGAAAAATAAGTAGTTAGAGAATAAAAATGCCTGCGATGCCCCTCAAACAAGGGCAACCTTACTTTCTTTCACCATATATCGTCTACCACTATCTAAATCTTCCACTATTGAGTACACCAGAATTTCCGAGTAGACTGCTAAGATTTTCCTCTTATCATTATTTCTCTCTCGTACGTTATTTCTGCAAAATGAGGTAAATTCAAATAAAAATTGTGAAACGTCCCCCAAGATTTTTTCTCGTAAATTTTTCTAAGTAAAGGTTCCCTCCAAGTTTAAACAATAAGTTAAAGTGAAGAACAAATAATATCATCCAAAGTGCCAGTGATGCGATAACTACGACGGATTACCGCAAGTAAATAGACTTCCCAAAATTTCATTCTCACAAAACAAAAGAAACGTAAAGTGGCATTGGAATTTAAAAAAGTTCAATTCTTCTCTTCTATTCTGATCTTCCGCTATACCTTCACACCCAATAAGCCGACAATGACGAAATGACAAACGACATCCTACGTATAAGTCTTAGGACTCTCCCTGAAAGGTCAAAGCCTGACCATGGGAAAGTCTTGTCGATAGTCTACGGGGAGCTAGATGTCGCTTTCGTCAGACTCATTGAAACCCCTTTTGGGTATACGGCTATATGCCAGAAAGAAGCGGACGCAGAACACTTGGCCTCGTCCAAAGCAACCCAACTATTCAACACAATAAACGTAACCCCTAATATCCCACCCCATATTCAGGCACACAGAAGTGTTATTTTCCGGACATTAGACTCATGGGTGGGGCACCACTAAGCGTTGATATTTCTGACGAAATTGAATGAAATCACCAATGGGATAAGGTCTCTGAGGTTATCAAATTCAGAAATCACACCCATGTCTTTAAGGTAATATCCCAAGACACGGGTATGGCACAAAAGCAAAAAAACCTGGTCTCTACTCTTTCACGTCAGGGTGTGCCCTGACTAGATAGAAAGAGAGGAGTTTACGGTAATACAGACGTGCTCCAAGTGCTATCTAACCAGCACACAACTAGATCGTGTCCACAGACCGAAGTTATCTGCTCTATATGTAGCAAAGTTAGTCACATCTGGCGTGAATACAAGAGTAGTAAGAGAAAATGCGTCACGGAGACATGACGATGTCATGCCCAGTAAAGAAGGAGGCGATTAAAAGACAACAAAAACGTAAAAAGGTAGAAGAAGAAGCTAAGACCAACAGGTTCTATGCCAAAGTAGCAAAGGCGGCACTCGACGAGGCTTCAGCTTAGCGTACTTACCTTAAGGTAGAAAGCGAGCAATCTACAAAGATCATGTGCTGCATATACTATGCACACATAACAAACCTCACAAAACCAGGCTCATTTAAATATGAACTAAACCAGATGCTGGTCAAAAATGGAATGGTCGAGATGTGGTTTCCGGAGAACCCTCACTCTGAGGAAGTTCTGCGGATCCAGATACAGCCTCCTCAACCAGCCACTACACAAGTAGAAACTGCTCCCATTCCGGCAAATCACCAAAACAATCCCAAGCCCCCAACAATAGAACCCTCCAATCCAGATTCAGAGATCAAATCTGCCAATGAACCAAAAAAAAATTACTGCCACGGTAGCCGTACCAAACGGTCACCCAACCAACAGAGGATGAGGTCTACCTCATAATCAAAGGAGGGCAAACATGCCTACCATGGGAGAAAAATTTCCCTGAAGATATTCACCACGGAAAGCGCCCCATTCCCTAGAGTAAGAATGGACAAGGACGTCAGTAAAGGCATGACTACCGGCCGTTACAAGTGGGAGTATAGTGAGGACATTCCAGAGAGGGTAGTCGAAGTAGCCCTCTTCCTTGAAATAGACCGAGACAACCAAGACGCCTTCTCTACTATCACGACCTCAGAGTTCAATAAAAAGAGATCCAGCAAATGCCGATCTCCACCAACCAGCCCCTCCACCCCAAAGAAACCTGATAAAAGGAACGACTAATCGACAGACAACATGGACAGAATGACAAAAGACTTTACAATCCTACAAATGAACACTAGCGGATGGGACAACAAACAAGTGACTTATGGAAACATTATCAGACAATGCGACTGTGACATCGTTCTGATATCAGAACAAGGAAACGACACGACGCAGAAGCATATTAAGATATTCAACTATAGCACAATAACAAAGAATCACAGCCTGGAACGTTACGATGGCAGCGAGGAATTCAGTTCAAAATACTCCAATCTTTAGACAAATCCTATCTAGCGAGCGAGATCCAAACCACCCTGTGGCCCCTGGTAGTGTACACAGGGTATCAACCTCCGACACGAGACTATATCCCGATGCACAATTTTCTCTAACTTTGTGCACACGGGAGAACAGTCTTGTTTGGGGTTATGTTTATTGACAGGGGTATTGTTGCCCGCATTGGGCCAGACTTCCCCAATTATATCACCGACACCTGCGCAACTAAGCCGGATATCACCCTTACCAGCTCACAATTTCCCTACAATTACTATATCCAACCAGGCCCACTAATCCCAAGCGACCACGTCGCTATCATGATTAAAATATCCTCAAGGCCAATTCAGATACCCGTCAGGGAGATAAAATGCTTCTTGAGAGAGAATTGGGAAGAAAATCGTACCCTTCTCGGTGAGTACAGACCTCAACCACTCGAAGAAGCCACCCTGGAGGAGGTCTACCAGGAGTTGGCAACGTTAACTGGAGAAATGGTTGATGCGGACCGCGCAACAGTACCCAGAATAACCTACAAAACGTTACCAGCACCAAGGTAGATATGGGAGCTATATGACCTAATGGACGAATACAGAAGACTATTTTAAGAAATTAGACTGACTGGCACAGACAGAGTTAAAAGCAGACGGTTAAGAACACTAAGGACTGAAATGAAGACACACCTAACAGAACAACAAAGAGCACTTTGGAATGACCTCATAGACAAACTAGACGAAGAAGTGGATCCTTAAACATTTTGGAATACTATATGAAGATTAAAGGGTAAATCACCCGGCAAAAAAATACTCCTTAACAGAGACGACCTGACAAAAATAGACACAATGGAAAGGGAAGAAGAGTTCAGAGACTACTGGAAGAATGTATTTTCCATCACACGAGAAGAGAACGAACACTTTGACCTAGACTTTGAGGAACACATTCACGACTAACTAAGACAAGAACTAGACAGGACATACACCTTCATCAATACAACTGCTGACAGAGAGATGACTGGTTATGGTGGGAAAATTACAGAAGAAGAAATCCTAATGACGCTACGTACCTTCAAACAGAGAGCACCAGGAAAAACGGAATTGACCAAACTTAACTTGTTGACCGCCTCCGTAACATCTTAGAGGGGTTGGTCAATATAATGAATGATAAAATGATCTTCATTCCAAAAGCCAGAAAACCGCCGGACAGACCAGAAAACTACGGACCCATTTCTCTCCTCGAAGTGGCAGGCAAGATCTTCAAAAAGGTCCTTGCTAATAGAGTCAAAGATTTTATGAAGGATCACAACCTCCATAACCAACACCAGCATGGATTCAGAAGAAGAAGAGGGACTGATACGGCGCTAGCAATCATCACAGAAAAACTGGCGAAGATTGCTAGCCAAAAAAGGTATTATGACCTGGTGCTCAGAGAGGTTAAGAAGGTATTTGAGAAAGTATGGTGGACTGAGCTTCAGTACAAAATACTAATACTTGGACTAAACCCAGGACTAGAAAAAATTCTATGTGACTACGTGACAGACAGGATAGTATATATACAAATATACGATCACACGGGACCGGACTTTCGAGCTAACTGCAAGCGTACCGCAAGGAGGGTGGCTAAGCCCCCTCCTATACAATATATACACCCTCGATCTACCCGATCCGGTCAGGGAAGACTCGTTGTACGTCCAGTTCGCTGACGATATCTCTCAGATAATGACTGCCCCCCTTCAAAAGTCCCGAACTCATGGCACAAATTACACCCAGAGAAATCGACCATGTCAATAGGTACGTAAGAAGATGGAAAATCACCGCTAAAATCTAAAAATTTGAGGTGATACCACTCTTCCGTAGGAAACGGGCCCATATCGAAACAGATGACCCCCCTCACTCCATACAGCACTGATGGGACAGTACTAGGACTAAAGATAGGTAAAAATGGATACGGAAGCCACGTTGCTCAGACAGCAACGCGAGCGAAGGTCGAGGTCACCAAGCCATTCAGGTTCCAAAACCTGAACATGACCAACTAAAAGAAGATCTTCAACCTATCAACAAAATACAAGTGTATAAAATATAACGATAAGCCCAAAAGTGAATTAAATAAATAATGATAATATAATTGATAATATCAGTGATTTGGAAAAGTATACATAGAAAGTGTGTGTTAATTAATTTACGAAATATATCTAGTATCAAATTATCTATTGTGAATTAATCAAATAAGTGACTTAAAATTAGATTAAAATCATCAGCTGGACTAAAATAGAATAATACTAAAAAGGTTTTTACAACAAACGCGTAGAAATAATGTAAAGTAATTAAAATAATGTGTAGTTAACGTTATAAATATATAATAATGTCTAAATATATATGTAAATTTTTAGGAATCATTTTTTTATAACTATAAACTATTAACTCTTAGGAGTAAATGTGAAATTCGTATTGTATAGAGTTAAAAAATTGGATTTCCATGTCTCCGGGAACCTTTATCTTCCTACTTATACTTATAACTATCTCTTCTCTGCTAAATTTTATTTTCCACACTGTCCGCTCTATATTTACATTTATGTAATCTCTCTTTGCAATTCATTCTTAATAAATCGTGAATAATTCCATTTTTGTTCATTCCCTGAAGATGACCTAACATGGTCGAAAGACGTCTAGGAATAAAGAATGTCATTCGCGGATGTTTTTTCTCGCCTCGAAAACCCCGTTAAAAAACAAGTTAAAATTAATAACGCTGCCACAGCTGTGGACTTCAGTAGTACCTGCATGCAAAATGACCTTTACCTAATTATATATATATATATATATATATATATATATATATATATATATATATATATATATATATATATATATATATATATATATATATATATATAATGTAAGGTGTAAAAGTAATTTCGTCACGTTTAAGATGAAGATATCTTTTTTGTGTTGTTAATTTTATCTTGTGTGAACAAACGTGCTAAGATGCGTCACAGATCATCTTCCCCCATTCGCGCCGGCATTGGCCACCCTAGAGACCGTATAAGAGCACAAAGTATACCCTTTATTCAGTACTTGAAACATTCGCACAAGTTCACATTCAGGGGTCAGGTGGGTGCGTTGCGCACGCGTGTGTGTGATGAGACCGTGTATAGATGCGCAAGGATGTGTTTATCTACGTGATATTTAGAGAAGTGGGTGTTGTATTTGTATATTTGGTCATTCGTGTGTGTGTTTAATGTGGTATTTAACTTAGCTGTTGGGTGTCTTTCTGTTGTTTTATGTGCGTGAATAATTTGGCGTTAAATATGTCGTGATTTTTTTCCCATTTATTCAAAAGGAAAAATAAATTAAATTGTTGTGGATGCGTTTTAGTATTTTGTTTAGCGAGAGCTCTAGCAAATGCTCCTTAGTATTTGCGTTCGTTTAAAAGCGTAGCCCCGCTGATGTGAATTTCACTTTGTGGTAACCAAAAAGCATGTTAAAATAGTGTTAAAAAGAGAATATTTAAAAAAGATAATTGTTCAATACTTTTGTTGTTGGATAACTTCAATGTCTTTGGACCGTTTGGTTTTGTTTTTTCCTCATCGGAATTAAAGAGAACTACCAACGTGAGCATTGCCCGCAGAAAGTGGTAAGGATCGATCGGTAAAGAAAGCGGTGAAGTGGGGGAAACGAAAATGTGGGGAAGACAGCCGCAGGCATTGGGGTAAGGAGGGCAAAGACGTACGTTGGGGCCAGGAGGAGACACAACAAATCCCAGATGTCATCCTCAACTTGATTACCATTGCTGCCCCCTCCCGATCCCCCTAGTATAATTGCTGTTCTATTGAATGAAGAAGAAAAGATTTGTTGTGAAGGATCAATGGTGTTTGGACGGGGTCGATTCTCCTTTCGGAACACCGGGGGGAAAGGGGGGAGAGTAAGATTAAAAAAACAGCGGGGGGCATCTATAAAAAAACGCTATTGGAAATAGATATACAAGAATGGTGGAATTAGGGGAAGTGAAAATATGTGCAATATATAGCGTCCGAGTACCTAAGGAGATTACGTTGGCGTACGGAACAGAGAGGGCACGCAATTCTTCTGAATCGCTCTCCGTTCCACTTAGACGAAAAGTCCCCTTGTGTGTAGCGGGAAAGAATAAGGGGAGGGGAGGAGACAAATAGAAAAGGAAAGGATAGGAATGCTGAAAAGTGCGACAAAGTCTGCTGACCTGAACTGTACTGGGAGCGCATCACACATCTCAGAAAACTGGCCAAAAAGTATTAGAACGAAATAGTACCAAGGACAAAATTTATGCGGAGGACTTATCATTAAGGCTTGGTCTCCCATAGCGACGGCGGAGTTGTTGTTATGGTGATGGGAATTACTCTATGACGCCTTCTATTCCTACTCCTCCTCCGTGACATCACTAATTGACTCGCACCCATATGGTCGAGCTGCACCTACAAACTTTACGAGCCCCTACATCCTTTCCCTCTATCCCACCTCCTTTCTACATATCCCTT
This sequence comes from Ceratothoa steindachneri, assembly GCA_963969495.1. Lineage (NCBI taxonomy): Eukaryota > Metazoa > Arthropoda > Malacostraca > Isopoda > Cymothoidae > Ceratothoa > Ceratothoa steindachneri. Next base: position 96,101,503 of record OZ018335.1, read on the forward strand.
TCCCTTCCCCTAACCCTGCCCCTTCCCCCCATCCCAGACCCTTTCCCCCTATCCCTGCCCCTTCCCCCTATCCCAGCCTCGCCCCTGTCCCCCCTAAATCGGGACTTTAGCAGTGCTAAGAAGATGGATCGGAAGAAGCCAGCTATTAGACTTGAATTGTCCGCGGCTTAGATTTCCACTGGTGAGTTTGATAAAGTCAGAAGATTCTTCCTTAATGGCTTGACTGGGCGTCACAAAATCCAGACGGGGGCGGGGTCGGGGGCGTGGGGCTGTTGTGCCTAACTCACACGCCCGAGAGACGACGCTCGAATAAATTAACACCTTCACGTCCTCGCTAATAAAACGAGCTGCACTATTTGATATAAATAAATAAATAAATAATTGAAAAGAAAACCCACATTTATTCTTCATCTTTAAACGAATAAAGATGAAAATAAGTTTTAGATTAAGGAAGTTTGTAATTCCTGGGATAGGCATGGAAATAGAAATAGATGGGAATAAACAAAATAGAAGTAAATATGCAGAAGGAATTATATGAAATAGATGGAAATAAACGAAATAGGAGGCAACATGTAAATGAAAAAAGATGGAAATAGATGAAAGTAAATGAAATAGAAAAAAATAGAAGCAAATAGAAATTGATAAAATAGAAAGAAATAGATGGAAATAGAAGGAAATGGAAAGAATAGATGGAATAAATGTAAATTGAAATATATAAAAATAGATAAAGAATAGATGGCATAAATGTAAATTGAAATATATAGAAATAGATGAAATATGAAATAGATAGAAATAGAGGGAAATGTAAATAGATGGTAAGTAGGTAACGCCATTCACCCCTCGCATCTCCCGACCAGATAATGAAATGCACATAAAGATCAGAATGACATTCGTTGGTGAGGCCGAAGTCACCAAAGGGCCTGTTTCTCGTACGGAGGAGGGGGGCGTATTATGCATTTTTTTTTATACCAGCGATACTGGCAGCCGCGCAACCCCATGGAGGACCATTCCCCTGTCAAAGGTACATGAATATGAGTATCCTTTAGGGGGTCCTGTTTCTTGTCTCATTGCTCATTCGCGTCCAATTTCTCTTTCTTGTACTATATATATATATATATATATATATATATATATATATATATATATATATATATATATATATATATATATATATATATATTCTATTGTTTATATATATTTGTCTTTTTTTTCTCTTTTTTTCACTATCATATATATATATATATATATATATATATATATATATATATATATATATATATATATATATATATATATAAAGATGAATCCAAGCACTTTCGAACTATATTTGCAAGTTGATTTTCAAGGAATAGCATGAAAATGAAGAAGACAACCTTATATAGGGTACAAAGATATGAAGGGAATGCCCATCACATAGTACAAACCAATGGAAAAAACACAAAAACAAGACAGAAAAATACCAAGAAAAATAACAATAGGCAACTAATAACAGATATATGCATCCCTAAAACGATATACACACAACAACGCTATGTATATGAATGGAATAAGGTGGGTGAAAAAAACAATATTTTATAGGATCATCATTAGAGCTAAAACATTTAGGACTAAGAGTTAATCCAGTCACAACAGAGACACGTGGTGGGGAAGGCAATGCGAATGATATTACACTAATGAAGAGTGACAACAGGCTGCATTATGAAGTTATTTCATTAATACAAGTTTTCTTAAAACAGGGTCGAGTTTAAATAAGCCAGGGGAAATATTTATATTAGGTAAGATGCCAATTAAGGAACACTCGACAATAGTTCTTTTTGTGAAATCAGCGGAATGATAAAGGAATTTTGCAGAGTTCCAGTCAATGGGGTGGTTATTTTCGGATAAATGTAAAAATAAAGCGCTGTTTAGTTCACCTCTTCTAATATTATACTTATGTTGGTAAATTCTAGTAGATAAAGATTTACCAGTTTGCCCAAAGTAAGGTCAATTACAAATAGAACATTCTATAGAATATACTCAACTTTTTTCCTTGTATTATTGTGGACTAACATTTTATATAAAGTGGATTCATATCTAAAATTTACAGAGATATTAAGTTGCTTAAAAATACGGATGAGACAAAAAATGGTTCAAAGTATGGCAAGATAAGACAATTTTTGTAATTGAAAACCTGTGGGTTATCAGTTCTATAAAAAGTATGAAGTATGCAAAAATTGACGAGGGTAACGAAGTTTTTTACCTATTTTAAAGATATTGGACAATTCCTTATCCTCAAATTCCGGACTAACAAGGCGTAATGCACGCAGAAACATAGAAGTGAATACATACCGTTTAATTTTAACACTATGATAAGAATAAAAGTGAATATATGCACTAGAGTTAGACGGTTTGCGATAAACAGAAAATTTAAAACCTGACGGCATCAGGTTTGATCTAATTTTAAACTTTCATACAAATTTTAACATATTTTTTCTAACTTTTATACTTCCATACATACGCAATCTGTTTATTTTTAATTCCATATCTACATTTACGTATACGTTTTATTTACTTCATATAAACATATTTTAAATAATTATATATTTTTGAGGCGTTCAAGCGTTTATATTCTAGTTGTAGCTGAATTAGTACATATTAAGTAGCTATTGAAAATCTTTTTCAACATAAATGATTTAAGTAATTTAGGTCATAAGTTGTTATTTTTAAGTGCTTTTGTCATAATTACGATGTTTCTATAAGAACTTAGGGTCAAACAATACATATAAGGATAGTCTATTTAAATCGTTCTGTCAATTCCTCAGCAGCAGTTCGCCTGCCACTTGGGAAGTTAGTCTGTTATGTGATTTTCCGTTTTAGTCTTGTCATGTCAATGTCTAAGTCCAGGTTCAGATTCGGCTGTAATTTAGTTTCTACTTTGTCCCGTGTCTTCTTCGCCTGCCATTGTAATACAGTGTTAATTGGTTCTAGTCCAGCTCTTCTGTGTAGTGTTCTCTGTGGTATGCGATCCCGACTTCGTGTGTGGTTAATAATCAAGGAGGCTTTATTCTGTACCCTCTGCATAGATCTCAGCGACTTATTTCCTGAGGTTTGGGTGATTATCGTTGGGTATATAAGCTTGAGTCTAACGTTGCAAAGGTAGAGTTTTTTTTAAGGTACTCCTGCTCAGTTTGCGGAAGCGGAAGAGTTTCACCAATTCCACCTTCGCTAAGTTGATCCGGTTTGCAACATGATGCTTATATTCCAGAACGGTCAGTTTGAGCCCGAGCACTGTGCCCTCCAGAGAGTAGTGGTGGTTTCGATCGCCAACATAAATGTCGTCGTGTATCGTGCGGTTCATGTGGATAATGATGAACTTTTGGACGTTCGTCTTTATCTTCCATTTACTCTCGTACGAGTCTATGTTTGCGATCTCCGCCGCCGTCTCTGCAGCTTGCACTAGGTGGTTGTTGTAAGTGCTCAGTACAATCTGCGTGATGTCATCTGCGTATTGCAGATACGTCGCGTCATCCTTGATTGGTGATGGAAGGTCTATCGTGCAAATGCTATACAGTAGAGGGCTGAGGCAGCTACCTTGTGGCACACCAGCCTCTAGGCTAAATTCCGGTCCCGTGTGGCCCTCGATTTGTATCTGCCCTCTTCTTTCTATTACATAATCTCAGAGGATCTTTTCAATGACTGGGTTTAGCCGAAGGTTTACGATCTTGAATTGCAGACCCCTCAGCCAAACCTTGTCAAATGCCTTTTGTACGTCTTTGAGGACTACGTCTACGTACTTTTCCTACACCCTGGATTTTGCTAGCTTTTCTGAGAGAAGTGCGAGCGCGGTGTAGGCTCCTCTTCCTCTGTGGAATCCGTGCTGCTGGTAGTTAAGCGCATCATTTCGACTAGCTGGTTCTGTAGCCTGTAGGCTACGATCTTTTCAAAGATCTTTCCTAAAAATTCCAGGAGGGAGATTGGCCTATAGTTTAGGAGCTGGTCGGGAGGTCTGTTCTCCTTCGGGATGAATATAACTTTTGCGGCGGGGCGTTGGTTATATGCGCTTTTGTTATTCCCGACCAACCTGGAGCTTTTTGTTTAAAGGTTTTTATGGCACCAGCGAGTTCCTGCATTGTTATTGCCCTCCCGTGACCCATCAACTCCCTTTGTTCGGAGACGTGCGGGTACGGGCAGATCCGCTCAATAAAATCATTCAGCTCGTCAATGATCTCACCCTCAAACTCCAAGTCGAAGTCTTCGTTGTCCTCTGGTGTTATTGAGAAGACTTCTCTCCAGTGCTCCGTAAACCGTTCCTCGAGTTCTATTGGTTCCTTGATGTATGATTCGTCCTTCTTTATTCCTGTTTTTTCACTTATGTTTGTACCCCTGAGTCTCTTCATCTATCTCCAGAATTTATTGGGATTGTCTTTGTCCTCAATGTTGTCAATTAGCTGCTCCCATATCTCTGTCTGTTTTTCTCTGATTATTCGAGTGAGCTCAGCTTCGAGGCGGCGTATCCTAGCCACTAATTTCCTGCACGTCCCCGTGCGTCTCAACCGATCAGAGAGTTCCCTATGTTTCCTTGCTATATTTCTCATCTCTTCTGACCATCTTGGTTGGGAAAGCGTTATGTATGATGTTTTTAGGACGCTCTCCCTATCTGCCCTGATGATCGAGTTTGTCAATAGCTCTAGCTCTTAGTCTATTTCTTCGAGTATTGCCTCCTTCAGATTGGCTGGCTGGTATTCTCTCAGCATTTCCAAGTACCTCTTCCAGTTTGCTCGGGCGAAGGACTTCCTTGTCTGAACCGGGATCTGAATGGGCGCGAGGGAAATAGTTGTAGGTATAAGGATGTTATCACTAGAGACAAGCGGTCCCGGAGTGCTATGATGGTTGAATGGGAAGTTACAGCTGCTCAAGATTATGTCCGGCTTCAACGCTGTGCGCGAAGTTATGAATGTCGGGAAGTTAGGTGCAATTATGTCTAGTCTGTCCCAGTCCAGTAAGAGTTGCAGATTCCTGCCTCTTTCGTTAGTCTTTTTGTATCCTGCTGCCTCCAAGTTAGCGTTTAGGTCTCCTCCGAAAAAGACTTTTCTTTGGTGCCCACATAGTGTCTTGAAATTGTGTAGGGGGTAAGTACTTTCTCCTAGGGGGTTGGTACCCTGCCGCTACCACAAAATCTCCGATGAGAGTCGGGATGGCTATCGCTATAAAGGATTCATCAAGCTCAGGTAGGTGTTTGAACTTGAGGTCTCTCTTTATCGCGATCGCCACCCCGTCATACCTTTCCTGAGAGCAGTTTTTTGTTAATGTCTTTTAGTTTGGGATTATAATTTTCTGTGTTCTTGTATCGTGTCCATGTCCACGGATAAGAATGATGTCTGGGTCTGTCTCCCTAAAGATATTATTACTGTAAACATTGTTTTTTCCTGTCCATCCGTTAACGTTCAGTGTCATTATACTTAGTCTGTTGTTTGTCCTTTCCATGTTAGTGTCTGTCAGTTGTCCTGTCTGTTAGGGTATATTTTTTGTCCTTTCTTATCCTTCCACACTCTATCTTTTTTGTAATTTTTCGGGGTCCGAGTTTCACACTATTCCTCATTGAGTTCAATATCGCCAACTTTTGCGTTTATGTCGGCGTCAAACTTCCATTTATACCTGCCGGATCTGATTCCTTCGAGGAGACTTTTTGATGTTATCTTTCTTAAGAACAGGGTATCTTCGCTAGCGTAGATCTTGAGATTGATATCGTTTCCGTCTATTTTTTTCTTTATGTTCTTTGATTTTTGTTGTTTTAGGCGTTTCTATCTCATCCTCTGAGCTGTCGGATTCGATCTCCGTGGTCGTCTCCTTCAGGTTCCTTTTTGTTTTTCCATTTCTCTTTTTTTCTGGGCTACGATGCGTAGGTCCTGTCTTCTTGTTGGTTGCGTGGCGTCTGTCTTTTCTTCCGTTGTGTTTTGTGCGCCTTTCTCTTGGGCGTTAAGGGGTACCGTCGGGGCGTACTTCATTTGAAGGATGTCCTCAGATGCTGTTTTTTGGGGGGAAGACCATAGGGCTTATCCCATTGTTCGCTAGCATGGCGTTTAGTTCATCCTTAAACCTCCATGGTTTCATAAGGTTCTGCGCGTGCGCGTACATTATGCAGGTCAATATCTTGATTGGCATTTCGCTGTTAATATTTAGGTATACCTTTTTTGCTTCGTATTCGTTATCAAGCCATTTTGATAAGGAATATGAAGCAGAGCCTACCGAACTCATAATAGGGCGCATAGGATTAGTAGGTTTATGAGTTTTTAACAAATCGTACATATATGGAAGAGTGGCGTTGCTAGATTTAAATTTGCTCATTTGGAAAAATATTGTGATGTCCCTAGTGATTTAATTTCGATCACCAAGGCTTGTGTTTATCAGTGCTTATTTAGGCTTACCCACTTAAATTATCCTCTGCGTTTTCACCGTGCTATATCTAATCTTCCAAAAAATCCCTCTATACATATTACGAAAACAGACTAATCTGGTGACGTTGTTATTATGGACAAAGTGAACTATATTGAAAAATTTAACTTATTATTAGAAGATAATGTACTTATGATGTCCTACAAAAAGACCCTACATTAAAAAACTAATAGTGAATTTCATAAAAACATTCGATCCCTTTTAAAATATTTTCCTGTTTTAATTACTAAATTTAAATCTAGCAACGCCTCTCTTCCATATATGTACGGTTTGGTAAAAACTCATAAACTTAATAATCCTATGCGCCCTATTATAAGTTCGTTAGGCTCTGCTTCATATTCCTTATCAAAATGGCTTGTGAATCACTTATCCCCGCTTGTGGGGTCCATCTCCCAATCTCATATCAAAAAATAGTTGTGAACTAGTTGAGAAGCTTAATACAATTACAATACCTTACTCCAACAATTTAATTCTTGCCAGCTTCGATGTTTGTATTTTGTTTACTAAAGTTCCTTTAGACGATCTTTTTCCTCTCCTTTGTGATAAATTACATTATTTAGATCTCCCTGTACCGGATAATACTTTCTTAAGGCTTATTTCTCTTTGTGCTAAAAATTATAAATTTTCATTCAATGATAAATTTTACTTTGAAAATTCGGTCTTCCGATGGGGGTTTGTCTATCTCCCGCCCTCTCTAGTTTATATATGGAATTCTTTGAGACGTTATTCTTCCCCCAAATCCTCGATTTTCCTATTGTATGGTACCGTTACATTGATGTAATTGCATGCCTTTGGCCTTCCTCAAATGATATTCACACTTTTCTATGTAATCTTCATTCTCTAGTCCTTTCTATTAAATTTACCCTTGAAATTGAGGAAAATGGGACACCGTCAGGTTTTAAATTCTCTGTTTTTCACACACCGTCTAACTCCAGTTCATATATTCACTTTTATTCTTATCACAGTGTTAAAATTAAACGGTCTGCATTCACTTCTATGTGTCTGCGTGCATTACGCCTTTTTAGTCCGGAATTTTGGGATAAGGAATTGTCCAATATCTTTGAAATAAGTAAAAAACTTTGTTACCCTCGTCAATTTTTGCATACTTCATTAAACTTTGCTAAGAAACCTTTTTATAGAACTGATAATCCACCGGTTTTCAATTACAAAAATTGTCTTATCTTGCCATACTTTGAACCATTTTTTGTCTCACCCGTATTTTTAAGCAACTTAATATCTCTGTAAATTTTAGATATGCATCCACTTTATATGAAATGTTAGTCCACAATAATACAAGGAAAAAAGTTGAGTATATTCTATAGAATGTTCTATTTGTAATTGACCGTACTTTGGGCAAACTGGTAAATCTTTATCTACTAGAATTTAAACATAAGTATAATATTAGAAGAGGTAAACTAAACAGCGCTTTATTTTTACATTTACCTGAAAATAACCACTCCATTAACTGGAACTCTGCAAAATTCCTTTATAATTCCGATGATTTCACAAAAAGAACTATTGTAGAGTGTTCCTTAATTGGCATCTTACCTAATATAAATATTTCCCCTGGCTTATTTAAACTCGACCCTGTTTTAAGAAAACTTGTATTAATGAAATAACTTCATAATGCAGCCTGTTGTCACTCTTTATTAGTGTAATATCATTCGCATTGCCTCCCCCACCACGTGTCTCTGTTGTGACTGTGGATTAACTCTTAGCCGTAAATGTTTTCGCTCTAATGATAATCCTATTAAATGTTGTTTTTTTCACCCACCATATTCCATTTATATTGTTGTTGTATAGCTCTATATACCATACATACATCTATTATATTTGATTTTAGAGTGCGCGGGAGTTTCCTTTTAATAACTTGGGGTAGGCCGAGATCCGGTTACGAAGTAAGATCCTCGTAAGTAAGGGCTAGTCCAATAGATGCTACTTCAAATCCTGGTATTGGCTGAGAGTTCCAAATCTCACTTAGTTACAGGCTGTTACACGGCTATGATGAGCTCAAGGGTCGGAAAGTAAAGGAGTCGGCAAAAATAGACTTTAATAAATATTAATAATTAAATTTAAATGGTATAAAAATAAAGAGACATATAAGACAAATAGTTACAGTGGTCTACGGGCTATTAATAAGACTAGGTATTCTAAAATGCTATATGTCGTAGAATGACTCCCGACGATATACCATATATCACTATTCGTTGAGGGAACTTCTTTAATTATCTCTAGAGTGCGTTACTGTCTGGCGGCCGATATTATGTATCTTCGATATGCTTAAGAAGTGGAACTGAGCTCAAGGATAATAATATTGCTATCATTAATAAAATAGAGTTTTATTAACAATAACTATCAATAAACACAAGACGGAAAATATTGACATAAACAGAGAATTGAAAGGGTCGTGGGGGCTCGGCTAATCCGAGGATTTAAAGGATTTAAAAAAGGTAAAACAAATATAGAGTTAAAGAGATGGGATGGTTCGATAAGCCATTTAAAGAACAGGATATAATTGACAAAAGGGATCAATACTCAAAGGTGACGTTTGGCTTACGTAACTTTTACACTAGTGGTGCAGTGGAAGGTGGTGCAAAGGAGTTTCGGTCCGCTGGCGAGTTCCAGCCGAAGGGGGGGAATAAAAGGATCCTGACGAGGCGTCTTGGGAAGGAGAACCGTTTCTCGACGAACGGCTTGAAGAACAATGGCTGTTCTAGGTTGTTCTCTTCTGAACAAAGGCGGGATGAGAACCGTCTCTTGTCTACGGACTCAAGAACAATGGCTGTTCTAATGTTGTTCTCCTCTGAACAACAGGGGGGGGGGGGTGAGAACCGTTTCTTGGCGAAGGGCTCAAAACGAACAATGGCTGTTCTAATGCTGTTCTCCTTTGAACAACAGGGGGGGGGGGGGTGAGAACCGTCTCTTGTCTACGGGCTCAAGAACAATGGCTGTTCTAATGTTGTTCTCCTCTGAACAACAGGGGTGGGATGAGAACCGTTTCTTGGCGAAGGGCTCAAAACGAACAATGGCTGTTCTAATGCTGTTCTCCTTGAACAACAGGGGGGGGATGAGAACCGTTTCTTGGCGAAGGGCTCAAAACGAACAATGGCTGTTCTAATGCTGTTCTCCTTTGAACAACAAGGGTGAAGCCTTGGGGACTTGGCGTCGGAAGGGCTTGAACCTTTGGCACTCAAGGAATATTGTCCTCCTTCTGGACAAGTGATGGTAAATCTCGAGGTCGAGGTCCCTTGGCGCACAAAGGGAGAGGGGGTCGTGGTGATGTTTCGCGACGAAAATCTGGATCTCCAATCTGATCTTAGTGGTAAAGTTTCCATATAAATAGCCAGGACATCTCCTTGGCGTGGGGGAGAATGGGGTGGAAGCTTCGAGGGAACGCACAGCCGAGCCGGAGAACAATGCCTTATCTGCCCATAAGCCTAACTCAATCTGGCGAGGTCGGCGTATGGGGGCGAACGGGGGGACGATAACCTCCTTGTTTAAACATTGACATCCGGTAGCTGTGATAAGACTCCAAGCTTCAAGGCGAAGATGCACGTGTGAGCATCGTGGTTTTAAATAACATGTGGTAGGAGTTGAAAGTAACGCAGCTTCACACGTTCTATCACACCCCTCCATTCCAGGGGAAGTTGTCACTTCGAAAAAAAAAGAGAGAAGGGACAACGATAGAGCTCCGTTGTAGGGAACTCGTTTTCTTGTACCAACCGTACCTTCCTGCACCTAACTAGTATTACCTCAATACATATGAATATTTTTATCTTTAGATTACAGGGGAAAATAACCTTTAATACAACTTAATAAAAAAAAAGGGGCATGGAACAATGAAATGATATAAAATTAGTACATACGGGACAAAATAATTTATACGTAAATTAATGTGTACAAATATATATACATACAAAAAATTAGACATTGAGCGTTACAAAAGTCAGACATATACATTAATTAATTATATTATAAGAAAATCTTAATTTAAGTCGTACAAGACGGTATATACCTACATGGAGATACTAATCCTATGAATACAATTATTCTACGCTATTCGGTAACGCATTTCTACTGAGGGCGTCAGCGACCTGGTTATCGGAACCTTTTATTTAATTTATTTTAAACTGATACTCTTGCAAGAGTTTACTCCAGCGCATGATGCGGCCGTTTGAGTGTCTCACATTCCTAATATAGGCTAACGGACGGTGGTCGGTTCCTATTTGAAATTCTTTACATATCAAGTACAGCTTGAATTTGTCTATGACTCAGATAATTGATAGAGCTTTCTTTTCTCTAGTGGCATATCTCTTTTCGCGTGGTAATAGTTGACGACTAGCATATGCAACTGGATGACTCGTTCCGTCATACACGTATTGGAGGAGTACACCTCCAATGCCCTCGTTGATCACGTCGGTCTTAACCCCAAAAGATTTTTCCGGGCTGGGCAACTTTAAAATGGGGGCAGAAATGAACTTACTCTTGAGCTGATTAAAATGGGAAACAGCGACATCATTCCAACGTAAACGATCGGGGAAATTCTTTTCCTGAAGGGGGCGTAGGGGGGCCAAAATTGCAGCGAAATTCGGAACAAATCGCTGATAGGGAGAAGCTGATCCTAGGAACGATCTTAATGGCTTCTTTGTAATCGGGAGGGGCATGTGGGCGATTGCCTTAATCTTGTTCTCGTGGGGACCTAACTTGCTTCGTCCTATTTTGAAACCCAAATATTTGATGGTTTCGTGAGCAAAATGGCATTTGCTGGGGCCAATGGTGAGGCCATTTTCACGCAGTTGCTCGAAAAGAGCTAATAGGGCGGGTAAATGGTGATTCCATTTAAATAGTTCTTGTAGCTGACTCTTCGGACGTGGTGTCAGCTGCGCGTCACTATCCAGGTCAGAGGGTTCCGAAGACTCGCCTGGTAGGGAAGGAGGAGGGTAATCGGCATCAGGTTGGATGCACACTGTCTGGATTACATTAAGGGACTCCGTGGGGCAATCCTCTTCAAGCGCCGATGTTTCGTCCAGTTCTACGAAGGTATCTCCATGGGCGCGTTGGGGGTTCTTTTTTTCTTGGGGTCCAGGGACAGTCTCCGTGTCCTTGTCTGGGGCCTTATCACCTAAGGGTGTTAGTGATTCACACTCTTCTTTTGCCGTCCTAAAGTCCTGGTTAGGGGTCTCTGAGAAATCGGACGGTATCGGGGTTCTGATGGGGACGGGCTCCTGGGCTTCTTTCTTATCTCGGCCTTGAGGAAGGGCGGCCTGAAACACAGGGTCGAAACTTACTTGGGGGCTCTGTCCTATAAGTACGGAGCAGAATTTTATGGGTGCTACAATGACTTCAGCCCAGCCATTATAATATTGACACTGCAGGTAACATCTAGCGACGGGTAATCTGTTCGCCCGCCCAAGGTAGTCATGTACCACCGCAAATTTTTCGTGGTTAGTGGCCACTGGGAGGAGTTCGTCGGACACGATGAAACACGTACATCCTGTGTCCCTGACGAGAGTCAATACTCGGCAGCTGTCCACGCTGCCCTCCTCATATTTCAAAGTTCCCGCTGAACTTTTATCAAAAACAAAATTTACCTGGTGGCCTGACGGATGGGGAGAAGTTTCTGCTTGGGTCTGCACCACCGGGGGAGCCGGGGTTGCATTAATCTGGTGAACTTGGTGGGCTGGTCCGCTTTTAAGCCTAGAATTTTGGGGGCAATTCCAGCTCATGTGGTTTTCTACACCACAGGTGAAGCATATGGTTGGTCGCTTCGGGAAGAGAGATGGAGGAGAAGTCTTAACGGGAGGTTTGGAGTCCCGTTGTTGGTTTTGGGGAAAGAAGTTTGGGGGTTTTACGGGGCTCGGAAACTTTATCAGCTTTCCTGGGAAGGGGCGCGAATCCTTCCTTCTTTCTTCTCGTTGGATTTCTCTTTCTCGTTCCTCTCGTTGTTTTTCTCTTTCTCGTTCTTCTCGTTGTATTTTTCTTTCTCGTTCCTCTCGTTGTATTTCTCTTTCTCGTTCCTCTTGTCGGATTACTCTTTCCCTTTCTCTTTCTACCTTTTTTCTTTGATATTTTTCTTCAATCCGATGGTGAAGGTACACTTGTCTTATCCATTCCTCTCTTATGTATTTAATTAGTTCTTTTCCGGAAAGTCCCAAGGATTCTCCTTGCGCTTTAAAGATTTCAAACTGAGTCATCTTTGCACTTGGGGGCGCACTAGTCAACCAACTAAAATTCCTTGCAACAAGAATTATGCCTCTATAGAATTAGCCTACCTAAATATGGGCACTGACCTATTCGTACTTGGTTTCTCAATCTAAATAAACACTGACTAAAATCACAAAAAAAACACAAACAAATTATTATAACAGTTCCTTGAGCTACTCCAGCTTCTTAAGTTTCAAAAAAAGGGGATAGCAATCGTTAAAACAAAAGGGAACTACTATATTCTATTATTATAACGAATAACACTATGCTTTACTCGACTGAGACCAGTGTTTGCAAAGATATAGCGTTAAACCTTACACACCTGATACCAAATTTAAATAGTATATATATATATATGTCGTAGAATGACTCCCGACGATATACCATATATCACTATTCGTTGAGGGAACTTCTTTAATTATCTCTAGAGTGCGTTACTGTCTGGCGGCCGATATTATGTATCTTCGATATGCTTAAGAAGTGGAACTGAGCTCAAGGATAATAATATTGCTATCATTAATAAAATAGAGTTTTATTAACAATAACTATCAATAAACACAAGACGGAAAATATTGACATAAACAGAGAATTGAAAGGGTCGTGGGGGCTCGGCTAATCCGAGGATTTAAAGGATTTAAAAAAGGTAAAACAAATATAGAGTTAAAGAGATGGGATGGTTCGATAAACCATTTAAAGAACAGGATAGAATTGACAAAAGGGATCAATACTCAAAGGTGACGTTTGGCTTACGTAACTTTTACACTAGTGGTGCAGTGGAAGGTGGCGCAAAGGAGTTTCGGTCCGCTGGCGAGTTCCAGCCGAAGGGGGGGAATAAAAGGATCCTGACGAGGCGTCTTGGGAAGGAGAACCGTTTCTCGACGAACGGCTTGAAGAACAATGGCTGTTCTAGGTTGTTCTCTTCTGAACAAAGGGGGGATGAGAACCGTCTCTTGTCTACGGGTTCAAGAACAATGGCTGTTCTAATGTTGTTCTCCTCTGAACAACAGGGGGGGGGGTGAGAACCGTTTCTTGGCGAAGGGCTCAAAACGAACAATGGCTGTTCTAATGCTGTTCTCCTTTGAACAACAGGGGGGGGGATGAGAACCGTTTCTTGGCGAAGGGCTCAAAACGAACAATGGCTGTTCTAATGCTGTTCTCCTTGAACAACAGGGGGGGGATGAGAACCGTTTCTTGGCGAAGGGCTCAAAACGAACAATGGCTGTTCTAATGCTGTTCTCCTTTGAACAACAGGGGGGGAAGCCTTGGGGACTTAGCGTCGGAAAGGCTCGAACCTTTGGCACTCAAGGAATATTGTCCTCCTTCTGGACAAGTGATGGTGAATCTCGAGGTCGAGGTCCCTTGGCGCACAAAGGGAGAGAGGGTCGTGTTGATGTTTCGCGACGAAAATCTGGATCTCCAATCTGATCTTAGTGGTAAAGTTTCCATATAAATAGCCAGGACATCTCCTTGGCGTGGGGGAGAATGGGGTGGAAGCTTCGAGGGAACGCACAGCCGAGCCGGAGAACAATGCCTTATCTGCCCATAAGCCTAACTCAATCTGGCGAGGTCGGCGTATGGGGGCGAACGGGGGGACGATAACCTCCTTGTTTAAACATTGACATCCGGTAGCTGTGATAAGACTCCAAGCTTCAAGGCGAAGATGCACGTGTGAGCATCGTGGTTTTAAATAACATGTGGTAGGAGTTGAAAGTAACGCAGCTTCACACGTTCTATCACACTATAAAATTGGGTAGGTTGGATGGAATTAAGATTTGAGCTTCACACGGGGACGTAGTAAGCACACAAATGATAATGGGGGAAGGGTAGACGGCAATTATGAAATTTGGGGGAAGCTAAAATATTCGTTACAATACCTTGTACAAAAATGGAAGGGTTGGGGGAGACGATGGTCGTTTCCGGCGAAGCGGTGAGATGATGGTTGGGTCACTTCATCGGGGTCCAGGGTCAACTTGCTTGTAGTTGAAGTATTCTTTTGAGATGACGGGGGGGGGGGTAGCAGAGCCTTCGAGACGGGAGGCTGAGAATTCTTCTGGTGTAAATTCCTTTAATGAAAACGGAAGGTGAGTTTCTCCGAGACGTCAAACGGTTTGTTTGGTCGACTATGCGTAATCAAGGGGGTATTACGCTAAGATTAATCTTCACTGAAGCCTTTTGGGACAAGACTTGGTTCTTGTCTTGAGATGGCGTCGTTGAGCGGAGTCGGACGGGTATTCTTACGGGGAGAAGAGTTCTTAACTCGTCCTAGGGTGGATATTTGTTTTATCCAAGGAGGGATACTCGGTTTTATCCCACAACGTTTCCTTGCCTTCGGCGTATGACAACCCGAATCGAGGAGGAGTAAGATCGTTTGCTCTCGTGAGCTTCTCTCGCACGAGTCTCTCTCGAATCCTCCTCACACGGGTACATATGGACGCCTGCCAGTGAGGGAGCTTATCCCATAGAAGGAATGGGGGGGAACTATCGCCCGTCGTTTGATTAATGGCGAACGCAGCCCGGGTGGTGTTTGTCCCAGCCGCTCCCAGCGTAGCTGGAAGGAGAGGGAGATACTTCTTGTCTTGTTTAAATACTAGGATTGATAAGGGTTGCATTCCATGAGCCCGCTCCTATACTTTCTTACGCTTTTGAGCTTCGAAAATTGCTTGTAAACGACAACGAGGCCCACACGTGGAGGCAATGCTTAAAAGCAACGTTATTTCTCCCATCACGTGCTTGTTCCCTCACACATATACATGGCGTTGTTGTGTGTATATCGTTTGAGGGATGCATATGTCTGTTATTAGTTGCCTATTGTTCTTTTTCTTGGTATTTTTCTGTTTTGTTTTTGTGTTTTTTCCATTGGTTTGTACTATGTGATGGGCGTTCCCTTCATATCTTTGTACCCTATATAAGGTTGTCTTCTTCATTTTCATGCTATTCCTTGAAAATGAACTTGCAAATATAGTTAGGAAGTGCTTGGATTCATCTTTTCATTTTCTCGTGGGTTAATTTTCATATATATATATATATATATATATATATATATATATATATATATATATATATATATATATATATTTTATATATATATATACATATATATATATATATATATATATATATATATATATATATATATATATATATATATATATATATATATATATATAAATATACCGGGGGCTTCAAAAAACTCGATATCATTTGAGATATAAATATCACAGAAACTACATAGTCAAGGCAAATGAAACTAAACAGACTTAATTTTAAGCAACAAGATTTATTCCTCCAAATTTGAATGAGAAAATCAAAGGTATGTGGATTCCATGAACGATTTCACAAATGTTCAATATGCGCACCGCCTGAGACACGGCAGACGTCAAGTCGGTAGTCCAGCTCCTCCCAAACACGCTGCAGCATGTCTTCGTAACAGTCTCCAGTGCGGTAGTGATTCTGTGCTTGAGTTCCTCTAGGTTTGCAGGAAGATGGGGGACATAGACCAGTCCCTTCACATAGCCCCGGAGAAAAAAAATCGCAAGGTGTCAGGTCAGGTGAACGTGGCGGCCATTTCAACAGCTCATTGTCTTCATCACCAGCACGCCCGATCCATCTCCATCGCAGATTGTGATTGAGATAAGCCCGTACAGTGAACTTCCAGTGAGATAGAACCCAGTCCTGTTGAAAAATGAGTCTTCCTGTTCATTTGCAATGAGCTCATCCATTAGCCAGTTCTGAAGCATTTGCAGATAAACATGGCCGGTCACATTTCCCTCAAAGAAAAACGGGCCATGAAGATGGTTCTTGGAGATGGCGCAGAACACATTCATTTTCGCTGAGTCCTTCACGTGCTCAACTATTGCATGGGGATTTTCTTCACCCCAAATGCGAACGTTATGCTTATTGACTTTGCCATTCGTATGAAATGTGGCCTCATCACTGAAAACGAGACGTTCCTTGAACTCGTCTTCCTCAAAACGCCTTTTCACTTCCAGTGAATGGCATTTCTATACCTGTGAAGATAAAAACATCGAACATTAAACATAAACTCTTGACCTGTTTGTACACATGGTATTAAAATTTGAAGTGATTAGAACAGGAACTGGCAAAGTTATTAGATTGCAAACTGATATCATTTTTTTGGAAACACCCGGTTTATCTTAAAAGAGCAGAGGGGCTGCGCGTTGTGAGTCGTATACGTATTTTTAGGATAAATAAGCAGGTTAAATTTAGGAAATTCATTATTATATTATAACTTCTTGGTACCGACGTTTCGGGTACGAACCCATTCTCAAGGATGTGAGATTATAAATATATACAAACCTAATTTTTTTTTAGAGAAGTTATCAGATATTTATAAATTAATTATATGGAAAATGGGAAGCAGCAGAGGTGGTAATATTCAAATTATAAAAATTATTCAAATTACAAACCTCACTTTAAACTCTGGCACAAGCTCATTTCCACTTTTACTACAATTATAATCACCCACGAATTACGTACTCCAAATCCCCTTCGTCCCCCCCCAAAAAAAACATATTGTTCAAATATTTCTATTATTTCCCTTTTTTACAACGAAGACACCCAAAGTTAATTAATCTCAGTTTTTATTCTAAAAATTAAAACATATTTCTTATTTTCTAATAGTTAAAATCCCTACATTTTTTAAATTTGAATATTACCACCTCTGTTGCTTCCCATTTCCGATATAATTAATTTATAAATATCTAATAACTTATCTCTAAAAAAATTAGGTTTGTATATATTTATAATGTCATATCCTTGAGAATGGGTTCCTACCCGAAACGTCGGTACCAAGAAGTTATAATATAATAATGAACTTCCTAAATTTATCCTGCTTATTTATCCTGAAAAAATATATATATAATGATAGATAAAGACCGAGACCACCTAGTATACAGTACTGTCCAAAACTAGAGAACAAAATACCCAAATCTACATTTTCTCGAAAACACTAGTTTAATTTTCATGAAAATTGCACAGAATATTTAAATACACATTAATATCCTAATAACTTTTTCATCCACATTTCTATGTAATAAAACCCGAACATTCAAAGAGGCAAATTTCTAAGAATATTATGTTGCATTTTTCATTCAAATTAACCGAATATATTCTAGTAAATGTAGATTTTGGTACTTTATTCTCTAACTTTCGACGGCACTGTAGTTCAAGAGAGGAGTTTCATAGAGTGGAGAAGATAGAGAAGGCCTTATACAACGAGATACATAAGTAAATAAAAACATAAATACATCTATTAATGAGGTTGCGGTCATGTTCCCGGAAGTTTTAAAATGGCATCAATCTCTGACGTTGTTTTTGTGACTTCTTCATTCAAGGGTTTGTTCAGAGATCACGAGCTGATTCGTGGAGCTGGGCTCGATCTATTTGGTTGTTGGTTCCTGCATTCTTTTAGGCTCTTTGTACTCTTGTGTATTACGCTTGTCTTGAAAGGATATCCAATTTAATGCGTTTGATGATCGAATAAAAGAAAAAAGGTTGTAAGTCTTTTATTTCTCCTCCTTTTGACTTACCTTCCTCCATTTTAAGGAAGGAGGGGGAGGGGTCTTCTTTTAATCTAGTATTTAGGAATCCTTTTTTTTTCCTTTGCTACAACGTTGTAGTGGATTAAAAGTTATCTTACTTTATTCTTGTATCTGACCTGTTTTCATTTCCCTCAGCATTTCTTTCAATACACACGGAACAATGGTTTTATTTCTATGCATTTTTTTCATGTTTTTATAGGTATTTTTTGCCGCTGAATTAAAATATATATGTATTTTTAGAGATTTTCTTAGTTCCTCACTTGTTCTTTATATAAGTAATCTTCCGCTAGGGTGATGTCTATTTCAATCTATTACGATTTTGTAAGGATAGCGAGACACTAACATGTGTATTTTCACGTATTATATCTTATTTAAGAACCGCAAAGAAAATAAGAGAAAAAACAAAAAAATATTTACATTAGAAGTTCTTTGAAGATTGTGCTTTTCTAGTGTGAACGATTTTTTCTTTTCTGACTACGAGACCATAATATATAGTCTCCCATCATGGAAGTATCCCATCTTCCTTGCTATCTACTCTCCATTGTTGCGATGTGATGATGGAATCTCTCGCTATGCTCCTCACTGACTGACATCACGCAAGTTTTCACGAAAGAAAACTAGATGTTGATGCAAAAATGCATCTTCAAGGACATACGACAACCTAAGTCCTCGAAGCTCTCAATAAGCTTTGTTACCAGCTGCTTGTAGTTTATATCCTTGTGATTTCCTAAGAATCCATGAACTACAGCACAAAATGCAGACCATGCTTTTCTTTCGACTTTGGTCATCGCTCTTTCAAGTTTCTCAGACTTCAACATTGCGTTTAATTTTAGTCTAATAAATATACACCCCTCCCACCCCTCCGCGTTTCTTGGTTGAGTGTCGGCTGCTTCTGTATTTTCGCCGATGAACAACAATTCCTTGACTCGTCTGGTTCAAGGCGAGGCGTTGCTCATTCGAGTTCGAGAGGATCTCAAATTACTGGCGGGACTGGGGTGGGTCTAGGGCAGGGGCGTTTTTATCAAAGGAGGAAGCGTCTGTCTAAGACTGACTGTTTGTCTTCATCAGCGAAGTGGGAGGGTTCTCACGAACAGAACCGCTTGTTGACAGAATTGGATATAATCTCATTGTCTCGTTGATGGGACTCATGGTTTTCTTTTTGAGTACAGGGGGGGAGGGGGTAGGAGTAAACAAGCTAGAGAGGATTTAAATTCCTAGTAAGTATTATCCTTATTACCAAGTAGCCTAGTTCCGTATACCCACCTTCTACATCAAGGGCCACCGACCTGATACCTTTGTAGCCACGACCAAAGCTCCAAGACAAAATAAATCAAATTTCAATTCAATATTTGCTGCTTGGTTGCCAATCTTACCTGACTTTGTCTTTAGAGACGATGTGGCAGGGCGGTCACCCAAATGGCAAGAAGGTTGAACTATCCGAGTCAATAGTGATTAGGGTTGTTGCTTAAAGAAACCCTCTAGACGGCGACAAGTGCACTGGAAAGATCTCGAGGGTCATGTCGAAGGAACTGCTGGTCGAGGACCTGTGTTAGGCGAAGTCTTTCATTTGGAGTTGCTCGCTCACCATCTCTAGGAACATAAGTAGTCTCCTCGTTTACCTACTCGGGCTATATACTTTTCACACATTTTGACCCAACTTAACATTCTTAACAAACCTCTTTTAAAAAAATAAATTGGGCCGGGAAATTCTCGTTGATTGATTGCGTTTGGAAAATTAAATTAAAGAGGACGGATTGAGGCGTTCAGTAGCTCGTTTAAATTCATAGTGAAGAGACTTCCGGAGTGCATAGTGGCATCTCAAATTACCACTCTTATCAGCGTAAATAGTATCATCTCATATCACCACTTTTATCATTATATATGGTGACATCTCATATTGGTACTCTTATCAGGGTACATAGTGGCTTCTCATATTACACCTCTTAACAGCGTACATGGTGATAAATCACATTACCACTTTTAGCGTGAATGGTAGCATCTCAGATTACCAGTTTTAGCACGAATGTGGCCATCTTACATTAAAGTTCTTATCAGCGTGCACGGTGGTATCTTACATTACCATCCTAAAAGCGTGCATGGTAACATTTCATACTACCATTCTTATCAACGTGAATGGTGGCATCTCATATTACCACTCATCAACGTGAACGGTGGCATCTCATATTACCACTCATCAACGTGAACGGTGGTATCTCACATTACCACTTCTATAAGCGTGCATGGTGAAATTTCATATAACCATTCTTATCAACCTGAATGGTGTCATCTCACATTACCACGCTTATCAGCGTGCACGGGGGTATCTCACATTACCACTCCTATAAGCATGCATGGTGACATTTAATATTACCATTCTTATCAACGTGAATGGTAGCATCTCACATTACCACTTTTATCAGCGTGTAGGGCTGTATTTCACATTACCACTCATATAAGCGTGCATGGTGAAATTTCATATCACCATTCTTATCAACGTGAATAGTGGAATCTTACATTGCCACTCTTATCAACGTGAATAGTGCCATCTCATATTACCAATATTATCAGCTTGCACGGTGGATCTCACATCACCACTCTTATCAGCGTACACGGTAGTATCTCACATTATCACTCATATAAGCTTGCACGGTGACATTTCACATTACCACTCCATCACCGTGTATGGTGGCATCTCACATTGCCGCTCAAATCAACATGAATGGTGGCATATAATATTACCACTCATATCAGCGTACATGGTGGTATCTCACGCTACCACTCCTATCAGCGTGAATTATGGTATTTCATATTACCGCTCTTATCAGCGTTTATAGTGACAACTCACGTTATTACTCTTATCAGCTTGAATGGTGGCATCTCAGATTACCATTCTTAACAGGGTACAAGGTGGATCTCACATTATCACTCTTATCAACGCTTATTGTTCTTTTTTATCGAGCCGCAGCATCGCTCTTCTAGCTCGCTACGCCTCCTCCCCCAACGCTGGTTTTGGCCAAATGGGTGACCCCCAAAAAACGGGCCTGCACACACTTTTTGTGATATATCCTTCATTCATTCACTAATCACCCTTACTTTGCAGGACATGACAGAAGCAACGCCTGTGAACACAACTAAATCTCAATGGGAGCTCCAGCAAAGAATATACTGCGTCAAACATTACTACAAGCCGATAGGCTCGTGCAAGAAAGTGCAGGACACCTTCGTGCATCAGTTCGAATGTGAAAAAGCCCCCTCCAAGAGCAGAATTCAGGACTAGGTGGACCACTTCGAGAACTATAGGACAGTGGAGAACCTCAATGCAGCCAGTGACAACCATTCAAGCCATTCAGAACGCCCCAGGAAGCGTACAGCTGAGCTGGTCGAGAGTGTGAGAGAGTCAGTTCAGCAGAGTCCAAAACGCTTTGTGCACAAGCGAAGTCAGTCCCTCGGTATATCCCGTGAGACTTGCAGGAGAGTGCTAGTAATTGATGTAAAGGCTTACCCATACAGAATACAGACGAAGCATGCCCTTACAGCCTCAAACAAGGAGCAGTGAAAGGCTATGACAGTCAAGATACTGGAGAAAATTCAGGAGACCCTAAATTTCCTTAACCTCCTTTGGACCTCAGATGAAGCTCACTTCCATCTTGAAGAAAAGGTAAACTCGAAGAAAAATGTCTTCTGAGGGACCTCCAGACCAAATGAGGTAGCCACCAATCCTATACACTCCCCTAAGTGCACGGTATGGACTGCAATCTCAGCCAGAGGCATCATCGGACCATTCTTCTTCGAGGAACCTGGCGCGACAGTGACAGTCACCAAGTAGCGGTATGTTGAGGTCCTCAAAAACTTCAAGAGGGAGCTACAGACCCTGTTCCCGTCGCTTATGGGGAAGTTCTCGTTCCAGCAAGATGGAACAAGCTCTCACACCTCAAACCTGTCCCGAGATTGGTTGAAAGAGATCTTTGGTGGCCGTGTGATCAGTCTCAAGACTGATTTTGAGTGGGCACCTCACAGCCCAGACCTTAGCCCCCCAGATTTCTTTCTCTGGGGCTACCTTACAGACAGAGTGTATGCAGGAAGACCTAGGACCATCACGGAACTTAAGGAAGCCATCAGGGAGGAGATCAGAGCCATTAGTCGGTCGGTTTGTAAGGACGTCATGGACAACTTTGTGCTGCGCCTCAAGAAATGCACAGAGCTAAATGGAGAACATCTCGAACACGTGCTCTAGAATAAAGAAGAAAAGTCCAAAGACTCTCATGTTTTGATATGATGTTTTTAAACACAATAAACTAGTTATCACCAAAGTTTCATTCAATCCTTGCAGAAAATTAAGAAATGAGACCTATCGAAAGTTGGGGCCTGTTTTTTTTTGGGGGGGTCACCCTGTACAAGCGCAATTATTGTTCCTCAGTTTTCCACCTGGGAAGAAAGTTCATACTTTTGATTACTTGCAGAAACTCGTTCTTAGACGTTTTGAAAGGTCCTCATGGCACCAGAGAAACTGTCGAAGTGTGTTTTAGAGCAGGCTTCTCTTTTCCAGCGCCCTTTGATTACAATTGTCCTATTTTAGGCAATTGGATAATTTGATTCTGCCTCTCCCTCCTCTATTATCCTCTTCAGTCTCGTTGCCCTGCTAATAATAATTGACAGGATAAGCCTGCAGAGAGGCGTAACAAATGGCATTCACTTCTTATGTTGTTGTCGAGAGTTTTAGTATCGCTTCCTCTGTCCGCGCTTTGAGATTGATGAGGTCGGTGTTACTTCCTTCGTCGGCCCTTTTTTTGATACTCTATGAAACGAAGATAAAATCTTTGGATTATACATAGATTTGTATACGGGCTATCTTTTATTTCCCACGAAATCTCTAAATTCCCACCCACATCAACGCGTTCAGGATGTTTAATTATTTTTTACTAAAAAATAAATTAAAAAATAAATAAACCGACATAAAGATTTGGCCATCACTGAAAGGCCCGAACTCGTTAGAAGGAGCGTGGGGAAGGCGAGAGACACCTGTTCACATCATGAAAGTGGGCACTTAAACCCCTTTTAGCGGGTTTGTTAAACGGCAGAGTGATGCGTTGGGTGCGAAAGAGAAGTGAAAAGACCTTTGTGATTGGCTATGTACCTGATGACGTATTTAAATGTTGGTGCATCCAAATGTAACGTCAGTGTGATCATTGCTCCCTGATGGGCTTAAGTATATATCCTAATTAATGGATACTTATTGGCTGTTGGCTCATAAACACAATTTAGGGAGAATTAATCACATGTCCATAGTAACCAATAGTTGGTCGCAACCCCAATTAGCCTTTACTAATGGATTATTACAAAAGAAAGACTTATTTACGGTGATCCTTCATTGGCGGGTTTGTGCGTATGTTTTTAGTCCTGTAGCTTGTTTTATTCCCGATAGAGTTCTTGAGTTAATCCAATTATTTCGCATCATTAAGGGTTAACTACCCAATCTTGTACTTCCTACGTTGCTGAACGGTGCCACAATCACGTGAATTGCGCCTCACCTCCCCGCCACATCATGATTATTATCATAATTTATTTAGTCATATTCTTTCCACTTCTTTTTCCTTGCCATAAACACTTTTTATTCGCCAAACATTTAAAAGCTTTCTGTCGGAGATGACCAGGGTTGCTTTCTTCTCTTATCTTTTTTTTCTAATTATAAATCTACTATGAATGTGACTTTTCTTTCCTACGGATACTTCCCTTCTTTAGTTTTGTAATATTTGTGAATTTCCCTTCACATCCCAGGGTGGTTCCATTCAATCAGTTGTTTCCTCCCCTTTAGCGCGACAGGACGAACGAGCTCACCATCAGAATCCTCACCATTCACTTTTGCCATTACATGCATATATATTTTCTCCGTTCTTTTATTATCAATATTCAACACCTCCCCCTCTCCTCCTTTCTCCACAACAAATTAAAATCTATCTTTGGGTGGAGGCTCCGATTTGTAATGGCAGTGAATTCTTTTTTAAACATTTGGCACCGAGTCGGCAAACCAGATCTGTCAACACATTGCACTTTCGGCCACAGGGTTACCCAGAAATGAAACTTCTTGGTTTGAAATAAAAATGCATTTATATGTGTTTCCTCCGAGTGTTTATAATCAATTTTGAAAAGAGAATTTTTTATGGGTCGAGGTCACCAAATGGGATGAAGGAGTTTCAAAAGTTCCGTTTGTTTAGCGTCCGACGCACACGAGAAGAGTTATAGGAATAAAATTACCCCTGTTCAGAAAATACCTCGAGGGAGATGTATACACACATAGGATCACGTACGCCTCTATGTATGTAACGGTATACAAGGAGATATAAATAAATACATCTACAAATACCAAGATACACGACAATCTTTGTTATAAACAAATTCCTAAAGATAATGAATCCACCCTCAGAGAGATATACATAAATGGAGACGCATAAACATAAAGTCGGCCATGGAGATATACAATCATAGCTATAACATCGCACACGTATGCATCAATAACCTACCTATGAGAGAAATTGCTGACAACTTTCAAATAGTTTCGGGCCATTTTTCTTAATTTAACGCGTGTTTTCGGTTCTTTTACCTCTGCCTTTCTGGGAAATTTCGATACGCCGCTACAAAAAAATATCCGACAAAAAATATTTAAATATATGGGAACATGTACACGAACACACGCAAATCGGTAATGAACTCTTTTGTCCGTATATTTATTCCTGTTCTTTTTCCTAATTCACCTTGTCGCCATGCAACGATTTCCGTCTGCATGGGAAGCTTTTGTCTTGCCTTTCGCGTGCGTGAGCAAGGGGAAAGAAAGAGAGAGGTATGCTAGAGCGGCTTGTTCGAATTGACTTAGGTGACGGTGGTTGATCACGAATTGCGCGCTCGATTTGGAGTGCGCGGGGCGGTCTGGGCATGTGTTTACGTGCATTTGCTTGTGACTTCTGATCCGTGCATGTATAAACGAATGTTTGTATTTGCGTCTTTCTCTGTCTACCGTCGAGTTTTTATGCTAATTTTAATATCTGCTTGATAAGAGACGAGGATGTCCTTTTGGTTCACCTTTGCCGGCTGGTGTTGATGTGGCGGGTAGGATTGATGGCGATCGTTTGTGTATCCACTATACTTATGTAACTGATAAATGGTGCACCAGGAACCCCACCGCTCCTTCGTATGGTTGTCTATCTTTGGTCATATCTTCACCTTTACCTGTATCTATCCCTCGACGATCGAGAGACGGATAATAGTGGTAAATTTCAGACCAGCAGACTCTAATGGCTTCAGCAAAATATCGGATCGCATAATTTTCCCGTGGGAATGGTTCCATCATATTCCTATCTATTCCTGTGACGTAATTTTGTATGATTATTTTTATTTTGTAATGTTTGTAATCAATAAAGATTTGAATTTCAATTTGAATTAATTACTGGGATTAGTAGGCACTCAATCATTCGAGGACAATACTAGAGACTCCCCTGGTAGGACAAAATTGATCGACTTAGGATCGCCTTATTCCTTTCTTTCTTAAGGCCTATGATTTCG
Source organism: Ceratothoa steindachneri (assembly GCA_963969495.1). Taxonomy (NCBI): domain Eukaryota; kingdom Metazoa; phylum Arthropoda; class Malacostraca; order Isopoda; family Cymothoidae; genus Ceratothoa; species Ceratothoa steindachneri. Next base: position 96,127,254 of record OZ018335.1, read on the forward strand.
TTGGTGGGCGTAGATTTCTTTTTATTGGCGTAGATCTCGGGTCGTTTCTATTTCGTTTTCTCCATTAGACGCCGCGTGTCATGGCGCTCCTGTTTCTTCTCTTAATTAGGAAGGAAAAGGAGGCGGAGCCGGGGGGATGGGGTTATGGTGCCAACTCCGTTCGTCATCCTTTATCTTCACTTTGGGCTTAAGATAAGCACCTTTTCCACTCACTGCACTTTGATACAACTGAAACCTGTAGTAGCGGCGCGCCCTCCCTACCTCTTTTCAATCTTCCACTATCTTTTCATTGCCAGAACAGACCCAACAGAGGGTGGAAGAGGGAATTAAACCTGTTTAAAAGAAATCCACCAAAGGACTTAAGAGTTTGCGAGACTTACTTTGCCACTTTTTGACCAGTGTCGATCCCTTGTGTCCTTCTGGTACTTCTGCCTCTCTATCTATAGATTTCTTATTTGTTAGAACACGCTTTTATTTGATGTCTCTTTCCTTTTTTATTAATAAAATCATCTTCGGTCTCCTTTTAGAATAAGTCATCTTCAGTCTATTGTTGGAAAGTCATGTCCAATCTCCTTTTGGAGATAGTCATCTTCAGTCTATTGTTGAAAAGTCATCTCCAGTCTCCTTTTGGAGATAGTCATCTTCAGTTTCTTTGTTAAAAAATTCTTTTCAGTCTCTTTTTGGACAAAGTTATCTTCAGTCTTTTGCTGGGCTTCAGGGTGTTGAACGCCCCTCCCCAACCACTGGAAAAGGACCGATCCGTGTTCCTCTTGGAGAGATCGTACACGTCCTATCTGAAGGAAATGGAAACACCTGCGGTACAGGGAGAAAGAAGGATAGTTTATAGGGGGTTCGAAACCAATGCATTGAAATAACCTTATCATTATTTTATGCCTGAGTATTGTGAAATATATGGGGGTATTGCATATTCTGTACCCCTATTTATAAGTCATCCTTTTTCCTTTTTCTACAGGATCAATATGTCAAAAACATGTTTGAAACTGCTTGTCTCCTTGAGTTCATGAAATATATCCTTCACTCCGCACTCAAACCTCCGCCCCCATGAAGAGTGGGGCTTTCAACCTCCTTCCTTAGTGTGGAAGGTAACCTCTCTTCTCGAAGAACGTAGGCTAGATCCAGTCTTGAGGATTCATTTATCCATCGCTCTTCCAGCATCGAAGCCAACCTCAAGAGACCGAGGAACCGCGCCCCAGTAAACTCAGTCCTGGAATGGATCATGGTCCAAGTAGGGTATGATGCCCATTGCTGGAACCCGTCCAAAACATAACTCTATTTGTGTGTGTTCGCACGAGAGTGCGTATGCCAATAATATAGTTAAATTTGATGATGGGCGGATGGTCGCCTATGTATGGACAACGTTATTAAAGCGAGGCGCTCCACGGGGATGGGTGTGGCATCGTCGTCTTATTGCCCTGTCCGGCCGTCAGAGAGAGAGAGAGAGAGAGAGAGAGAGGGAGAGAGAGACTTTGCGAAGGGCAAAATACCCGTTTGTGGGACTTCAAATTAAAATTTGGGGCGACACATAACCAACATTGTTGGGGATTAGAATCCAACCGGGGGGGAAAACTCTTAAATTTGTTCGTAAATTTGCTCGATTATGATCAATTTGTTGCTTTATCTGGGCATTGGTCAGTAACTGTCTTCTCCCTGATCTGATTACTGAGGACTAAGGCCCCGCCATGGTCGCCCCGATTCCTTTGGTTGGTCCAGTGTGTAAACACGCAGCAATCGCGATGGTTTTAAGAAAAGAGCTTCAGAATCCTACTGATTTTCTTGATTCATTAATGAGCTTAAACATTCCTACCTCCTGGTGTTCAACGGGTTCCTGTTCTTGTCATTTTTTAAGTATTTCCCTTTGTAACGAAATTTTTCCTGGAAAAATCACTCAGGTTAAAACCTTTGGAGGCTGGGGGTTGTATAGCCTCCAATTCTGTTTGTTATCGGTAACTTCTTCACTTTCCCGGGTTTTTTTCTGTATCCTTCATTATTATGCCCAGGGACAACACCCTTGTCCTTAAGACGAGTTTGTTTTTATCTTAGATGGAAAATGAACACCCGTAGTAGTTTGCAGAAGCAAAATAGATTGAAAGAAGGGTCACTTATCCTCAATCATGTAACCTGCCACGTCACTATTTCAAATTGAAAAATGGCTCCCCGGAGACGTTAATGAACTCCCGAGAATGAAGTTAGCTCTGAACCAGGTTTGGTTTAAATTCATGGCTGTCTGGAGCTTG